>SMGT01008885.1:29808-55088 GCA_004794575.1 Lanistes nyassanus | reverse complement strand
ACGGATTACATCAGACGACACTCAACACAGTGGTTATGTAACACAGCACTCGATCAACACTACACGGATTACATCAGACGACACTCAGCACAGTGGTTATGTAACACAACACTCCATCAACACTAGACAGATTACATCAGACGACACTCAACACAGTGGTTATGTAACACAACACTCGATCAACACTAGACAGATTACATCAGACGACACTCAACACAGTGGTTATGTAACACAGCACTCGATCAACACTACACAGATTACATCAGACGACACTCAACACAGTGGTTATGTAACACAACACTCCATCAACACTAGACGGATTACATCAGACGACACTCAACACAGTGGTTATGTAACACAACACTCGATCAACACTAGACGGATTACATCAGACGACACTCAACACAGTGGTTATGTAACACAGCACTCGATCAACACTACACGGATTACATCAGACGACACTCAGCACAGTGGTTATGTAACACAACACTCGATCAACACTACACAGATTACATCAGACGACACTCAGCACAGTGGTTATGTAACACAACACTCGGTCAACACTACACGGATTACATCAGACGACACTCAGCACAGTGGTTATGTAACACAACACTCGATCAATGCTACACAGATTACATCAGACGACACTCAGCACAGTGGTTATGTAACACAACACTCGATCAACACTACACAGATTACATCAGACGACACTCAGCACAGTGGTTATGTAACACAACACTCGATCAACGCTACACAGATTACATCAGATGACATTCAATGCTGGACAATAGTTATGTTACACAATATTCAACACTAGAAACAGTTACGTCCCACATCAGTAGACAATACATAACACAATGGCCATCACTAGACAACAGTAACATCACAAAGCACTCAACCCTAACCGCACGCTTGTCAGGTTACTACATGTATAGTACTTGCCATTTGTGTCTATGAGATTTAGGTAGGCCTACTAGTGTATATAAAAGTATATCGCAGTATTATCAATAAATTTTCAACAAAAATAATAAAAATAAGACTTTCTCCTGTGGAGTAAAACGGACGAAAACCTATGCGCTCTGTATTTCTGTCTATAAAGCATTCAGTTTAGGCCCCTCAGATCAGGAAACGATCATAGATGTGAATTCATTCAACACGCCCATGGTATAGCCCCCTCTGTGTGCATGAATATGTTAATGTAGGTGTGAGCGCCTTTCAGCAGGTATTAGAAAGGGAGGGAAAGAACATCTAGAGTGTGATTCAGGCCATGTTACAGCCTCATGTGGACCCTGAGGGAATGAGGCGTTAATGACAGGTTTGCATATTTCCGATGTGCGTTGGCATTTATGGACTGCAAACTTTCCCCGTTTTTCTTGCTACAAGCGGACAGACAGAATTTCTGTTCCACCCATTTTTATTGGTCTGTTTGTGAGATCAATTTTATTCCTTGTAGTTGTACACACATTGTTGTAGTTCACAAAGCTGGTTACTGCTCCCTTTCTCTGCCTGTTTGCGTGGATACGACAATTCAACACTTAACGCCTGTATAAACAAATATTTAAAAAAAACCAAGTTCTTCCTAATTGTCTGCTTTTGGCTGTTTTCAGTCAGTAAAGCCTTTATAATAAGTATGGCATACTGCTGACAGTTAACTACTATGAATACTGACTATGAATACTGCTGACAGTTAACTACTATGAATACTGCAGACAGTTAACTACTATGAATACTGCTGACAGTTGTCCCCTATTCCTCTCTCAGGCCTGCAAGAATATATTTCACACAGCAGCACTGTCAGAAGAGTGCTACACGTATAAGAAAGTTTTTTCACAGTACTTTCCTCACAACCTGTTCCTAAAAATACCCCAGTGCCTCTATTGACTCCAAAAAAGAAAGGAAGGTGCCTTATACTGACCCAAGTCTGCTCCCAGCCTCTTTGACACAAGCAGTTCTGCAACGCAAAACCATCAAACATGTTTCAATGAAACTACAAAACATGGAGACCTGGTTCGTCAAAATGGGCATTACATATTTCTTGGGTTTCAAGGGCTGCAATAATTTAAATGCAATGTAAAAAGGCTCGCATAAAAACACTTTCTAAAACTGCTAAGAAACAATTTACATTGAAGCATTGATTTGCATGATTCTGTCTACAACTCATATTTTGCTGAATTATAAATAGATATAAGCAGGATACAAAATAAATGAATTTGCCAAGTTTGGAGGCCTTTAAGTCTACTTGCTTTTTTTAAAACATAAACAGACACCAATGGTGTTTTTATTGTTTCACATGCAATCCAGTTATATTTGCAATGGCAATCACACAATTGAAAAGTTTACTTTCTCACTTAATTCTTCAAATAATTTATATAATTTATACACAAACCAAACGTTCTAGCAAGCTCTACTTAAGTTCACATGCCATCCAATCAATTCCTTCATGCCATCAGGCAACAGGGAAAAAAAAATCTTCATGCATACTTTTTGTTTTTGTTTGCTTCTTTGAGAAGAGAAGCTTATAGCTGTACTTTGGATATGCCTCACGGTTTGATAATTATCATTCAATCAAGAGTGCTAAAGGCTTCATAATTATCACTGAATCAAGAGGTGCTGTTTGTGTGCTGCCTCACCAAAACGTGACACGCAAGTCTGTGTGACAATCAAAATTCACAGAACATGCTAGATGACTACGGGAAAAAGAAAACTTTGAAAGTCAAACACAACATCCAAACATTTGCAGTCAAGACCAAACACATGCAGATAAAACAGTATATCATATTAAAAGCAGGTAATTCTGTCATCCAGTCCCAGTTATGCAACCCTTTCCCCTCCCATATACATGTGCATATGTACCACAATCCCAAGCAGCCTAAGCACTACACAGAAGAGGTGCTAACCACAAAGCCTTCTCAGCTACAACCATGGGCATGCGGCTCTGCAGAATAAAAGCACAAATGTTGCCCTTACCAAAGCATTACAATTACAGGTAAACTACATGTATTTAAATACCTGGAATTAAAAAAAAACAGCTGATGCATTTATAATCTTTTCTCTAGGGTGTGGTGCACAATTTGTGAAAACGTGTGATGTCTTCCTCACTGCATTCATCTTTGACCCGGTAAGAATCACAGCATAACAATGTGCAGTTCTGCTCCATTGTTACATTATGACATTGAATGTGCAACACTTGCCCTGCTGATGAAACTTCTGTGTGAATTTTCCTAAGATTTTGTAATACTTTATCAACCAGTTCCTGATTTTTAAAATGTATGCGAGATTTGAAATTTCACATCAGGTAGCCTGTATTGATACTGACAAATACTAAAATGGGTGAACATGTAAGCCCCCCGCTGACTGGCCTCAAGGTTCTCTGATCCTGTATTCCTACTGCTACTAACAAGAAAGCAATCACCTTCTTTTCAAAGATGCTTTGAACTCATGCTGAGAAAGAAGTCTGTTTGCAATAATAGAGAGTGACAATGATGGTGAAAGTGTTCTGAAAATGAAAAAGTATCAGGCTATAGCAAATCCACTTGTCACTGGGTGTGTTAGACAGAGAGGTGCTAGCAGGCGGAATATAATATACACACCAAACACAATAGTCCGAGTGTGTTGCAATCCACTCACTATGACAAGGCAGAGTCCACCTCCACATAAGGTAGCAGAAGACAAAATATAGAGAACATGAGGATTATACATGTACATGCTATACACAAGTATGGACAGATTTCCTTAGTAAATACAAGAACCCCAGGCTTCTGCAATTAAATATAAAAAAGCTACAAACTGTGTGGATAGAACAAGGGAAACACATATCATGCCAGTATGAGTGACTGCGGAACATTCTAGGTACAATTACAAATTATCTCAAAGGTGCTGACAGAATAATCATACACTGTACTTAAAAATGCTTGGTTCAGTTTTTAATTAAAAACAAGGGAACTGGACCAAGCTAGAACAGGACTAGCTTTCCTAGCTTTCCGGTTCTAGCTTGGTCCAGTTCCCTTGTTTTTAGTTGAATTTGGATTTTCCTCCAAGCGGCAGTCACTTGTTTTTCTTTCAGTTTTTAATATGAAAAGATCTTCTGAAAATTTTTAATTGATCATATTAAATGAAAATAAAAATATTTACACAAAGCAGATAAATGACCAAAAAACTATAAAATCCTTTTTCTTCATAAAGCTGATCAGCTTATTCAGATAATAAAAAGATAGGTATCTTGTCTCGTAAACATGATACATCCAAACAATTACCGTTAGCAAACTTATGACAGCACAATAACCAAATAAGACATAAGGGCTTGACATTAACATTGCCTAAATGAGTAGTTTTTGGTAGGAAGGCAAGTTAATGTCTAACAAGTAACAACTTAACCAATAGGGATAAGAATATATTATCAAAATAAAATGTTTTACAGTAACCTGGCCAAAAGGGCAATTGAGAAAAACAAGTTAATGTCAAGCACTTCACATAAATAACTCTGCCATGTTGTACTCACCTATGCGCCATGTTCTCTCTGACAAATCAGGATACCTAAAGTCCTTGTGAACATTTCTGATACCGTGAACTGACAAGCTGGGTATATTTTGTGCCTTTAAAAGTTTTGTTGACTACGTTACCAAAGTTTTACAATTAAATAATTTTGCCCTTGGCACTTCCATGATTGCAGGTACAGGTATTCCAAGAGTGGACAGAAAGTTCTAAAAAAATGGTCAGCCACCACCGAGATAACACTTTCAACTGTTGTTTGAAATGTACAGTAGAGAAAAACTGTTCCTTAGGTTTAGGGCTTATGTCGTTTTGGGAAGACTAAGTTTCATCAAATTCTTCAGAAGCATGAGCTGTCATCACATTACACTCCTTTTTTGACAGACACACAAGAAGCAATGCACTCATATCTTTAAAAATGTAAAAAAGTTTATTCTAAGCAATTCATAAACATCTTAATTAAAACAAAAGATTTTGCACAGAAAGAAACACCACCAAAAAAAAAACCCCCTTAGTTTTTCATCCAGTAATATTCTATGGAGACTAGAGCATAATCCTTAGTAACTTTGCGATACATTGCTCATTACAAAATGTTATGGATGTTAATGCATTCAACAAAACTAATGACGAATGAATTGTTTTATCCTTCAAGGCTCAGTTAAATTCCACTCACCAAATTTCTTTATGGCATTTGAAATTAAGAGGAACCATAAACAGCTATGAAGGTTAATGATTAAAAAAATGAGGAAAATTGGGCTGGAGAGGGCAGCACAGGAACAGGTAAATGATATTACGAATGTGTGTCTTTGTGAATATGTATGCTTGTATCCACTCCCATGTTCCACTGTTTCAGAGAGGGGGGTGAGGATTGCGTGTGTGTGTGTGTGGAGGGGGGATGATTCCCCCAAGATGCTCCAGTGATTGAGAGAGAGAGGTGCAGGGTGTGGGGACTGTGTTGAACCCCCCCTCCCATATGATGCTCCAGTGAGTAGAAAGGTGCAGAAAGGGTGGGTAGGGTGTGAGGTGACTTTTTCTACCCTTGTGATGACCCAATGACAGAGAAAAAAGAGAGGCATGGGGGGAGGTGATTCCCCACCCCCATGATGTTCCAGTGATTATGTAAAGTCAGTGCCAGTGCCACAGTGTAGCTGCAGTGCAGATGTTGTGTAAATTACAACATTCAATGAGGTAATTATATCCAAAAATTAATGTTAACTAGTAAACCAATCAATCCTTTCACCACTAAAGAAAAGAAAAAGATAAATTACTTTGCTACACAAAGCTCCATTCACAGGGATGAATTCATAAAAAATTAATAATAAGAAAACAAGTTAACCAATTACATGTAATCCAGTGAAGACCGCAGAAACAGATAAATAAAGCTACACAAAGCTGTACAAATGGCGGAAATAAAGAAAAAAGTTTACTTAAACCCATTAAAATTCAATGTATTTAAAAGAGAATGACAAGTTCTGCTACAGTGTGGTTAATAAGAACCGTTAAGATTGATAAAAATGACATCTGAAGACATTATTGTGAATAATGCAAATAAAGGATTTGTATAAGCAGGAAAAGGTATGAATACCATGTGAAGGTGTCAGAAAAACGTCTACTGTCAACATGCATCAGATAGATCTGAAAATAACTGGGAAAAACTTAAAACTGAGATTTAGTTGGCTCTTGTGTCAGCAATCCTGAAAATAATGATGCCAAACAGATGTGGCATAAGATGATTATATGTATAAATCATTACTGCAATTTTATGAAGATATGTCTTGAAAGGCAAACATCTGTAACAAGGTATCCTATTACGGCATAAAAAAGTAATTAGAATTTACTTATCTCTTTTATGAGAAGCTCCATGTGAAGAACAAAGGAAAAAATATACAAGATTCAACAATTCACTGACATGCACTCATTTTAAATATAATGTAATATAAATTTGCATGCACACACACACACTTAAACGCCTTTCACCACTGAAAACAGTGGTTGGTACACAAAAACCTTCTTCTTATCAACTGTTACTCATTGCAGGTACACACACACACACACTCACTCACACACACACACACTCTCTCACACACATACACACACATGAAAAAAGCCAAAACAAACAAAAAACTCCCCTAGCTTCATGTTCCAAGAAACAACTAACCAGCCAAACAAGAGCAGAATAGTTATGTTGCAGCACTGTCTGCCATGTTCTCTGGCTTTTGGCAGCAGCTACTGGTACATAAAGTTTGATCAGATTAAGACCTGTTAATTAATGCTTGTCTTAAAAAATACCTGTGGGGGACAAGGCCAGTACACTTGAGTTCAAAACTCCTGCAGCCATTATCACTGTTTGATTCCTCTAGACTGTGCTAATGTGCTAAACAAGGTGCTTTCATGACAACTGCACACACTAGAGACATGGAGGGAATTTTGGTACGACAGCTTTACAAACAGCAAATGGATAATTTCTGTCATTGAAGGTACTTAACTCACAGATGTATGATAAGGTATCTACTAACAGTCTGAAATTACTAACTTGTAACAGGGGATACTCACAGAGTAGACATATCTACTAACAGTCTGAAATTACTAACTTGTAACACGGAACAGATGTATGATGATGTATCTACTAACAGTTTGAAAATTACAAACTTGAAACGGGTACATCCAGTACACTGATAATAATTTTGCATTTAGATTATCCTTTGCAAGAAGGAAAACCAGTGACTGTTGAGTGAATGAGCCCTCTGAAGAACCAGATCACTCAAGTTTTGAGTACATGTACACTGCAGCTACTGCGGCTACATAAACTTTACGCTATGACCTAAGGGGTCAAATACTCTGAAAACTTCCAAACTTTATTCACTGTACAGTCGAATCCGGTTAATCGGACCACATCGGGAGTGGTCCTAATAACCGGCTAGTCCGATTACACGAACATGCCCTGTGTTACAATTAAGACAGCACGTGCTGTACGCTTTACATCCGCTGTACGCAGGCGACTTGCGTCTTCTTTTTCTTATTCGCTGTCACGTTCTTTGGTCCGTTTAAGCGGAATTTTGGTCCAAATAAGCCAATAATATTAGGCTTATGTACACAGGATTTGTTTCGGTTCTTTAAGATTCAGTCCGAATAAGCGGCTGGTCCGATTATCCGGTGGTCCCATTAACCGGATTCGACTGTATTAAACATTTAGGACCTCCATCAACCCAAAAGGGACTCTCTTCTTGCCTACAAGACAAGAACAGAATTTCTTGGAAGATCTAGTTTGCTGATGACCAAAAGAAAAAAGTGTCTATGCCGTTTCCTGCTCCCTCTCTAATATTGAGCAAAGTGCTCTCCTTGCAGGAGGTCAACAGGCTGTTTTCTGTGTAAGACAGTTCAGCGATGTGGAGAAAACACAGAGGTTTCCAGCAATGTGGAGAAAACATGGAGGTTTCTTCTCTATAAATGGTATAAAGGTTTTAATATTTAAAGATGATGATGATGACAATGGTGATGACAGTAGAGTTGATGCTGCTGCTGACAGTGATAAAATCTGGACTGCACTTATTGGACAACCTTATGACATATTCGTTTCTGTGACCAATGTAAGGGTGAGTGGAGATGAGTGGCAGTCTGAAAGGCATCTGAGATTTTTTAAATAATAAAAGTCAGCTGAGGAAGGATGTCAGCACTGGCACAAAGCCCACAAACAACATCTGAGAGAGCCAGACCCAGTTAAAGTGACTCCTAACCCAGTTAAACTGACTGCCAGCTCCAGTTAAAGCGACTGTCAACTCCAATTAAAAATACTGCCAGTCCCAGTTAAAGTGACTGCCACCCCAAATAAAAAATACTGCCAGTCCCAGTTAAAGTGACTGCTAGCCCCAGTTAAAGTGACTGCCAACTCCAATTAAAAATACTGTCAGTCCCAGTTAAAGTGACTGCTAGCCCCAGTTAAAGTGACTGCCAACTCCAATTAAAAATACTGTCAGTCCCAGTTAAAGTGACTGCTAGCCCCAGTTAAAGTGACTGCCACCCCCAATGAAAAAGATTTCAGGTCAGATGGACTAGATGATCTGTGATAGGCGGCAACTGCATGCAGTACTGGCAAACAAGACTAAAAGAGATAAAGCCACCATTACCATGACATAGTAAAGACCCTGAAACACGATGCCCCAAGAAACATGATTATTGGTCTATAATGCACAGAAATCTGAAAGGAAGCAGAGACATATCGCTCCTACTGATCAACATTCTGTTTTCATTTTAAAACAAACATATAGGGTCAGTCAATTTTTTTGTCAAAGGGCCCCCTGAATTTCTATATCAGACAGTCCCAGTAAAACACAGTTTTTAAGGGTATGGGAAAACCTGTGAAGTTAAAATTATGCTAAAGTGCTGTTTTCAAAGTTCTGTCCCATATAAAGTTGGTTTGTTCGCTGCTGCAATTCTTGTTCCAGTGGCATTTTGTAATAAACTGTTTCAGGAATACATAGTTTATTCCCTGAGCACAAAATAGAAGAGAGGTATCTAGGCAGTGAATGTTTGCTGATCATAACTGAAACCACCCTTTAAAATAGTTAAACCTGGAAATAAATGACCCAAAGAAACAGCAACCCACACCTCTGCACCCCACTCACCAGAAAAAAAGGCAGAATGACAGAATGACAGTTCCATCCATAATGGCTGACTGTAGACAAGCTGCTAAAGCAGCAATAAAATGAAACACATGTACAAAATGGTTTCTAATAAGCTTTTCAAAGCTTCTTGTGTATCTACCCAGCAGGAAGTAGTAGATACATGTAGTCACTGTCAGAGTCGAAAGCAAGCAAGAAGCCAAACTGCAGATCGTTCCACCTTCAAGCTTCAGACCTGAGCAGCTGAATTAGAGACTTGCGATTCCGCCATGGACAAGTGCACGATGCCGCTGGTACGTGTTCTGGGTGCAGCGGCTGGCTGTGCAGGAGTAAGTATCAGGTCACCACTAGATCCACAGTAAGAAATGAACTTACGCTGGGCCCGTGAGGAAGCTGAGTTTTTCAGGTACTGCTTTGGTTTCTTGCCACTGTAGTCACGGATGTTAACATCAGCTTCTGTTAAAAAATACACACAAGCTTGAGAATTGAGGAATACAGTCCTATCTTGAGCCATACAGACTCCTGCCTAAAACAAAAGAGATCCCATGTGCTGATAGAATTTATTAATAATAATTAAATGCATTTAAAAAGGAAGAAAGACACACATTCAAAACCTGTCCCATCAGCCAAGGCAAATGTGCAGTTGTCTATTGTGTCACGATGTGCCACCTACTGGGCATAGTGTATCACGACAGCTCAGTTTGCACCAATTTTAACGGCTGGATAGATGACTACTTATGACAAAAGACAGCAATGAAAATTGCAGATTATTAAAGTGAATGAGTAAAAAACAAAAAAACCCCAGAAGCTTAAACAGAATACGATACTCACTGTATGTGTTCACCAGAAGATCAATGACATCTTCATGTCCATGAATGGCAGCTAGATGAAGAGGAGTATAGCCCTGAAAAGGGAAACAGATTCTGTAGTCTGTCTAAACTGCATTTTACTGAAGTCAGAGTGACCATTATTCTTTCTCTCCTCAATACAAAAAAGTGTTAAAGAGAAAAAAAAAAAAGGACCAGCATACAAGCCTGAAATGAACTGTATATAACAGCTTCTTGGAACTTTGTGTGCAACTCATAAGTGAAGTACTCTCTAGACAGCTTTAGTTGTGAGAAAAGAACTAGACAGATGATAGTTACAGACCAAGAAAAAAAAACTTACCCCCTGCAATTGGTGATGCCAAATATGAAAATAACAAGAAAAATATGTCAGTTTCTCACAACAAGCACCTTCAACTGCTTTTTAAATAATACTTGCGACATTCAGCAAAGTGCAAGTAAATGTTAGCATTGCACAGTGACTAAATATCTAACTGGAAGCTTGCAGCTAATTAGAATACAAAACTCTAAACATCTGATAATACATTTGCATTCTAGCTAAAACAGCGTGAATGGGGAAAAGTGATGTTTACACTGCACTTAAATTTAAGATTTAATAATAGGAGGAAGCCATAATTAAATGAAGAAAACAAGTAAATCCATGCTCAGCCACATGCATGCATGTGTTTGTATATGCACATGCGCATGTGCACTCACACACGCAGAGGTGAAAACAAACAAGAACATGAAATGTTCAACACCAATGTGTCAAAAAAACATTATAACAGTATGATCTAGGTACTCACATACTATGAAGAATTGTAGTGATTTTGGCATGATCATGAAACAAAAATGAAAGGAAAAATGTTAGGAGTTTCAGGTGAAATGATAATTAAAAACACACAAAACCAAGTTGATAATTAAATGCCTTAAATGCAGGCTAAGTGTGTACTCTAACAAATAATCATTTACAAGTATTATGTGTAGTACACATGATACAAATTACTTACAGATCTCTGGTTGACATTGACACCAATCTTATTAGCAAGAAGTTTGACCACTTCAGGCTTGCCTGCTTTTGCAGCCCAGTGAAGAGCGGTCTAAACCAGAGAAACAAAATCAGTGAAAAACTACAGTGTATAGCCAAAGAGGTCATAACACTGGCATCAATGTTTCTGGACAAGACAGTTTGAGACAACCCTAATGAGAGAGGTTTCATGAAGCAAAATTCAGCTCCTCAGGTGATTCCTGATGCAAAATTAATCTGCTAAGTCAGTAGATTCAGAATGCATTTTCTTTTAGAAATGCAACTGAAGTTCCTTGTCCAGAAATACTGTTGCTACTGACTATTTCTGAGGCATTACATGCACTACATGCAGAATTTTTTTTATACTGCACACTGTCTCTGGTTGGTTATAGTTCTGGATCTCTCATTAGAATGCCACTGATGGTAAACCAGTTTTGCCTGATACCTCAAAATTGCAAGTCCAAATATTAAAAATTAGTTTGCTAATTCATATTAAAAAAACATTTAGGACTTCATGGAGTAGTGTTAAACTTGGAGCACACAGTATGATCACAATCCTGTATGGGTACTCAGCTACGACTGATTATTATCCATAGTCAAGCAGTGTAACAGCGTACAGTGTATCTTCTTATTACATTCAAACTACAGTCTCTTTTCAACATCTTAGGGCATGAAGAATCTGGTACACATATAAAACCAGTCTGACAAAAAATGTTCCACACAATGAGACAGATGCTGTAACTAAAGCAACTTTGCCTGTGCAAAGAAACATAAAACCAATTATTGTAATAACTTTTTAAAAATTTACACTCTTTAAACATGATACTTACATACTTCATTTCAGCACCAGAAAGATGTTTTAGGTGAATGCCGGTTACATGAAGAGCACAGACAAACAAGGAAAACAGAAAAAGACATTCAACCTAAATTATCAATCAATATTAAAAAACCAACCTAAAATTCAAAAAGAAACAACCTAACTTATCAAATAATATAGAGTGTAAAAAATAACCAACCTAAATTATCAATTAATATCAGTGATTTTAATTATTAATAACAATTTATTGTAGTTTTCACTTTTCGTAGTTTGAAAACTAAATTTTTAAAAATCCTTTTAAGGAAAGGGGAAGTAGGGTGGGTGGGTGCTTGTTGCTTAATGTCCCGCTGCAAACTAGGTGCATATCAGGACGGTTTAGCATAGGCAAAGTTTATGTGCTGTCACATGTGGAATTCTGTCACAACACAGGCTTCAGTACCACCCAGTCACATTATACTGACACTAGGCCAACCAGTCCTAGTACTGTTCCCTATAGTGCCAGGCGTCTGGCAGGGCAGCTACTATACTGCCAATTTTAAAGTCTTAGGTATGACTCGGCTGGGCCATGAACCACCAACCTTCTGCCTCAGAAGCAGATGTTATAGGCCACCAAGGCAGTCTTAATGAAAGGGGAAATTTTGTACAAGAACTCTAAGGAAAACTACATCTTACACATATTTAAACTCAGGATTTACTCATACATTATAAATACAACTGGTCCAGATTATACTTACCCCCTGAGGAAGTTGTTCAGGACCCAGGCAAGCAGAATGCAAAAAAAAAAAAAAAAATTAGCAAAGCCAGTATGTGCCAGTATCTCCCCACATCCCAACTCCCTCAATGACTCACTACACACCAGGAGATTAAAAGCATTTTCAGCATGTAAATGAATAAAAAATGTATGGCTCTATGAATATCTTTCTTAAAGAAATGAAGTTAAACTAATCTGTAAAGCTGCTAAAAACACCAGGGAAGATGCTTTTAGTTTAATCCTCTACTTTTAAAGTATTTAAACAACAAATTCAAATTCTTGCGTCGCTGTACAGAGTAAGCAGAGAAATTACCAACCATGTTAAGGCTCCCTTAAGACACAGACTGGTATGAGAATGCTTTTTTCAAAAAAAATTCTCTGCAAAGTCTGATAACAATTATGGTGATCAGGGTAAGACAATGAATTGAGTTTTTTCTTTTGATTGATATGGTCCTTCAGTGTTAGACTGTCAACATTAATTGGCTATATTATTGCTATATCCAATCACAAAAATATACTACAACTGTGGCATAATCTTGCAAGGTAGCAAATTAACACAGTCGCGCTGTGTATGGGAAATAAACGATACAGCATAGGTCACGCTTACTATCACATACGGGAAATAAACGATGCAACTTCGAAAATTTATTTACGGGGAATCGCTAATCGTCTAAGGTAAAGAACTCCTACATTAGAAAGCTGATTCATTTCTTCACGAGTTGCTTCCCTTATACTGTGTTTAAACCGACAATGAGAATGCTTTTCGGTAATAATTCGAAGGGAGTATCCACGTGTGTTCTGTCACTTGAGAAATGCTAGATTTACTCTTCAAATGACACGCTAAAGCGGAAAATGACATTGTTTTGCAAATTTAATGTGATAAATTGGATGAAGACAAGAGTATTTGTGCCTAAAAGACCTAAGAAAGTGATTACGAAGAGAAAAACAAGCGAGCAGTATCGTTTCAGTATGTGTATAAGTAATGGCGAGGACTTTTTGATTTCTTCAACTTCAGTTGTGTTTCCATCAAAGAATTTTACCAATTAAGGAACAAGGTCCAAGAAACACAGTAAGAAATGAGTTTTCTTTATTTATTGTAGTTTTATATCATGTTTAAATAATTTTTGTATTGTTTTGGGGGATTTTTTAATGAATTTTTAAAAATAGGCTAAAAATGCCGCGTCCACCGGGGATGCTCGAGGGTAGGATTCTACGTCACAATTGAGTTAAGAAATAAATAAGTGCATTCTGCCAACCAGCAAAGGAAAATTTTAAATTTAACATTTATAAGAAAAAAAACTAATTATATAGTTTTAGGGCCTTCTTAACACCAATCAAAAATACTGAAACTGTTTTACAGCAGTAACTCTGATGCATATTCAATAGTGACACTGGAGGAAAGTTACTAAGGATAATAAACATGATGTCTTGTAGAAATGTTTTACCAACAAGGCTGCACTCACATTTGAAAGATTCTGAAATAGATTGAAAAAAAATGTTTTTAAATCACAGCCTGATTGTGTCTCGACACCAAAACCATTGCTACTATACTTCTAAGTTATTTTCAGATTGAAGAACCCAGCAATTTCGTAGCTGCAGAACTTCTATCTATCAAAAAAAGTTATTAGATATGCTTCTGACAGTGCATTCTAAATGGTTGTCGAACAGATAACTGTAGGTAATGTAAGGATACCTGTATCTTATAAGCAGTCTCAAGTGAATTTCTAAGTGCCACATTACCTGCTTCAACAACTGGTGGATGTTTGTTAATGTTCCGCTACAAAGTAAGTGCATATCAGGATGATATTGCTTAGAAAAACGTGCTGCCACACATGGGACTGCTGTCACAACACAAGGCTTGAGTCCCACCCAGTCACATAATATTGACACTGGGCCAACCAGTCCTGGTACTGTTCCCTATAGTGCCAGGTGTCTGGCAGGGCAGCTACTAGATTGCCAATGCTTACAATAAGTCTTAGGCATGATTCGGCTGGGTGCAAACCACCAGCCTCCTGCCTCAGAAGCAGATGCGTTAACCACTAGACCATCGAGGTGGTCTTTACTCATCAAGTGTTTCCCGGTGTCTGATTTGCTATTAGACTGTGATTTTGAGTGAAATGTCTCCTGACAGAGCATGTGGCATACTGTCCCACCACCCACTAACCCCCCCCCCACACACACACAACAATTGGCAATAATAACTCCTCTAGCTGCAGAGGTTTAGTTGTGAATAGGGCCATACAAGTATATACTGTCAAAAAGTACCTTCAGTTTTGCCAAGTTCGGCTTCCTTGACAGAAGCTTATGCATCTCATGATAGTCTGCACTGGTGCACACAACCATCCATTCCTTCTCTTCAGCAGACAGCTGATAACAGGAAAAAATTGCAATAACAAAGGTGTCCAGAAATTTAAGGCAGTATTTTAACTATGCTCTCTGATATCACTGTTCTTCCCAGTTTTTTTTAAAAGATGGTGCAAACATCACAAGCTATTTTTTAAAAAAAGGAAAATGGTATGTCAGATATGTGGTGATCAGCGTGAATGATGATATGCACTTGGAATTGTTCCATTGTCCTCAGTCTGCTGTACAACAGAAGACACGCAGAATGTCCTACCGTGACAAATGATGATCCACCAGATGTATGTAACTCCTCATCATCATCTCGCTGGGCGACCTAAAAAGGAAAAAAGGTGAACTATGCAGGCAAGATTTAAAATTGTGAACGAATCATACTGACTTAACAATCCTACAATAAAGACTTTTGCTTTCACTACGGGCACTTGTATAATATGAGACACTTATAACCCCCTACCATCACCACCACTTATTCCCTATAAAAAAAAAATAAAAGAAACACAAAACAGAAAATGAAATTTATGTTTTGTGTTAGACTGGTAAAAGCAGGTAAAGCAAAAGATGCATCCCAAGTAATGAAACACAACGCCAGATAACTATTAACTCTTTGGCGACACCGCAGCCGCACATCAAGTGACGCTGACTGACCGTAGACGGCACGCACCTTGAAAACATGTGACAGATTAAAAACTTTGCAGCGACGCATTTAACGGTATAAGGGAAGTAAACTTTGTATCGTTGTAAAGCTCTATCATCGCTTGTTTCACCTGCACTGTCTAAATGAGTTTCGGAAACAGTTTCGACTTGCCAAACGAGGTTAAGTGCAGTGACTGGCCGGTCTACTTCCGTCATTCAAAATTGCGACACGTGCGAAGAGAACCTTCCATCTGAGCCCCGAGCGCCTTAGACGAGGGTGGAATTATGTTTTAATTGAAAGTGGAACCATTCACCAACAGATTCAAAGTGGAATACTCCTGATTACTGGATTTATTTACCTGTGGGAAGTGTACAAGCAGTGAAACCTCCTTTTGGTTCAATTTTTTGTGTGTGCAAAAAGTGACTACATTTGGCACCAAATAGTAAGGACTATTTAATATTTCTAACTAAAAGTGTTGTTTGCATTGGAATGTAGAGGAATAGATCTTTCTAAACATGTAAACTAGATTAGTGTGAGTGTGGTAGTTTTTAAGGAGTATTTTTTTAAAAACGTGTAAATCTATGCGTCCTCTATGGTTTCTACATAGGTCTTAGCCTGTGTCGCCAAAGTGTTAATATTTTAAGACTTCTTTACTTGGCCAAAGATGTGCTCCCTACAATGGAAATTGCAAACACATACTGTCTTAATCAAGTAAGCAGTAAACAAACTGGTCTATAAATGGTGTCAGGAGACACTAGAGATGAGAATTACAACACCAGTGGGGACAGACAGATGGAGATTAATGTCAGAAAAGACAGACTAATGGAGATTACAATGCCAATCGAAACAGACTAGTGGAGTTTACAATGCCAGTGGAGACAGACAAATGGAGATTACAGTGCCAGTGGAGACAGACAAATGGAGATTACAGTGCCAGTGGAGACAGACAAATGGAGATTACAGTGCCAGTGGAGACAGACAAATGGAGATTACAATGCCAGTGGAGACAAACTAATAGAGATTATGATGCCAGTGGAGACAGACAAATGGAGATTACAATGCCAGTGGAGACAGACAAATGGAGATTACAGTGCCAGTGGAGACAGACAAATGGAGATTACAGTGCCAGTGGAGACAGACAAATGGAGATTACAATGCCAGTGGAGACAAACTAATAGAGATTATGATGCCATTGGAGACAGACAAATGGAGATTACAGTGCCAGTGGAGACAGACAAATGGAGATTACAATGCCAAAGGAGAAAGGCTAAAGGAGATCAACCTTCTTTCTCTGGGGAACACGGGCTAGCTCTGCTTCAGAGGACATTTTGTTGAGATGCAGTGCCCTTTCCTTGACACTCTGCACTGAAACGTTAGCTTCATCTTCACCCGATCCTGACACACTTTCACCAGTGGAGGCTGGCACTGAGGACAGGGAACCCTGGGACCCCTTCAAGCAAAGAAAAATAGCATATTTAATCTATGGATACTTTGACAGACATACAGGAAGAAAGAAAATTGCAGTTACAATGACAACAAATGAACAACACTCTATTAAAGTTCCTTTCATTCTGAGTCAACACGTTGCCCGGCAACTGTCAAGAAAGATGTGTAGAAAATTGAACTTTGTGAAGTTGGGAAACAACACTTACAGTTGAAGCCAGGGATGCTGATGAAGCATTGTACCCTGGCTTCAGACCAGCACCCCTAGTAGTGCTCTTTAACTTTACTTCCAGACTGTTATCACTGTAGACCTTTGACATATGACCTCCATCCGGCAGGTCTTCTGTAGAGGGGACAATGTCTCGAGGTTCTGACTGGGCTCTTGTGTTGTCGCCAACAGGAAGTTGTCTGTCTGACTGCTTCTGGACAGATGTTTTGGATGACTCTTCTTCAAACTGTGCGCAAAGAGCCTGCAGCTTGCGCGTCTCAGAATGACTACCATCTCCAGATGCTGTCAATGCCTCTGAGGCAACAGAGGAGGCACCAGAAGAAGAGAAAGATGCATTGTCTGGTCGATGTTTCTTTTTCAATACCAGAACCTTTTCTCCCTGCGAGACAAATGGGACATAAGAGAGGAAATCATATTCCTTACAGGATAAACATAAAAGTACAAAGTATCTCCATGGTAACAGACCACTGCAGTGACACTCAGTGAAGCACTTTTCCATAGAGCCAGTTTGTGCAATGGGATCATTTCAAATTATAGGTGGCCTTACAAGCTAGTTCTACAACAAAAATAAATGTAAAATGAATGGTTCTATATGAAGCCACTAAATATTTTATACTATCTTATCTGCTGAGAAAACAATTGTCTATAATTCTAGTATCTTATCAATTATATGGTAATTACAAGACAGTTGATAAAAAATTATTTATGTTTGGCACTACACAATTGATATATTACACATGTAACTCACCTAATTATAATGTATACTAAGGTGATCTATATATCAAGATGATAAGAACTAATAATCCAAGGTTCAGCACATAAAGATACATGTTCGCATCAGCTTAGAATTAGTACTGGTTCCAGATGGATTAGGAGAGCTAAAAAAAAAAAAAGTAATTCGAAAGTGATATTTCCAACGGTGCAGTCAGCATCAGAAGTCGCATACGGATTTTAGTAAAAAAAAATCTCTTATTCATCAGTCAAGTTCGGCACAACTCTAGAAGACACCAAGTTGACAAAAACAATATACTTACCTCCTCTACTTTAATCGTTGCAAGTTCATTCACAAAGTCTTTGAATTTTTCTCTGTTTATAGCTGTGAAGAAATAAGAATTCAGTGCATTAATTTACTCCAAGAGCAGTAAGGTTAGAAAAGACCTTTTTATTTATTTTTTTGACTGAATTATTCCGGATCTGATGACTGATGTGCTCCACCCATCACAATGACGTGCATATAAAAATACATTCATTTCAACAATTCGTCTTTCTTTCGTCCTTCTTGACTTTTGAAATTCAAATTACACGTACTTCGAAAAAAGGAAGAGGATGTAATCATTTACAGAGATAAAAAGTGAGGGGGTCGACACCTAATTCTTTTTCTAATGCAGAATGCGGAAGAGTAAGAAAAATCGTCTGCAACTTGTGCAAGTGCCAAGTGGGAGTACAACAATACTTCTGGAAGGAAAACTTATCATATAACCCGTCTTAAATAACATGCCACGTTAACAACTGCAAACCTTTGTCGACTGGATCATTTAGGAAGCCTTTAAAGTGCGTAACTAGCTCGTGATTTCTTATTCTGCCACCGTTTTGTAGCAGGCAGTCTTTCACAGCCTCAAGGCTAAAACTTGTCGCCATGTTGTACTGCTTTCAAGGTACAGTATTCAGCTAGGTGGAATACTCTCCCCTGCTCTGCTGCCTCTTTCATTGTTGGTTGGATCCGTTTGCACGTAAAATGCATGATTTTACTGTATGCTGCAGTCTGTCTCCACGTATTTTTTCTTTCACTTCCTTCTTCCTTCTTTTTATGCAAGTACTACTAATATGTATGTAGAAAATGAGCATGTTTAATATATAGAAGTGTCTGCAGTTGAACTTCAAAAGTTTTCAACAAAAAACCCCCTGAATTTTTAGTTTAAAAAAAAAAAAAAAAGATTATGCGCAAAAAACCATTTTGGATTTCATTCGTGGTAAGAGAAGTGTTCAAAGTTATAAAATGCACTAGGAGAAAGTGACAAGCAGGCCAGTGTATTAAACATCTAGACGCACATAATCGACTGCCTGCAATGATCGATTTTGAAAACATGTCTTTGCCAATGTTGAAAACAATTAGTGTCTTTACCATTACCTACGTCAGGCCCCTTTTCTAACCAGTTTACAAAGCTCTGAATGAGGGGAAAAACCCTTCTCGAATGAGGTGGGGGGGGGGACCCGTGCACTTAATTAATATACGTCCTTTTTTTTGCAGCTGAATTTTAATTTCATTTCCAGATTGTTGTATGCCAATATCTATGTTCTATGTCAACATCTTATTGTGCGCAGTCTGTTCAAAAAC
Source organism: Lanistes nyassanus (assembly GCA_004794575.1). Taxonomy (NCBI): domain Eukaryota; kingdom Metazoa; phylum Mollusca; class Gastropoda; order Architaenioglossa; family Ampullariidae; genus Lanistes; species Lanistes nyassanus. The sequence goes on along the minus strand of SMGT01008885.1, from coordinate 35,557 downwards.
TAAACAACTGCCATATCCATATGACGTCATATTATATACTTCAGCCAGCGCTGACGGCGATTATACGCGAGGGTTAATTAATGTGGCTATAGTAGCGTTCGCAGTGTTGAACGATGAGGCAACTAATTTTTAATTCTTTTTGTTCATGTATCGCCCGAAAGTCCGTTCCATACACTGCATGGACGTCTCAACAATCCAATTCGAAACCGAGGGCCGGGTCGCTGATTTTGTTTGATTCTTTTTCTATACGCACCATCGCATTGATTTCTTGGTAACATTTGATTGGTAAAGCAGTTTAAAGCAGAGCACGCGCACGCAAACACACACACACACACACACTACGTGCATTTATGTGCTTGTTGGAGGGAGAGAGACGAGAGAGAGAGAGAGAAAAAAAGCGAAAGACGGCATAGAAGGAAGGGAGGCAGTGAGCGGAAAAACGAGAGAGAAAGAAAGAATTAGCAACTAAGAATGCTAAGTTACTGGAGCGCGACCCTGCATGGCCACTGAAATATCTTCAGCGTATGTTGCCTGGAACTTTCTTCGCAAAACTCTGAGATTTTGCTGACAGTGACCCGAAACCTGAAGTTAACTGAAAAATATCGTCTGGCGTAAGTCAGTTTTCTATAGCTTTAATTTCTATGCCTGGGGTTTTGGAAGCCACCATTAGATTAGGTGGCAATCCGTGGATACTGTACAGATGGTCACATGGAATCTCATTAGATCGACAATTTTTCCATTTCTCGTTACCAATTCAATCTCAATACAATCTTTTCATTTCCCATTACCATATGACCTAGGAATGGAGTCGGCAAGCCGTATCACATAGTTCTTCCCAACATTTTATGCGACGATTCGACCTTTGAGAAACCCACGATCGAACTGTAAGGAAAGAATAATCAAATGAGCCCAGCCTGAAGTTCGAACCAGAGGGCAGGATGAGCTGAGTGAATCCACGGTGGCGCAGTGTTAGCTGCAAGTTGTCAGTAGCTCACTCTAGCATATAGCGCATAAATATATTATATATAAATAGCGCATTAATATATAGCCCTTTTACTTCCTGGCCCTGCAAGCACCGTTTCAGATTTCCTGTAGCTTAGAGCTCTGCATATAATGAGACATGAAATGAAAGTGGGTTTGGGGGGTAGGGGCAACGGAGACGCAAAATGGTTGCAGTTCCTTGATGTAATAGCTGTGTCGCAATCTGGAAGTGGGATTGCCCCTATCTACTGTGGCTTGCACTTGTGGGTCTTGGCACACAGTCTGAAATTGTCGTCTGGCGCCTGGAAGAGGCGGATTGAAGCTGCTGAGTTTTTTTTATCGTCTGCACGACTGTGTTGTCGCGTACGCGGTGGTGCCTGGAGAATTTTTTGTATCTGGCATACACACAGCCTATAGGAAATAGGATTGTGTCCACAGTCTGTTAGCGTTCCGCACAGTCAGCAAGACACTGCAGGCCACCATAGGGGTCGGAAATGGCATCTCTTACAAAGCCCCTGTCCTGCCCTAAATTGGTGAAGGAACCATTGGGGGGGGGGGGGCTATTTTCTAAGATACACAGACCCGCTTACACACATCTGTAGCCAGATGCATCCGCACGAGGAATCCAGACAATTACTAATTATTAATGTCAATTATGTCAATTGTTAACGTCAATTATTGTCATCAAGCTAACTTTGTGGAGGCACGGCAGTTATAATCTAATCTTCTAACTCTTGATAGTCTAGCGTTTTTCTACTTGAATCTGTCCTTAGTTCTACCGTTGTCGGAGTTTCTACTGCACAGTTTATACACCAAATTCACTCTGGCCTGGCCACGGCCATCAAACTACAGTTACGCACCTCCCAGTGATATGGTTCTGTCTTCATGCCTATGTACGGCAATTCATTTACTGCCAACAATGTATAATATTGTCAACCCAGCACAATGCCGGTTTTACATGCATGGCCTCTAGTCATCGCTCTTCTATTCTAAAGTCAAATTTCGCCCAAGTCTATATTTATTACGACCTGACGTATTTCCTCCATTGAGTCAGCATGGCATCTGGGTCCTTCAGGTCTGGTTCTCCTTGCCTCTTCTATCAATCCTTTCAGTTTATATCTCCAAGTCGCTAAGCATCCATGAAGCTTCTACAATTAACAGCTGAAAACGTGGCTCCCTCTATTACTGCATTCTCTTTGACTTATGACAGTCAGGCAGCCCTCATCTCCCGGCGAGGTGCAAGGTCTACCAACTAAGCAGTGATGGCATGTGCACATGCCGATCAAGTTGGGTGGTGTGGCTGGCTGCTCCTAGACCTCCAATCAGTGCATATTTCGACCTGCCCACCAGTCTGACTGACAGCCTGGTTTGGACAGCGATTGGGTAAGTCTACCAGTGTCCGCTGCCATCGCCTCACTCCCTCCTGTAAAAAAAAGGCTGCTGACTCAGTTAATGTGTCCCATTGGAAGCAGAGGTCCAGCTGGCGGTGCCGCTCATAAAGGTCGCGGTCATATGATCAGCATGCGTCCAGCTCCGTTCGTTATAATTACAGTCTGAGTTCACAACCTAAGTGGGATTTTTCATGGGGTGGGGATGGGGGTTCTAGCTACACGCTATACACGCGTATTGTTATATATTCGATTCTTGCAACTGCCCAAACGCAACAACAAGCAAACAACAAAAACTAATAACCAACCAGCAACATCAACCAGCCAACAACAAAAACACCACCAACAAGCAACCATCCAGCAAGAACGAACAACCACCAACAACAAAGAACTAACAACCATCAACCAACCAACCAACCAACCAACCAACCAACCAACCAACAAACCAACCTGTTAAAGACAAACAACAAGCAGCAACATCCGATTGCCCGAAAACCAATGTGTACACCAAAGAGGAATCAATTTCAGCTCATATGCATCTTTATTTCTCTAAAACGCACATTTTCTGCAACAAACGTAAGTTTTGATTTGCGCTTACTTTCATGACGCATTTTCTACTGCAGTAAGCAATGAGCGGACGTACTGGCGACACGTGGCCTACTTGTAATCAAGAGGTGGTCGTCTTTCACGTGCCACTTCAGGCTGCAATAGTTCACTCCCTGTAACTTTCTAGTATACAGACGCCTGTTGCTCTTGCCTTAGCAGCTAGAAAGGGCCATTATTTTGTTATTCCTTTTCCTCTTGTGGCTTCGTCTGTTTCAAAACGAGGCCCACCTCATGATCAGGAGATGGCAGAAACTGATAATTTCGCCAGCTTAGGAGATTGCGCACACACGAGCAAGCCTTGGACACGTTGTCTCACTCGACCTATGATAATGCTTGGTTTTCTAAAGGCAAGGAAATAAGATTGAGAGAGGGGCGGAAGAGGGGATTGAACTGCAATCCTTCTGTCATTGAATGTAAACTTTTTTGTGAGCGCTCACACAGTCATGATCAGAAAGATCCGCACTGGCCTGTCATAGCCACAATTTTATTGAATGCCCAGACGTCCATGAACTTTTATAAACGACCCTTCACTGCACTTTCATGAGTGTCAGGCCTATAAAGGAATGCCGCCAGCCCCAGGTGTCGTCAACTGTGTCAGCAGCTGTACACGTACCATCAATGTGATGAGCATGACTATACAACGACAGGTGAGACATTCCAGGCCAGTTTTATGAGCGCTACGAGCTCTGGAGTCGACAGTGTTTGGAGGCGCGGACTTTCAAAAGACGTCTAGCACTCATCCAGTTTATACCAATTTCGCATACTGTTCGACATTATCAATTTGATAATCTTTTCATTTTTGGTTGTGATAGGGGAATCCGACGGAATCTTAACGATCAGAGCTGACAGCGGTTAGCACCCAGAGCACAGATTTCATACGATTATATATATATATATCCTTATATATGTCTATGCTAGGAGCCACTATAGTCTGTCGGTGATAGGAGGTATGACGTCACTAATGTCACTCGCCTTCCTGGCTGCACGAGCTGACAGAGTGACAGCCATCACAGTGCGAGATGTGCGTCAGGCAGCCTGCGGGCCTTGTCCTTTATGGGCTTTTCCCTACAACGGTCGGTGAGGAGACACACTGGGCGGGAAGGGGGATATGAAGGCTTGGGTGAGGGGAGGGGAAATTATTTTTGCATGTGAACACAAGCTTTTCTGTGTTTCGGTCAAAATGTTTCGAACAGTATAGTTAGCGAATACGAACAGGCGCAGGGCGGAATTGTTCTGCTTGTTCAGCATAGCTTGAAAGTTATATATAAATGTGTGTGTCAGTAGGCAAGTATATATATATATATGTCAGTAGTCAAGTATATATACATATATGTGTGTCAGTAGGCAAGTATATATATATATGTCAGTAGGCAAGTGTATATATATGTGTTAGTAGTCAAGTATATATACATATATGTGTGTCAGTAGGCAAGTTAAAAACACAAACCAGAATGCAAGTTTAAAAAGACCGTTGTAAATCAATACACAGGTTTAAAAACACTTTTGTTCTCTAGTAGATTTATGAAGAGTAATAGGACATAGAAAAGCACAAGAATGTAAATATTATACATATAAAGCATAGCTTTATGAAATCTGCTACATCGCTTAACAATATAACTTACGAGGGACAATCCCCTAAAGTGTACAAGGTCATAGTTTGATTGTATGGGAGATATTAAAATATTAAAAAAACTGCATGTACTAAATGTTGTTATAATACGAAAACCAGTGACGAAAATGGCCAAGATAACTGTTCACAGACGGCGTTAGCATGTACGTGGACACTGTAGTATCTAGTGATCGTGGAACCAGAGTACTGTTTGTTGTAGAAGATGTCCTACTTTAACTCTGCATTGGTGAGAGACAATGTAATCGCCATATACTGTCTCAGCGAGCAAATTTTGCATTAGCAATTGCACGAGCAGTCATTCAGATTCGTCTAGTTATGCGCTGTCAATGGTAACCAAGTATTTTCGCGTAATAATAACGATTAAGGTTTACGGCTGTCATCTGAGTTGTATGTTGTTAATACGCCGGAGCCGCACGCTACCCCCCCCCCCCTCCGGGTATTAATTAATGGCCCCTTTCAATCTCCACCACTTCTTTCAAATGTCAAAATGGAAAGGTCCTAACGGTGGTACAGCATACTGCCAGTGATTTTCAAATTCAGATGCAGCTTTTAGCTATTAAATTCGATTAATACCTCACGACGCCCACACCACAGCAGGTACGTATCCTTTACATACAACATAACCATTGAGAACCTATTCCATTACAATAAAAGCTGTCTGAAAGTTCTTACGATGGGGGTAGGCAACACTTCTTCCACCACAGTAAAGAAACCATACGTCAATTGACGTGAACTCAACATCAAGATCGACGAATGGTTATCAAGCGTAGGCGACTGGGGCTCTGATAATAGTTGCCAGCTCCGTAACAAGACTACGTGCGTTTCAATCAGCAGGTATTTTTTTGGTTGCTTGTTTGTTCCTTAAGGTCTCGCCGCAGAGTAGGTGCAATTTCAGTCAGCAGGTAGGTTTTCTTTTGAAACCAGGAGATGAATACCATAAAAGACGATGCAACTCTTTCTTGCCAGACATCATCGCAAATATTGGCATCTCCCGCATCACTGTACCAGTAGATACTTAGTGGGCCAAAGTGGTAAAAATAAATAAATAAATAAAATGTGGATTTTTAACGCGCGAAAACACATTTTATGCACACTTCGCGCGGACGAGGGACACAGACACTCTAGTGAAAGCAATGAAACACAC
>SMGT01008885.1:8318-29795 GCA_004794575.1 Lanistes nyassanus | reverse complement strand
ACATAGAGGGAGAGATGAACGGAACACTGACCAACAGGTTGGGAAACAGATCGTCCTTCAGTCACAGATGGGTGTAAAAGTATCATAAGAGACGATGAACAGAGAAAGTTGGAAGTTAATGCAGACAGTCGCGACGTCAGTCAAGGTACTTACGGAAAAGAAAAGTTTTCAAGTTTCGTTTAAAAGTCAGTAGTGATGGGGAGTGTCGAATGTTGTGGGGAAGTGAGTTCCATTGGGTGGATGCCGAGAAGGTGAACATGCGCTGTCCATATTGTCCTGTCAACTGTCCATAAACAGTTGAGTAAATAAGTGAATGCAACTGCTAAACAAAGAGGCCTATAACACACCGCGATCAGTAAGTATATAAGCGTTGAGGTTGTTAAATCTTCGAGCTGAATGTCGTTAACAGCTAGGGATGCCACCTGAGGTGAACTGAAGAATATGTGAGTGTATGAAGTGTTGCTGGGGAAAATAATGATAGCAATTAACTGAAATAAATGGTAGAAAAGTTGCGAAAAAGAAACTCCAAGTTTTTTTTTTAATGTATTAGATTGGAGATAATGTGCATCTAAAACACGGTGACACAAAATATGATTTAAAACCAATAAACAAGGCCATCACAGGCAAAAATCCTTATCTCTGTCCCTCAGACCCTATTTTCAGAAACAATATCAAATTACATATGCAACATTATATTCTAATACTATATATTTATACGTATGTGGGGGTATGCGAGGATTTATCGTTTATTTAAAAAAAGCCCAAGGGTTGTACGTAGAGACAGCATTAACCTCTGTCGGAGTTTATTTTCCTCCCTTGCACTGCTTACAGCAGTAGGTCTACACGTACTCTCAAACTACAACCAGGATCTGCACGCGTGGCAGTCTCCAACATTCGCTCCGCGACTGCGCGCGGCCAAGCAGAAGCCGAGACTGGGCGCAGCATTGGCTTAAACCTTGATGTAGCGGAGGCAGTGGGTTTGGAGAGGTTCCACTTCGTACTTCAGTTTCTGGAACCCGCCCCTGGCGCGCTTTCCGTCTGGGCTCACGCCAACACGTAGCCTCTCACACCAAAAATAACTGGGCTGACTGCGTAACTGTTCTGGAACCTGTTTCAGCTGTTAATTGTAAGTGAAAACTTTGATTTCACTTGAGGGCGCAATTTCGCCCACTTGTTTTCGTCTGAGACGCGAAGGGTGAATACGATGGCGCGTACGTTGCGCGAGGAACAGGTATATGGGTCAGTGATGCAGCCTGTGTGTCTCGAGCAATGTGGTAAACAGCCCGTCTGAACGAAACGGTCTCCCGAGGAGGATGGCTGCGCAGCAACACGGACCGAAAGAATGAACACGGTGTGGGGTTTGCCGTGTAAAGGACAGGATCGTCGTCCGCGCTGTTAACATTCGCACGGTAAGTCGTGTTTGGTTTTGTCTGACCCTCAGGTGGACCGTGGGCTCGTGAATGTACAACCTGTCGGACCTTCACGTGAGGCGGGGTACTGATGCTGTGGTCGATGCGGGAGATGACGGTATAAGGTACTTGGAATAACCGGTAGGTGAGAGCTGTGATGTAGTTATCAGCGCTGCTTTAGACGTGAAAGTTGTATTAACTGTCTCTAACGTGGCTTCATTTCTTCTGCATGCACATAGTCTGTTCACGTTTGTGTCGGTGCGTGCGTGCACGCGCATGCGTGTTTTGAGTATGTGCTTGGATGCGCGCGCTTGTGTGTGTGAGAGAGAGAGAGAAGACACGCTTTAGCCTTAAAATCAAATTCCCTGACTGTCCTTTGCAGTTGAATTCGTTCGGCTGCTTCCTAACGTTTAATGTCGCGACAACAATTTGCTGTGTCAAGAAAGGCCGACTGTGTCTGAAAGGAAAGGATGGGTTCTTGTTTTCGTCTGCCTGCGTACACAAAGCCGCCTCTCGGGTTAGTGCAGGCAGCTAAAGGCGTACCTGTACTTTATAAATATTCAAAACTTGTCTCATATCAGAGGAGCAGGTAGGACTGTATATTTTGTTTGTTGGGGCTAGGCCACCTCAGTTGTTATTCGATGTGAAATTTACTTAGCAGCTGCGGTGTTTGTGACTCTGATGGCAAATGCATTCTCTCACACTGGTTTTTGACTTTGATATTTTATACAGGAAATAAATTTGCCTAATGCCTAGAGGTCAAAACTTATGGGAGGGAAGACAATGAGTTTAATCTGAGTGGGCATGCGCAATGGAACACAAAGAGACGCTGTTGGTCTTCTTCTGTTGTTGACAGGGTGCAACATACAGGTGTTCATTCAATCTAGGATGATGTATCTACATCATCCTAGATTCAATACCCTCGCTCCACCTACCCCGCGTCCCTCCTTTCCTTCTCACTCGATGCACACACCTCTGCCTGCCTGTGTTCCCTTTGTCGCCGTCGGCGTGCACACTTTTTTCTCCTTATTCCGTTCCCTGGCCTTCTCCTTCTATTAAAAGAAATCATATTTCTCTTGTATGGTTATGTTATTTTAAATGACCCGATGTTTACACTTCATGCATTCTTCTGATGGGGTGCCTTTCAACCGACTTTCTATTTTATTTGCTATTGTGAGTGCTTTAAAAAAAAAACCAGCGGCATTTAACCAATCCAGGATTCTGCATCAAAAGAAAAAAAAAATCTAATGCTGATCGAGAAATCTGATCTAAAGTTGTCCAATCCAGACTGTAGCGAATCCAAATCGTCAGAATAAGATCACGGTTTTGTTGCAGATGGTGCGACTACTTCTTCACCGCTGTTCTCGTTTCGTTCCCATCCATGTCTAGCACGCTGCAGGTCACTTCAGTGCAGGCCCGCAGGCGGCCTTTTTTCTCAGAGTAACTGCTGCGTTTCCACGATCACCTATTGTTTTATCGGAGTCTGGAGCTGTGATTCCTGTTGCTTAAAGGAAAGGGAGAGGGAGGTGTTTGTTGCTTAACGTCCCTCTGCAAACTATGTGCTATCAGGACAGTGTGGTTTGAGACAAGTTTACGTGCTGCAACACGTGGGACTGATGGCGCAACTCAGGCTTCAGTCCCACCCAGTCACATTATACTGACACTGGGCCAACCAGTCCTACTACTGTTCCCTATAGTGCCAGGCGTCTGGCAGGGCAGCGACTAGATTGCCAATTTTAAAGTCTTAGGTATGACTCGGCCGGGTTGCGAAACACTGACCTCCCGCCTCGGAAGCGGGCGCCTTAACCGCTAGACCACCGAGGCGGTCGGAAAGGGATGGGGGAAAAGGCAAACGGGTATGGGGGAAGGAACATCCGATCATTGTTGTAGTTGGTCCGCCATCTTGGTTGAAAACAAACAAAAAGACCTGGATGAACTGTTTACAATGCGCACGCCGAATATGGCTGCTAGAAACTGTCCTGTCTGCTACTGCACTTGTTCACAATGGGGATGGAGAATGTTTTTGTGAGTCAACAGTCACTTGCTAAGCCCGTATCGCTTATTACCGGCGCACGGAAGGAGACCCCCTTAGCAACCAGGAAGAGATCTAGTGAAAGTGAGACACAATTAGCAATGCCATGAATATCACCTTTACTTATGCAGAAGAGGGGGCTATGTCTTATAATCTTAAATGAACGTTCTTATTTCCTGTTCGTTCGTAAAGATGCACGTAAAATATACAGGGCGAACGAGCCTTACGACCTCCCCTTTGACGGGAGAGTAGCTACAAACGCTCATTCAAGCCAGCCCAGTAGTCGTTCTTCGAATGATTTTTCCTACTCGAGTATATCCTGGGTTGACTTCGATAAGCGTACCCGCACTTCTTGTCATAGGAGCGGTCCTAAGGCCCATTCACCCTGTGTATCTTACATCCACCGTTATGAACGAACAAGAGATAAGAACGCTCCTGCAAGCCAACTCTGGTTTCCGCCTTTTGGGGTTTCTGTCTAAAAAGTAGAATCAGGTTACGCTTAACAGTTGACATATTTACATGTCATTTCCGGGTTTGTAACCAATCAGGATCGAGACGTAGTAATGGATCATAGGTCAGTAATCAACAGACCATGCAGTGGTCTGCGAACCGAGAGCTTTCATGGATCGCCAAATTTCCTTCAAGATTCTACTTCACTGACATTGTGGCACAAATCGCAATCTACACATAAAATTTAATACAGCTGTAACAGGGGATATACTGATAATCTGATTCTGATTAACTTTGGCTCGCCGCAAAAACCCCGCTACGTAAATTATATGCGCGCAATGAGACTTTCACACCAAAAAATCGTACGTTAAGTCAAGAATTATAGCAATGCTTTCTTGTCTGTTTAAATTTCCCAGATAGCGACTGGCTAACAAAACCAGTTATTTATTTACAGGTACTGTAAACATGTGTAAAGTATTTACGCTATTTCACTGGCATTGACACATCGACGTACGTTAATATCATGCACTTTCACATTCACATGCTGGCGTCAACATTCGCAAAGCGAAATGTGTGTGTGTTATACAAATCCGCACACCTGAACCGATCTACACCAAATTCGGCACGCGGGTTCCTTTTTACCATCAGATGGTCATAGACCATATTTCGATCTTGTACCTAACCTTCACCACTAGACCACTGAGGCGGTCTGAAAACGCTGCGGGAAAAGACAGACACAGAACATCCTGCTAGGGAATCCTGGAAAGGATAAGGCATGAAAGGGGCATAAGTAAAGGCTAGTCACGGGACCGTTAGAAGTCAGAAAACCGGATGACGTTGCAAAGGATCGGCTCTAGGAATCAAGAGGCCAGAGAGAAGCAATCCAGACAAAGAAAAATATATACTAGACTGTCACGTGATAGTGTTCGTTTTCGTTATTAGCTGCCACGCCACGAGCCATAGTTTGGGAGTTTAACACATTATTTTGACAAGTGCACTGACTTTGTTGTGACTTTGTGCCGTTTAACTACCTTGTATTCTATGAGATATAATTTCCGTACAATATATACAATATTCTAGATTGTTTGTCCTTCTCCCTTAGTCCATGTGTCCGTGTGTTTGAGTGCTGCTAATGCCGGCAGTTACTATGGGTGTTTCCTAGGATTCCAAGCACTGTAGATGTCAAACCAGAGGTCATTTTGGAGAGATTTGGTTGACATTTTAAAAATTCTGCAACAGTACACACGCAGGAAACTGACAGGGCTGGTTGACACGAGCGTTCGTATTTGAATTTCGGCCAAAACAGCGGTCGTAAGCCCCACTCAACCTGTGTATGTTACGTCCAGCGTTACGTATGAACAGGAGATAACGCTCATGCAAGCCAACCCTAGAACGATCTGACGTGCAAGTTTCCCTGCAAGAAAAAAAAAACGACGAAAAATGTCAAATTTAAAATTTTCCTCCGGGTCTTCATTTTTCAAATGATGGTTCCCCTGCGCAGTGACACTCGATAATAACAACGCAAACAGAATCTCGAACGTTGTAAGCATTTCGATATCGTCCCGTCATCGATAAGCAGGAAAACGAAGCTATGACAGTTAACAGATGAGCTGTTACCATTCACTTTCGCCTTTCGTCTCGCATTTCCAGATTGACAACAGCGGTGTGTGCTTTCTCCAACATGTGTTGTACACATAGGAACTATATGGTGGTGGGCATGGCGGCTTGACATCGAAGATAAATAATTTCTCGTGATAGTCTAGCTTTCAACCTTCTATAACTACATGTAACATCTGACCCTGCTCCACTTGCATCACTTCGTCGCGGCGTACTGACCAAATGGGACCACTCTAGTGTCTTTGCCCTGACCTCTGATGACCCCTCTCCGGGACTGCTGGCACACTTAGAGTAGAATCTTGACGAAGACTTTCATGGTGATAAGAAGGTAAACTACAGCACAGAGAGGTTTAATATTCCCCAAACTGCATTTAATTCTCTGTGCAGATTGAAGATCATTCTGCGATGTCAGTGAGTGAGAATCTTTGGGGAAACCACAGAATGGAGACATTAGCGACAATCACCTCGCGTTATTCAGTAGCCAGACTCTGGGTTCACCCCTGTACATTTGGTCAGCCTTGACCTCACCGGTCGTGTTTTCCTCGTTTGCCTCGTCTTCGTCTGCCACTGTGCGAGAGGTTAGTCCGCGCATGCGCCACAGTTATTAGCGCCAGTCTACGCGTTTGCTCCTCTGGCTGAGTGACTCAGTGAGTCATGGCATCAGTTTCTATTTAATTGCAAAATCTTGTGTTCAGTTCGTGCAACACTCAGTTCATATATTGTACAAACTTCTTTGTGCTTAACCCGTGCTCAGTTCATGAATTGTACACCCTAATGTTCAGTCTGTGGAAAACCTACTTCATACTCTGTACGTTCCTAACGTTCAGTCTGCGCAACACTAAGTTCATTTATTGTACACGCCTAGTGTTCAGTTCGTGCAACACTCAGTTCATATATTGTACGCAGGTAGTGTTCAGTCTGCTGAACACCCAATTCATAGGTTGCACACCCTTTTTGTTCAGTCGGAGCAGTAGATGAGTTCTAGCCTATGAAATACGGAGTGCACGTAAAGGCCATAAAACTGTGTTCGCTGCGAGGTCATTGCACTTTTACGAGCAGCGCCGTAGACAGCATAACGAGCCTTTTATGTACAGTGTGAGAAGGCCTGCTTGGACGGAGAATGCGGATGTGTGTGTGTGTGAGGGTGTCAAGCAAATGCTGTATCTGAATATTATGATTTTAAAAAACGTTAGCTTTAACTGATTTATATTGTACTGCCTTTCCTCAGCTTTTGTTTGGTCAGCATTGAGCCTGCCAGACTTTGATAACTCCTACAGCAGGGGCCCACATCACGGAGCAGAATCAGTCCTTAAACGAAAATTCGTCGAATGATCCCATCCCCCAAATAATATCCGTGTGCCGCACCCAGGGTATTACTAGCGAAATTCTCTATAGCTTCTAAACCTCGTACAGCAGCTCCTTTCCACCATCCATTTCAAGTCTGTCCTCTCCTAAAGCACTCACACTTTGTAAATATAAGAACGAGAACTGAAATCAACAAGCTACTGCCAAACAGGATCTTCCACGCACGACCACAGCCGGCGAGAGAGCTCATGTTGCACGGGTGGTTCAATTGTTTACTTTCATCACAATAGGAGAGGGTGTTTTTTTCAGACTTTTTTTCTGAATTTAAAGAATGCAAGACTGCATTACCGATGTAACCGACTCCAAAAGGACGAACATTGTTGCTCTCTGAATACGGAGATTGGTAAATTGTGTATAGGCCTACACCCCACCCCTCTCCCCCCAAAAAGAAAGAAATTGCAAGGGCTTGCGTGCACAGTGCATAGAGAAGTAGTGGTGGCGGTGGTGGTGGTGGTATAGAGAACGTATCAAAGTGACACGGATGCTGCGGTAATATTAGCGTGTTTGCCCATTTAAATCTATGCGTGTGTGGTTTTTAACGGTAAGCTCGCACGCCGAGCAGAACGCTGGCCAAGGGACGTAACTATTTTGGCCGCTGGTTGAGCCCTAATCAGAGTGGTCATATCGTGCACATGCACTCCCGTCGTGCGTCGTATCTAGCGAACGGGTAAATAACTGCAGACGTCACGGGAGATGGTTGCCCCACTTTTACGATAAACAGCATGCCAGTGGGGAATCCTTATCAAATACCGAATGTGTTTACCAGACCAACTGCTGGCGTCTACAGTACCCATATAAAAGTTGGCGTTTTCCTATTGACTCATCATCTGTCACAATAAAGCGCGTGCAGCCACACGTGTCCAATATCATCCAACACATGGACCCAAAGGTGGCGAGATTTTTAGCTCCTCCCCTCTCCATAACAAACTGTACTGAGGAAAGCATTCCAATGTTGTTTTCCTCTTCTGCCACTGAGTTAACAAAATGTTACCACGCAGTGATGTCATATTCATGTTTCATACACACATAATCAGCCCGTAGATTTGATTCTCAGTCAACCATTTTAGACTCCGCAGTCGGTTCTGATAAGCGTTTTTCCAGGTTTCATGTAAAATCCAAAGAAGATCTGAACAGGGTCGACCAAATTTGGCACGTGCGTCACGCGCTGAATAACGAAGTCTGCAGAAATCTAGGGTGTGGTTCCGTGAAGTTTGTGTCTGACCTGTCGGTCATAAATGGGATCGTAAGCTCGCGTGTATTTTATGAGCTTCTTTATGTGCGGATGGGCAGTAACAAAAATCCGATGCCACCTGCAGCCCTGAACCTGAACTTCTGGGGCAGCATTTTGTCTAGTGATTGGAGACGGTATTGTTTGGGCTAACAATTCCTGTGTGACTCCTAAATCCGAATCTAGAAGAAAATAGTTTAAGAGAATGCAGTGCACAGCACACTCAGACAATACTGTGAATCAGTGAAAAACAATCAGCTGAAATATTTTTTAATTATCACACAGACAGACAAACCTTTATGTTCCTATATATTTCGGGAAATCGTATGTTTTTCATCAGACTATCGCCCTGACAGAACGAGCTGTGGGCATTGGGTCTGGAGTGGAAATAAACAGGCACCACGTCAGCTACAGAGGTCACAGTATCTCCCCCCACTCGCCTCGCCCTCACTTACCTCGCCATCTCCCTCGCAGCAACCGCCACACATCGTTCGCTGCGTGCAACAGTTTGTATCTGCCGTAGCAGCACGTTTCTAGCTGTCATTGAGGATTGCCCAAGCTGTACTTCCCTCCGTCAGCAGCCACCAGTACATGGCATCCTGTACAGCCGTTCATGCTTTTTTTTTGTCGCGTGGGCACTTGGGCTCACCGGGGTGTGTGTGTGTGTGAGACTGAGGGATGGATGGGGGGGGGGGAGCCCGCAGCCGGTGGGTATTGCATATCAGCGATGCAGAATGTCAGAGGTTCGGATCCCCTGTCCTGCACATCAGCTTTCTCTGCGTTTGGAACCTGCTATCAGGGCTGGCTGTCGGGTCTTTCACCCTCCACCCCGATCCTCCTTTTTCCTCCAGCAAACTTCACTCTTCCCCACACTGTCCTTTCCTGTCCCGTCATCAGGCAGCCTTACTTGCTAACTAGACCTTAACAATAGAATCTCCTTACTCCTCCCTCTGCGCTGGAATGGACTTATAGCCGTTTAAGAGCGAACAGTTCACAGTCGACTTACGACCGCCTAATGACTTTGTTTGTCGGATAAAATAATTTATTTACTCGTGCGTTATAAAAGAGACTGTCACGGGCTATGACTCGGCATGTCTTGCCGTCTCTCAGTGCTGGACATCCGGGTTATCGTGTCCGTGTACTCCGGTTTCCTTTTCCCATCAGCACCCTTCGTTACCTTGTCCCTGTCTCCCCTAATGGCAAGAAGCTTTTGTTGCTGTTGAACTTACGCCAAACAGTAAACAAGTAACGAAGCATCAGCACAAACCAGTGAACCAATGAAATTATTCGTTAGGTTCAGATGTTTCCCTGGCCCGTTGCTGCGGTTTAATCTTCAGGTAGCAGCCAAGGACACTGCATGTAGCTACATTCGTACATTTTATTAAGCAGCATGTAGCTACTTTCCTTATCCTTTAGTCCCTCCAACGGTAAGTTCGTCCGTCAGTCCTTCCGTCCGAGAGTCCTATTTCTCCTCACTTACACGTTTGCAAGAGAATTGCAAACCTTCTTTAAACTTCGGACTTTGGTGAAGTGTTGGGCATTACCTTGAACATTTTGCAGAGCGGATCATCTTCACGTGAGTGCTTGGTGACCATGTCGTCGCTGTGGCTGCTGGCCGTAGTCGCCATGCTAGTGGAGGCAATAGACAAGACCTCAGCGATGACAGCCACCGACCTGCTACCCCCCGGCTGGACAAAAATCTGTTCACCAGACCCTCCTGCCGCCAGAGACCTTAACGCGTCCTTTGTCTGCCACGTGACTAGAGACGATCCAGTGACATGGAAGCTTGTGGACCTTCGGAAGACTTTGGCGCCTTTGAATGTGAAAGTATGTACACGACATGACTGGACGACAGTGTGAAATGTGTGCAGGGACGTGTGAGACTTGTGATTTGACTGCGAAAGGTGGGAAGGTGTTTAACAGATTTGTTGTTGTCGGTAAGTGCGAGCGGTGTGAGGATATTTAAGGATCATGGTAATCGAAAGGTGTGAGGATATTTAAGGATCACGGTAATCGAAAGATGTGAGGATATTTAAGGATCACGGTAATCGAAAGGTGTGAGAATATTTAATTAAGGATCACGGTAATTGAAATGTGTGAGCATAGCTAGTCATATTTTTATGACCGTGACATTTATATGAAGGCTTAAAGAGGTGTGCTCATGACAGTGTGTACGCGTGAATATGCAGACTGTGTGTGTGGGAGAGAGAGAGGTTGGGGGGGGGGGCGGCTAGAAAGACAGACGAGACAGATCTAGCAAACTGTTTCACTTAGTTTAAAGTGCTGGTTCAGTTTAGCAATATGTTAACTTACCAAACAGTTGTTGATTCCAACCTTGTCTTTTCAAGTTAGCCTCAAAGTAGCTAAATTACATTTGCATTTTAAAACGATTTAAGCACCGTACACATAACTGTACAAGGATTCATTTATATCAGCCGCGTTTTGTGCCAGGTGTCTGTCAAGGTCACGTGTGAAAGTGGTGCCAACATCAGCCTGCCCTGGCCAATGAGAGCTCCGGGTCTCGTGGAGCTTAGAGTAAAAGGCTGCACTCTGCTGGACAGATTCGCTGAGTTGAGAACGTCGGCAAGATTACAGGATTCTCTGCGCGTGCTGGACTTGCAAGACTGCCAGTGGATGGTTGACTTTGGCACCTTGCTTTTGCTTTACACCGAGGTGGCCAACCTCAGCCGCGACTACGATTGCGGTCAGGAAAGTTCTATCGTCGAGCTCATCACCAGGAACGTCAGTGATGACTTTCTCGAGGACGTCAAGAGCCAGGGATTAGCATCAAACGACATGATGTTGCCAGAAAACTTTGGTGGTGTGGCGTCAGATTCGTCTGAAAATACATCTCAACCCGATACTTCAGGGCAAGAAGCTGCATTGACAGAGCTCATGAGAATTCTGACCGACCCTGGCGAGGCGTTCAAAGACATTCTGGAAAAGATTAACAGTGGTCAGTCGAACTGCAATTTCAAAAAGCTGGAAGTTCTGGATGAAAGTCAGACCAGTCCTTTTGCGAAAAAGCACTTCGAGGTGATGTCGAGTAGCAAATTTCCAAGTCTCCGCATCATGAACTACAGTTACGTCGGCTTAACGAGCGTACCTGAGCAGCTGAAGGAGTGGACAAGGTTCTTCCCCAAGCTAGAGCTGATCGATCTGTCACATAACCACATCGCTGACGTCACATTTGAATACCCGTACCCAGCGGACGTGAACATGACCCTTCGTCTACACCACAATAACATCAGTAAAATCTCTGTAGACATGTTCAAAAACTGGGCTCGTATTCCGAAACTTTTTGTTGACATTCGCCATAACCCTATAGACTGTGACTGCCAACTTCGCGACCTTTTGGTCAGTCTACAGAACGCCACGGCCTGGCCTGGAGCGGCCTCGACCTATTATCGTTTCTACGTCCGTGACCTCACGTGCTCCACGCCGCACGCGTTGAAGGGCAGACGTTTGGCCTTGCTGTCACCGAACGAGCTGCCGTGTCCTTTAGCTCCGCCTGACCTTCGACCTGCCATGGCGGCCTTGGCGGTGATCGCTGTAATACTGCTGGTGCTCCTAGTGCTTGCTGTGCGCTACCGCCGCGAGGTCCGCATCCTGGTCTTCACGCGCGTTCACGTGCTGCTGCCGTGCGGCCTGCCGCTGACCAACGCGGACGACAAGCACGCGCCACACAAGACGTACGATGCCTTCGTGGCCTACGCACACCAGGACAGCGAGTGGGTGATCCAGGAGTTGTGTCACAGGCTGGAGAACTCCTTGTCACTCTCACGGGGCGCGTGCAGGCTGTGTATCCACCAGCGAGACTTCGTCGTCGGGAAGACAATCATCGAAAACATCATCGACAGCATCGCTGCCAGCAGGCATACCATTGTCGTCGTGTCTCCCAGCTTCGTCAAGTAAGTTGCAGCCGATGTCTTTAACGTTGACGATAAAGAGGACAGTAATGACAAGACGTTGAGACAAAGATAATGGTACTATTGTAAATGTGGTTTAAACCATTTACCTTGATTTCAATGGTCATTGGATAAGATACCGAAGGCTTTATTTTGGCATTAAATAGCGACATGCATACAACAGGGGTAGCAACTCTGATGGTAAAGATGCAGATTAGGTAAATCTTCAAAGATGAAAATGCAGATTAGATTAATTGTCAATGATAAAAATGCAGATTAGGTTAATTGTTAATGATGAAAATGACAACCACGATGTTGCTGGTGTGACCAATGATGATGATGCGGTAAGGTTATCTAGACTTCCCTGTTTACAGGAAATAAATGCTATAGTAATTAGGCATGTTTTTTTCAAAAATGCTCTGCTATGTCAATTCGTGAAAAGGGCGTGAAAGCTGTCACTTTAATCTGTATTGTGGCAGTTAAGAAAAGTCGACTAATGGTTTTGACTTTTGGCATTTTTACATGTTCCCCGGGTTGTGTAAGATGAGAAAGGAACCGAGAAGAAAAGGTTGAAAAGAAAAAAAGGACGTACAAACAACAAAAGCAAAATATTAATGTTTGTGATGATTCGAATTATAAGGACGTCAATGTAGAGAAAGGCCTTGATTGTCTATACAATGTTGTAGGAGTGCCTGGGCAATGGAGGAGCTACAACAGGCGTTCCGCCAGAGTCTGGAAGAACGGAGGCGCCACCTGGTGATCGTCATGCTAAAGGACGTGCAGCAGTCCGACATGCCGCCCGTCTTGAAGAGATGCTGCAAAACCTTCACTTACCTAGAAGCCGGTGACTCGCTTTTCTGGGACAGGTTGGTAGGAGGTCTTAAGGCAACAATGCTTCATTTCAGAGGTTTGTGTGTGTGTGTGTGAGAGAGAGACAGAGACAGAGAGAGCGTGTGTGCGTGCGAGCGTGCATGTGTGCATCCGTGCCTGCGTGTGTGCGGGCATGCGTAAAAGAAAAGGGGGGGGAGGGGCGGGGGAGGGAGTGAGATGGGGAGAAATCGTCCTGTCGAATCTACCTGCAAATGTTTTGCAATTTGTGCTAGTGACGCCACACACACACACACAAAATGGTCGGGGCAGGTTGCATGGCCAACACTTACTGGTTTTCTGCTCATAACAGCGGTCCTAAAGGCTCTTTCTTATCCATGCGTCTCACACGTAAAAAACAAATAATACCCATTCAACCCTCCCCAGCTTCTTAAAATAAGAATTTGGAAAATCTGCCAGATCATATTAATAGCAACTTTCAAATATAGTTATCGTTTGATTCAAGACGGGTCGAATGTCTTGCCATTTCTCGACAAGGCTCTGTCCCTTGCCCTCCTATTCCCCCTCCCCTTCCCCCTTCCCTTCCCCCAAAACACACCAACATGTCAGCCCCACAGCTAGTTCTTTCCGAAGCGCCTTCTAACGCTATGTTCCAATCTACCGAAGAAGTAGAAGTAAATAAAGTGCGCTGCTCATTTGGCGGTACAGACTTCCGGAGCTGTTACTTTTGAACATCCCGCACAAAAAAATGGAGGCGATATAAATTCAAGCGATTCGACTATTGTTCTGAATTCCTCGTCACCCGACGAAAGAGCTACCAATCTCCAGCTAGTCGGGGCGCGCGCTGGAGACACATTGCGATATCAGCATGTCTAGAAAAGTGTTGAACCCTTTTCAAGCACTTCACGATGTCTTATTTTTCACTTCGCCATATTCAAACTTCGGCGACGTTAGCTAATTAAAATGTAGATAAGAACACGGCTTAAGGAACATTTTTTTCTTCGTGCTGTTACAGGCTACAGTTCTCCCTTCTTGTTACTGAGAAAAAGAAGGACGCGAAACTGGAGGCGAACCATAGCAACGAAGACGATAGCAAGGAAGGGAAAGATGACGTCAGAAAGGAAAATGGTCAACCGGAGGATACGTCCATGGACCAAAATTTCCGGAGGGCGTTGTTCTTGGAAACAATGCGCACAATCTCAGTGGACAGTACCAACACTGTGTTCTCTTCTACAAGCGAGGATAGACAACTCATGACACCTTCCCCTCCTGGTTCTAGATTTATTGCCCCTGCTTTCCGTTTCTAACGGGCACAAGGGAGAAAACGAGCGAGCGAACGACAGAGGGGGATGGGGTGTGGGGGAGGGGGAAAGTTAACTTGTCCATACCCGATGAGATTACTTTCAACTTTTCAGCTTTAAGATCAGAATTTTCCTTCTTTACAGAACAACTACGAGGATGGGATAAAAAGCCTTACGCCTTTTGCCATATTTGTGTTCATAGTAATGGTAGATCTGGATGAAACTAGTTCAGCAGACTGGCCGACATGTCCTCTAACACACGTAACCTTGACCCCACAAGCGCCTCCTGACTCCAGTTCATTGGCAGTCGAAATGAAGAAGCAGTGGACGGTTCAAACACTGCACTTTTTACTGAGTTTTTAACTGATGAAAACGTTCCTACCCAGAGATTCGTTGCCGTATGCTAATCGTCGTAAATGTGTTGATGTGAGTACAGTAAGACGGTAGGTGGGCCCGTTAACCAAGTAAAAGCGAGAGAATCAAGGTTTTTGGGACAAATTAAGTCATTTAAGTTCTCTCAGTCCTTTACGGGAGTCCTGTGAGAACAGGATTCAGACACAGTGCGTTTAAGCTGGAAGTGATCAGGTGAAAAGTAATCACAGTTTAAAATAAAGGTTTGAAGGGACATTCTCGCTTCCTTATCATTTAAATACCCCCTTTCTTTCGCTTAAAAAATAGGTGGAGGTAAATAAAACTATTCAGTCCGCCCTCTTACAGTGGGATTTCACCACTTTTACACCTTGGAAGCATCTAAACATCGTCTTACAACATGATGACGAAACGTGACCAGATGAAATGTGGTCTTATCAAATTAGACATGATGTTGGATTTAAAAGGAAAATTAATAACAGGCTGTCTTTTAATAAGGGTCAAAATATACAGCTAAAATTACACACAGTACAGAATAGCCGCCTACCTCAGTCGCTTAACATTTTGCAGCTAGAGGTTCCTGCAACAGCCTATAGTAACCACAATCCATGACAAAAAGCTTTTGCACAAATTTTCTCTGCAGGATCTAATAAAAATATTAAATGCACAACACAAGTAATGGCCTGTCAAGGGGAGACGAGCACTGGTTAGACGCATGTAAATCCACAGTTCACGAAGACGTCATGAACGATAGACAGATAAAGTTAGTTACCTCCCTTTGTCCATTTGATGAAACGATTGTTCTCTGTTACAGTCTGAGCAAAGGGGGTCTTCTTAATTAACTATTTTCTTCCAGACACTCACACCAAACATCGTCTTAAGTCCACCAGTTTGTAATTTGTAATTCAACTATTTAAATATAACAAATTACACGTAAAAATTGTTAAAGGAGGTGCAAAATATGTGCTGCATGTGTAAATAGTATGTAAGATGTGTCCTACATGTGTTTTAAGTGTTCTTAGCATGGCCCTGCTTGACTGAACATTTACTTTCTAGGTCAATTTAAGATGCGTTCCGTTTCGGTAACAATATAAATTTTCTAACCTGAGCACTTCTTGTTTACAGTGAGCATAGGAGCTTCTAAGTCCACCCTTTGTAATTAGTGCTTTATCATAGTGGCCCCATACAACTACTGCAAAACTATGTGTAAATATTTCCTACAACTACAAGAAATTGACATGATTAAAAAAACGTTTATCCGCTGATAGAGTCTACTACTGATGGTTGAATTTTATTCCACCGATAGACAGTTACGACGTCGTATAGGTAGATCCTAAGGAGTACGAACAGTACTGACGATTATTACTAGTAATAAGAAAGAACATTTAAAGAACCAAAAATAATCTAGCATATCAGTGGGTCGTGTTTTCATTGTGTTTTTTTGTGCGACGTGTGGTTGCGCTGAACAGAACGTTTCTTCTCAACCTTCCAGAAGCTATTGTGTCAAGCATAATATAATGGACTTCAATATTTTTCTCCGTCGTCTATTTCATTATAATATGAACAATTCGATAATGATTCCCAAGAGCTCATTATCAAAAGCTACACTCTGGTCTAGACTAAACAACAGTACGTGAAGCTTACTCCTCGACATGACGTCATTTCCGTAATCTCCGGGGCGGAAACTGTACGCAAGCCTCACTTTGAAGTGTGGCATCATGCTGACGCTGTACAGCAGCTTCGCAGCTGCATCCAAAACCAATGCACAGACTGGAATGTCCTCACACAAGGAGTCGCTGATGTGAATGAAACCACAGATGCTGTAAAAGTGTCGTGTTTTGGTGAGATACAAGAGAGTAAGTTCTCCAGTAACCCAACAACCAGCACAGTACGCTAGTACCACAAAATATCTTTCAACAAACAACACAGAAAGAAAGGGAAATTTCAAGTGATTTAACATAAAGAACAAAACCAAGTTAACAAATTAATTATAAGGTATATAAGCAGATAGGAGGAATAAAGCTTAAACTCAAGTGTCTTTTGGAATACTGTTTTTAGAGTCTGACACTCGACGCTGCCTCTAGGTTGGGTACGATGACCCTTGGTCTAGCAGACGGTACCCGTGAAGCTGTCTCCCGTCGTCTGTCCCGGTGATCGGTAATCGACGGAGGGTAGACTTTGGAGAAGCGGCCCAGAAACAGAAATATCCTGTCATTCCATCAAACTAGCGTCGTTCAAAGACTACTAAGTTTGGAATCCTATTTGCGCTGAGACATGTCGCAGTATTTAAAGGGAGACCAGCCCGGGTTTTCAGCTTGTATAGTTATTGTCTCCTTAAGCAGACAATGGAAGGCGCCAAACGGAACGCAGTGTCGGTTGGCAACCCTGCGCGGAAGTAGCTCGTTGACACCCTCTGCTGGTGTCTAGGGAGAAGAAAACCAGTTCTCGGTCAGCAGCAAATCTGTTGCAAAATCCGGAAAGGATGTCCGCATTTTAAACGAGAAAAGAAGCTTGAAAAGCTTCAACGTAACATACAATTTTTTTGTAGGGGGAGGTTTGCCCTTTATTTCATGCAGGTGTTTGAAAAACTTTCAAAAATGGCGACTCCTAAAAAATACAATCTGTTGAGGTCGTACACACATACTTGATTCAAAGAAACAACATAAAACAATTCTTACACCTCATTATGTAACTTCAATCTTCAAAATATAACCCGTTTTTCTAATGTGTCGCTTTGTGGTTTTCGTCTGTTTTGCAGTTTGACCTACAAAGGCGGATTTTTTCAGAATATCTCTTCTTTAAAATTTTCTATAAAACTTTTTGTTTGTTTGTTTTTTGAAACACAGGTTCACCAACACACATGCATACCTATGCATACGTGTGAGAAGCTGTGCTTTATATAAACACAGTGAAGTTAAAGATAGAATTCCACTCTGCATCAGCAGGCGTCATGTATCCTCTACATCTTTAGACTTCATCTGGTGGTTCGTCTCTCTCTCTGGAATCAGTCTTTGTCACTGGTCACAAAGCCAACCTAAAAAGACTATTTAATTCTTGCGGAATTTTGCTTTCTCCTTATTCAGTGTAATGACGTAAATCATGACATCTTGTCAAATCCTCTTTAAGAATCTTTTTTGTGCTGCAGCAAGGTGTCCTCCCTCACCATTGACAATAATGTCATCAGAGGCACCGACTACGTCTACCGGACCTTTAAGTATTAAATCAAGACGTTTCTGGAACAGTTCACAACTACCGGAGGTTTTAAATGGTTTAGGCTTTGAACGACAGGGAATTTTTCGTTTGGATGATGAATCCAAAATTCCGACAGCCTTCTTAAGTCCTCTTAAGAATGCTGTCGGAATTTTGGATTCATCATCCAAACGAACAAGTCAGTAAGCGTTTCTCACGTCCAGTTAGGTGAAAACCTTGACATCTACGAGTTAAGGTATGGTGTTTTCCATGACAGGAAGGGGAAAAGTGTTCCCCTTGAGAGCTTTAGTCAAAACTCAAGGATCAAAAGAAGATGCAGAGTTTCCCCGATTTCCCTGTCGCAGCCCTGTGTCCGTTCACGCCAGCTAGCTGGTTTTTCCACTGGCGTGATGACATCTTCAGTAAATTTCTGAGGTGTGGCTTTCACTTTGTGCTATAGCATAACAGAAAGATAGCGGGGGTCATGGCTTAATAGATCTTGAAGTGAGCTATACCCGGCCGGCCGCGCTGGTCTTGACCAGAGGCCCGTATAGGACGTCAGATTTCTGCTGACGTTTTATTTTGGAAGACACGGTGTACTCCGCACCGAATGCATCGCGTGTCTGCTCTGTTTTTTTTAAAAACCGTATGCACATTGCTTCAGGTGATCGATACATGTCGATGCACGGCTGAAAAATCCTTATTTGACCTTCCGGAGGTCGAGGAGTAAAGAACTCCACTCAACTGACTTCCGTTGACTGGCCTCCGACTGCAAAGTTTAGCGATCTGCATACTTTTACGCGCATTCTCTCCCTTAAGGGCTACTTGCACGATGTAATGCTCTCAATGAGCGTAACACATTGAGAGAAAACATTTCAGAGCACTCTACGTACATGGTGCAAGAAATTAAATCGGCAACAGCTTACCAGCCGGTTCATATCATATGATTATCCGGTAATACGGCGATGAATTTTCATAAATGGGATGCTGCTCCCAAATTTCTTTTAATTGAAAAGTTAGTTCTTTTGACCAGATCACTGATAATCTAAGACCTGCCGAGATCGCGATGAGCTAGACTACTCCGCACTTGACAGCACGATATTTTTTGATTGGCTAAAACACTTGCAACATTTTGAGCCCCTGCAAGAAAATGGCGTGGCATTCTGTGTGAAATGTTGAGAGGGCCCTTAAAAACTTTTCTGTCAACATTTCAACTTTCATATATGGTAAACATTGCACTCAAGGCTGGAAACATTGCATCGCGTAGATTGCCTTTTTTGGGTGCACTTAGATTGCCGTTTAAAACAGCGTGCAACAACTCACTCATCCAGTTCCTCTGCATAGTACGGAAACATTAACATTTAGTTAATTGATGGGACCGCTGGCACACACCCCAGTCTGAAAAATCTCCAGCACAGGGAAAATTTTGCCCCTTCCCCCACCTTAAAACATGCAAGCAAGCAAACGATTAAGCGAACACAAACCTAAGATTAAAGTAAACTTGCCCGCTGTCACATCCTAGAGGATCTTCAGAATCTCTATCCATTTGTAGCCTCATAAGCCTAACCCTTGAAGTGGCAGTAGCCTGTCTGATTCAAATGACGTCTAGCCTGGCCGCCTTGCAGTTAAAATAATATTTTCCTTTGTTTTTGTCCAGGGGTCAAATGAAAAGCATATTTTTGTTAACCCAATCGCGACGTGTGCGGACAATGATCCGCACAGCATAAGGTCGCGCTTACTAGCGAATGCGGAAAAAAATTCGCACAACTTTGAAAATTTATTTACGGGGAATCCCTAATCGTCTAAGGTAAAGAACTCCTACATTAGAAAGCTGAATCATTTATTCACGAGTTGCTTCCCTTATACTGTACTTAAATTGACAAAGAGACTGGTTTTCGGTAAATAATTCAAAGCGAGTGTCCACGTGTGGTCTGTCACTTGATAAATGCTAGATTTACTCTTCAAATTACACGCTAAAGACAAAAATGACATTGTTTTGCAAATTTAATGTGATAAATTGGATGAAGACAAGAGTATTTGTGCCTGAAAGACCCAAGAAAGTGATTACGAAGAGAAAAACATGCCCGCACATGTAAGCAATGTCGCACAATGTCGTGGACTTTTTGATTTCTTCACATTCAGTTGTGTTTCCATCAAAGGATTTTGCAAATTATGGAACAAGGTCCAAGAAACACGGTAAGAAATGAGTTTTCTTTATTTATTGTAGTTAGATACCATGTTTACATAATTTTTGTATTGTTTTGGGGGATTTTTTAAAGAATTTTTGAAAATAGGCTAAAAATGCCGCGTCCACGGGGATGCTCGAGGGTAGTTTCAGTTAAAATAATATTTTCCTTTGTTTTTGTCCAGGGGTCAAATGAAAAGCATATTTTTGTTAACCAAGAAAGAAGCAAACCAAAGCAGATGTGTGTGTGTGCATGTGTGTGTGTGTGTGTTGAGGGGATGGGGCTTCTTAGGGAATGCGGGGAGGAAGGGTGGCGAAGCTGGTGCAGAGGATAATGTACGGAGCCGAAGACGATGATCGTGTTGATGACAGGGCTGACAGGCGTACTTCTGTCATTGCTCCATGGTGATGTGATGACCGCGATAACAAGGGATCGATTGTGATGACCGTAGCCCAGAGTCGGTGGCGGGGACGACACGTTTACTGTTTACTGTTTACTGTTTATTAATACAACTGGTCGTCACAAGCAAATGTTTTCATTATCCGTTGTTGAGATCTCTCTCCCACTTTTGCTCCCTCACAACTCTCAGAGTGTGTCAGTGACAATACACGAAGCATTTTTCTGTTAATGTGACCCATTTATGTGGTGAACCGTCTGCTGTTGATAAGCATTTCTTGACCTCAGCATGCACAAAATCATGAGACGTCATAAGCTAGTTTCCGGGCAAGTACGCTAAGAGGGTATAGAGTGAAGTGCGGTTCGTGGCCGGGTCATAGCTTTCTTGTCGGTCGTTGAATAGCTTTAGAGCTGTGTATGACAGTAAAGCCGTTGTTTCAGTAGTGACAAGAGTAGGTGCTCTGTTGTCGGTCACTTATTGATAGCTTTAGAGCTGTGTATCGCAGAAGTTGTTGTATCAGTAGTGACAAGGGTAGCGGCTCTGTTGTCGGTCACTTACTGTATGTGTGTATTGAGCGGGATCATAGGCCGTTTGCAGTTTGATTCCCCCTCCGGAGTTTGATTATCTTCTTTGTCTGATACCACGTGGTATGACATAATCAGGCAGCGTCTTACCCTAGACACGAGCAAGGTGATTCTTTGTAAATAATCTGTAGATATTTTTGATGTTGTCGAGCCAGTTAGTGTTTGAAATATATGTTGAATAACAGTTCGCTACAGTTGTGTGTTTTACGAGGGTGGGGGCTCTTGAGCTAGTAGTGTTTGCCTGTGTGAGACTGAGCGGACGTGTCAGAGTATGAGAATCTTTTCCCTCGGTAGATGTCTCTAGTTGTTCACATGATTTCATAGCATCGTCACCCTCTGGTGTAGAAACCATTGACCTGTTGCAGTAAAGGTTTTGGTGACGATTGCTCAATAAAATCTACATTTTACGAGATCACCATAAAAGTTTGTCCAGTAATTCTGAGAAGTCGAGTCCAATAAGCTAAGGTACGGCCCGCCACGTCACAAACGTAAGATATGAGGACTGCGAATGCTTACAGCCTGATTGAACGCAGCCCTGCATACTGCTACACTACAATACACACTCTACGATACACTACGATTCACACTCTACGATACACTACGATACACACTCT
>SMGT01008884.1:486360-519684 GCA_004794575.1 Lanistes nyassanus | reverse complement strand
GTAGGAGCTCTGTTGTCGGTCACTTACTGTATTTGTGTAGAGAGCGGGATCATAGGCCGTTTTGCAGTTTGATTTCCCTCTTGCTGTAGTTTGATTATCTTCTTTGTCTGGAACCACGTGGTATGACGTAATCAGGCAGCGTCTTACCCTAGACACGAGCAAGGTGATTCTTTGTAAATAATCTGTAGATATACTTGATGTTGTCGAGTCAGTTAGTGTTTGAAATATATGTTGAATAACGGTTCACTGCAGTTGTGTTTTACGAGGGTGGGGGCTCTTGAGCTAGTAGTGTTTTGCCTGTGTGAGACTGAGCGAACGTGTCAGAGTATGAGAATCTTTTCCCTCGGTAGATTTCTCTAGTTATTCGCATTATTTCATAGCGTCGTCACCCTCTGGTGTACAAACCATTGACATGTTGCAGTAAAGGCTTTGGTGGGAGTATTTTTCTACCCAATATCTTAATTGCTTGTACTTCTTTCATGAAAGTAGAAAAACTGATGCGTTTGTCTAAAGATCTACATCGATAAACGTGAAATTTAGCATAAATAAAATCAAACTAAAAGTCTTGTCTGTTATACAGTCATTGTCAGTACCAAATATAATTAGCTGTTTCCTGAGTTCTAATCCTTCACAGTGAGCACACTTCTACTACAGTCTTGTAAAAAAACATGTTTCAGAAGTTTTGTACAATATTGCAGTCAAAAAAATAAATGTTCAATTGTCTCTTCAGAAAAGGAGCAGAAAGAGCATAGGTTTGAGTCCCTTAATCTAATACGGACCAATAATGAACTGGTAGCTATGATGTGGTGGTTAATTTGGTATTGGAACCGTCTAAGTCTCGTATCTGGAGTGGTAATCAAGGGGTGGAGAAAAATGTCTTCCCATCTAAGGTCTGTAAAACTCTTCTCCCATTTTTAACACATGTTTCATGTGTAGATGAGCATAGAAGCTTTTCATGTATTCCTTTTGTACCCCTTTAATTTTTTGTGCTTAGTTATGACTTGGAAAGGTGTAGGGCTTTCCCCTCTTCTATCTCTGTTTCTTGCCATAGCAGACAGAACTTTCTTTTGTATTTTTTAATCATTGTTATTCTGCTACAGAAATCTAAAAAGTGTATATCTACACCATGCTTTTGTCGAAAGGCTTCGTACTTTATGGGTGTTCCATGCTCGTCTAGGACATCTCCAATTTTCCAATGTTGCAAGTTAGCCATTTTTCAGCCGCTTTTATTGTGTCATTTTTGGTTAATAAGGTAATGAAAAATAAAGGTTCACAAAGCCTTTTAATGACAAAGGAATGAAGTAACTACAAAAGTCAGCAAAGAAATGGAAGACATCTTTCCAAAAGGCATTTTGGATCCTGATGCTCTCTAGAAAGTGTCCACCAAAAAGTTGAAATTGTATGATCTCTGGATAGGTAATAGTCAAGAGATGTTTCCAGCTAGCTTCTGATGTGCAGTTTCCTTATCCATGTAAGCTTTAATGCTTTATGAAAGTTGTTGATATCTAGAACTTTAAGACCCCTCTCAGAGTATGTCATTACTGCAGTGGGTTTTTTTTCACTTTGTGGCTTTTACTCCCCCAAATAAATTCAAATGCAATCTTGCTGATTCTATCTAATGTATTTTTACCAGGACATGGAAGTATGATAAATAGATAAGTAAATAAGGAAAGTATGAGTGATTTGAAGATGATGTTTCTTCCCATTAGAGTAAGATCCCTAGCTTTCCATTCCTTCATTATTTTTTGTGCCTTTGTGAACGTTTTTTCATAATTTAGGGTTGTAATGTCTTCAAGATTCAGGGAGAATATAACACCAAGGACAAGGAATGTCTCTGGGTTCCATTTAATCTGTAGGTGGGGCATATAGAATGTCGAGCACCTTTTGGTTACGCCAATCCATACCGCAACAGCTTTATCATAAAGTTCTTTTATAGCCATTTCAAAAGATTTCTTGGACCCGTTCAGAAAAAGCTACATGTCATCGGCAAATTGTGAAATTAGGAATTCTTTATTTTCAATTTCTATACCCTTGATGCCAGTTTTGTTTCTTAAAATGATGGCAAGAACTTCTACCCCTATTAAGAATATATAGGGCAAAAGGGGATCACCCTGTCGGCAGCCACGCTCAACAGGAAAGCGGCGAGACCTGACCATTCACCACAAGGCAAGATTCGAAACTGCTATAAAATACGCTGATCCACATACGAATACCCGGGCCAAAATTAAACAGTTTTAGTGCTTTCTGGAGAAAAGAGTGAGCAATTGTGTCAAAGGCTTTTTCAAAGTCTACCAATAGTAGTAGTCCTTGTTTCTATACTTTTGAGTGAGGTGTAATATATCATAAATCACTCTAATGTTATCTGCAGTAGACCTTCCAGACATAAAGCCCCTTCATGTATAATAAATGGCATGACTCGTTTAATTCTGTTAGCTATGCATGAGGAGGCAATTTTGCATGGTACGTTTAGTAGGGAGATTGGAGGCCAGTTTTTTTAGAAAAGTTTTTTATCTCCTTTTGGTACAAGGGTGATTAATCCTTGTCTCTGTGAAACAGATAACATACCAGTTTTGAAGCTTTCATTTGCAGATCTAATTAAAAACATCCCTAAATCTTTCCCCAAAAATGTAAAACATTCCACTGGAAAACCGTCGTTACCTGGGCTTTAATCGTTTTTCATTTCTTTGAGTGCTCTAGCGGCTTCTTTTTCTGTTAATGGGCCTTCTAGACTCTTTTTTCATCTTCTGTTAATATGGGGAGCTTGAAGTCTGTAAATGACTTGATATTAAAGTTTTTTCAGTTCACCCTCTCTATTCTTGTATAAGTCTCTGTAATATGTTTTATATTCTTCCATAATTAGTTTTTGATCAGATACGATCTCCCCATCTTCATTTTCTATATACTTCATTAGTTTACTTACAAAATGCCATTTTTCTAAATTACAAAAATATTATGAATTCTTTTCTCCCTCATATACTCGTTTTGCTTTGGCCCTTACCCTAACCCCTTCTACTTTCCTCTCCCTAATAATTTGAAGTTCATTGGTAGGCGCCTCAAGGTGTACTATATTATCATTGGTCAGGTTTTCCTCAAGTTATTTTATTTGGACTTTAAGGTCTCTTTCTTGTTCGGCTTGTTTTTTTTATTTGATGCATATGCGATGCTAGCTCCTCGTATTTGCAGCAGTAATGTTTAAAAAAATAATTGGTCACTTTCCTGCAACTGGAGGTCGAAAGCAGGAATTTCTTCAAGTGCTTCTAAGCAATAAGGGGTACCTGCGTATTGTCTTTTGGTTTCAGTAATAACTTGTTTTACTAACTTTATATATGCTTCATCTTTCAACAGAGATTTGTTAAATTTCCAAAATGTTCTATTTTTATTTGTTTTCGACGTAATTGAAGACAGATCATTATGGGGGAATGATCGGATCAAAAGGATGATTCAATCTTCGCTGAAGTAACCATGTCTAATAAATCTTCTGATAGTAGAAAAAAGTCGAGTCTGGGCTGCTGTAAAGGATTTCGCTTTCTCCACGTAAATCCTTTGATATCGGGATGCATCTCTCGCCAAATGTCAATTAAGTCATCGATAATGTCAGCTGCCACTTTCCCCATTTGGGTCTAACAATATGCTCTAAGTTTTGAATGAAATACGATTCTTGAATACAATATATGTTATATTTTTTTCTCTAAGGAAATGGAGCACATCATCTCTTTTCACCGAATCTCCTAATACTTTACAGTTCATAGAACAAATGCTTAACTTGTCCATTTTCTCTTTATCTTATCTCTTTTTCTTAAGATCTGACCAATAGTGGCAAGTACATAACTCAACACACCATGTTTGCACCCTGGCCATACATCGAGAAAGTTTCAGGTGGAAGTGCTTTCCAAGGACGAAATACATGAAACAGTAAGCTGAAAGGTCGCCTGGTAACAAAGGCTGGATTAAAAATGAAAAAAGGTTGGCTGGGTGGAAAAACATGTCCACCATCTTTTGCCATGAGCGGTGTTCAAGTAGCAATCGTCACTAATGATGGATGGTTGTTTCTGTAGGTAGTGGACACGGGACAAAAGTGAAAGAAAAACCAGCAACAATAGACCAAGAAAAAAATCAACTAGGATCCAAAGACAAACACAACATAGGACAATTACATGAAATCCTCAAGGTGCAATTTATAATTAATAAAGTAGTGTTGGCATGTCAATCTCTACCATTTTCTGGTTAAGTGTCAGCGCGCTAAGTGGAGACAAGGCGAGCTAAAAGTATTCAAGTACTGAAACATATACACAGGCGCGAGAATGTGTGATAAGACCCGCCGGCCGAAGAGGTCGACTAATTGTTCATGACACAAAGTGTTTTCCCATGTTACTTTTTAATGCCGTAATGCTTTAAATGATTTCAGTCACTTAGAAGCTGTTTCTTGCGGCTTTACACCCCCCCCCCCAACATCAATCAGGTTACTTACTGGGTAAGTACTAGCACCAGGATCAGCAGAGAGGAAGAGGGTTGAGATCGTGAGTTCACAGTCGTTGTAGCGTTTGTATTCCACTATCGCACGAATAAACTGCCAGCATGTTCGCAGCCATTCTAGCACCTATATATTTCCTAATTACACGCAAGAATTGTCCACACGTGTCGTTTGTCTCGTCAGTACATATCATATCTTCATTTACTGATTGTTGCTGCTCCCGTACAGTGTCTGCTGGAGGCAGACTTTTCGCGAAACTATTGGACATGACCATTTTAGAAATAAAAAACGGCGATGTTAGCCCTATCGACAAAAAGCTGATAGGAACAACACAAGAGGAACGTCAACACCAATGCAAAAGATGGGCTGACTCGAAACAGCACCCCCATCCTAACGACAAGCACCGTCTACAAAGGAACCGTTTGTTGCCGTTCCAGACATCAAAAAGAAGGAGCGACAGTAACGGAGATTCAAACATCGCCCCGACCACACATCCGACCCCCTCAGTCAGCCGTGCCCACGTGAAACCATCCCTAACAGGGACCGCTTCCGCTCTTCAAATACACCAACACCAACCTCCTGACGCGGACAGGGTGCAACAGCAACAACAGCAGCAGCATGCTGACCAGGCCTCCACACCTCCTTCGTGGTGCTTCAGGCGATTGAGCCTTTGCATATTCAGCTGGGTGAGGTCTTCCGTGATCATTATTCCGGAGCCTTTGAGACGGCTGCGCACCTTTAACACAACATCTCTGTCCCTGCGCGACACAAACTTCGCTATTATCGGTCTGGGCTTGTCTTTCGATAGTCTCCCCACTCTGTGCACGGTAGAGATCTTTTCTGCGCTGAAGTCTTTTATAATCCAAGACCTGACTGAAATAGTTGTAAGACTTTCTGTTCACAATCTTCCAATGCTCCTCTTTTGTGGTCACCAAAGATTCCTAATTCCCGCACTGACTCCCGCCGAAAGTACTGGTCCGAAAGATTTATTTCCTTTCTTTGATCATGGGTGACGCTTTTAAGGAAAGACATTTCCTCGCTTAGTTCTCCCGTTTGTTTCTCAAAAGCATCGATGGTATTTTTTAGACCCTCGTTTTCCTTCCTGGTGGAAGTTTGAGGGGGGGGATTTGTGACCTAACATAACATTTTTTTTCTTTCCTGCGGATATAAGAACTGAGTCCGGTTGATTTAGTCAGGTGTCTTTCGCTTATTTGGCAACTGAAGCTCGACTTTGTCTGTAATGTGCCAGATAAGGTGGAGAACTACCTCTGCTGAATACAGTCATAAGAAATTATTGCTGCCATTTGCAACAAAATATTTTTACATTTTTTGTAACTCGATCGGACATGAATATCAGACAAATATTTTTAATGAAATGTCGAGAAGAGCTTAATTGTTGGAGACAACTGATTCATCGAAATTAGTCCAAGTCTGTAATGAATTTGGTTGGATTTGAAGACTGCTCTTCACGTTTTGGCCTAGCCGTGTGTTCGCACATATAGAGCGCGCAAATATACTTGGATATATCTCAACCTTGATTATCCTTCGCTGAGCCAAGAGCACATAGTCCGAACAAGGACACGTGTAAAAATTGTGGTTTATCGTTGTTTTTTTTTTTTTAGCTTTATGTCTGACTGATTATGTTTTTTCTTAGTCGTTGAATACAAAACGCTTATTTTTCAGTATACCGTATCAAGAAAGTAAAGATGTAAAAAGGAAGCTTTTTCAGCCCATTTCATTGCTATATATCATCGCAGGCACCGCACATAGCCCGGAGCGTCGCCACGGAGACAAGAAACCACTACAGATAGAATCTCAAGTACACGGTTCACATAGTTTCCTTAGCCTGATCACATATCGACCTGCCCAAGATTTTGTTCTCACAGGTATGTCTGTTCTTAGCACTCCTGTGTAATAGATAAATCCTAAGGTATATGCTGATTCTTCCGCACTCTTTCTTAAGAATACGTTTGCCTAAAAAAAATCGAACACCCACTTCAGTAAATCGAAATGTGAAATACTATGCGCACAGTGTGTGCGTGCAATCGACCACACGAGTTAACTGCGTGCACATAAATCCAAATATGCACTGTCGTCGTTCAGCTGGAAGTCTCCGACAGTTATGTGCACTTCCATCGCCTAACCTTACCACCACATCACAAACTCAGGGTGCGCACGAACTGTGGTTGCCTGATTGGGTCTACCCTCTGGGTACGTACCAAACCAACCAACGTCTCCAATGAGTGTCATGCACTCGATTTGTGAAACTGTGGTGGGCAGTGGGCAGAAAATCGAGGGCATGCTTGACTCTCTGCAAGAAAGTACGCAGCTGATGCAAGAGCCCCCACCCCCGTCCATTGCATCCAGCGGGCGGCCGTGTGGTAGAGGTGCATGCAAGGGTGAATACCACCTTTGGCGAGTCCACTTACTGCACTCGCCTTTTGCCTGCTTCCGCTACTGTCGGAGCGGGAGTGGAGTCCTGTGACAATTGTGGCGGTTGTGACACCATGGAGGCCGAAGCTCGACAAACAGGTGCTGCTGTTGTTAGATTCAAACCTGGGCTTCTTGGATGGAAAAGCCAAGTCAACCGGCCGGATGACAGGGCGACTTGATCCATGTCCGAGGCTGTGGGCAACCAACTTCCCCAAGCTGGTCACCTAGCTTCATGGCCAAGCGACGCAGCTCCGCCAGGTTCTCATTCTGCAGGCCTAAGGGCTCCTCAGGCTGACACTGCATCTGACTGGGAGACCCTCATCGGGGGGCCTGCAACATCAACAATAATGGAGGACGAGGACCGGGCAGAAGGCTTAGAGGGAATCATAATACCTGCCGACTTTAAACTGGCCGACAAAAAAGCAGAAGCTGTCGCTGTCTACTTCACGGCTGGTGGGGCGGGAGGGTCTGAGGACTCCTGCGGTCCCCATCGTGACAAACGTGGTGTCAGAAACCAGCTTAACAAACAAAAACTTTCCTCTCTTTAATTTAGCTTATTGATGGTGTGTCTGAATGCGTGTTCGTGTTCGAAATTTGTTAGACGCCTCAATCAACCCGAAAGAAACACAAGAGTGGATCTCTTTCCACCTTTTACTTCAAAACAATACGAAGTTATTTAAATGAGTTTAAAAGCACTGAAGTTCATGTAATAATCCCACACACACTAATTAGATACATTCCTCGGCCACAGAATCCAAAAGAAAGTTCTTGATCTATAAAATTAGTACTATTTCTTTACTGTTCCGCGCGTACAAGAAGCAACAACTCTAGTATCTACAGTTCACTCTTAAATGTTAGTGCCAGACAAGTTCTTGTAAATCAGAAGTCGAAGACGTTTACGACGATGTATGGAGAATGGCGATGATCCAGAAGACAGGCGAGGATACTGAAGACGGCAGTGAAATTGAAGACGGGCGATGTTGTTGAAGATGGCGATGATCTGTAGACGGGCGATGATACGACCCACTGGTCCAGTCGTTGATGACGAATGTTTAACTAAAGTTCTTTTCAAAGCAAGTCAATATTTCAACGTTTCGTCAATGTAACCATTCAATCTCTTTACTTGCAGTCGTAAGTTAACGTTTCATGTACAAGAGACCTCTTCGCAACTTCTGTTCTTTGTCGTTTAGCTTTCTTGAATCCGGGAGAAACTCGGCAAATCCGCGGATTCCTACGTGGTCTAAATGTGCTCTCCTTAGCACTACTGTCCGTAAGCCCAGACGCTCTAGAGGACGCGAACTCGTAACTACCAGAGCTCGACTCTGCAATAGTTACTCCAAATGTATAACCTCTCAGGGAAATACATTAAACAACAGAACTCCAATTCTGTTACTTCGGGTTCCAGTTATCGGACTTGAAACCTATCACTATACTTCGAGTTTATTGCTAAAAGGCTCTGTCACATTTGATAGCCGACCACGGGCTTGCTAGCGTCAACGGTTTTTGATGTTACTCCCTGGTGTAAAATGGACAAGCAAAGTTGGGGGTGCTGCCGGCCCTAATCTACTATCCGGTCACGTGATGCCTAAATCCCATAATATTTGGTTGTTCGAGAATATTCTAGAAGGTTTGTCTCAAATGACTCAGCACAGCACAGCGTTGTCCAGGGACGGGTGGATTTTTTTGAAGGGTTGCCGTAGAGATTCACTTTAGATTGAAATAAATCACTCTAGGTCATGGTTAGTATTGTGACACTAAACGGAATGAGTTCTCTTTCTCCTTTCTATCGTTATTCGTTATTTTCTTTCCTCACTTTTTTTTTACCTCAGTGATGCTTTTTATACTTTGTTAAAATAATAATTTTTATTGAACATTCACCAGAGATAAGGCCTGTTTCCATTCTGACTTAACAAGCCATGCTGCGCCTGATTAGACCGCTGTTTTCCCGGTCTCTTGCCAGATACCAGCATCTTCCTCCTAAGGTACAGTTGTTTTCTTAAGAATTAAGTTAACAGAGGATTGATACAATCTACAAACGGCACAAACACAAGAGTTGACGTTTCGAACATTACTCTTCGTCAGGACAACACAAACAAAAACCAGGCACAGCTGAGGGAAGTCTTAGGTAGACTGCTTAGCGTGGATAGATACTGCCTGGACAGGAAGACTAAACAACATTAAAAGGTGACCTACTAGGATGGTCGCACGTATAGCCAATCAGATTAAGATCCTTCTCCGCAGTTGCAGCCAATCGCATGCCGATTTGCACAGCAGAAATTGGTTAGCGGGTTGCGGGGCGGTGTGTGTAGGTTACCCAGCATGCAAACGTTCATAGGCTCCATATGGCCCCGAACTGGGCTGCGAAATGGGGCCCTGGAGGGCTGCCATACATGGTACCCAGAGGGTTTTGCGAATGATAACAGCAAGGGCTCCACCAGGTCCTGTCCACATTCAAAATGGGCTGATGACGGCTAGCCCGCTCTTTTGGCCACCACCAGCTCACTGTGCCCACCCCTAGCACACTCCATGGCATCCAGGAAGCAATTCCATGGCATCCAGGAATCTTCTCCATGCCATCCAGGAACCCATCCCCATGCATACCATCGTGTAACTCACATCACACAAGCACAAACATTCAGTATTAAAATGTAGATCAGACTCCAAATAACAGGCAAAAACACCTTATTGACAACAGGAATAAGTGCAAACAAGTGAATAAATCATATGCCATGTGACTAAAACCAAACCAAACATACATTAAGACTTTAAAATACTGGAATGAATACATGTACATAGCAGGAAACTGGAAATTCACCTTCTGTAACACCCCTCATCCCACCGTAAAACCTCTCATTTTAAAGCAAAACCATAAAAAATCTTTCTGGACATTAATATTTATTTTATAAGCTTCTCAAAGTGTGCTGTCGATCCCCTGGACTCCATTTAAATGCCTTCAAAATCTAATTAAAGAAATACATTATCATTCTTGATGTGTAACCATGGGTTGTTCTGCTACCATTCAGGGAGGCAACTGTCATCCAGCCACCAGGTGGTGGGGCTGCTCAAAGGCATATATAACAAATGGCAGCTTGCTCTTGCTGCAGTTGTAACTGATCAATATTCTGTCAATACTTTTGTCCTAACATTGAGATGGGATGAAAAGGATTAAACTATGGAAGCTGGACCACAGAATAGAGTTCTAGAAATCAAATACATTTGCATGATAAGGTTGATTCTTTCTTGTCAAGTCTTGGTAATAAGTCCTCTAGCTACGGACAATCAAATAACTCTGGTCTCTGCCCCAGGCGTTTTCAAACCTGTATAATGAAACCTACCCTGTTATGCTGATGCTTTTCAGTTCTGTAACTCTGTTCTTTAGTCTAGCTTACAAAGCCTAATTCCTCTAAGCACAATTTCTAAACAGAATTTTGAAAAATACATCATCAACCGTCGGTATAAAGCAAAGAACATTTGCTCATAAATGACTCAAATTATGGACTGTTTATGTCTGCTGGAAGAACTATCACCAAGAAAAAACTAAAAGATCTAATGCATCTCTATTCTAAACATAAGCAGAAACAAAATCGATGGCATGCGATTGCCAACAGACAATGAACCAAAAAAATATCAATTGCTTTAACACCCTAAAACCCAAACTTAGTTTGACAACTGTCTAATCTTGTTTACATTTGTAAAATCATGAAGCCACATGCTTAACACTTAAGGTAACAGTTGGTCCAAGTACAACGATACAAGCAGACTTGCTTCCAATCCTTGAAGCTGGCATAACAGTAGCTTAGTCTAACGGCGGAGTAACATACAATGGAAACTTAAGCTTTTATCATGGTACCAAAACTCTTGCATGTCCAAATGATTACAATGCAAGAATTCACACCCGATTTTTCATGCCTGTCCCACAGCAGCTGTACCTTACTGGAAGGCAAGGGCTGTTTACGCCTGAAGTCAGCTGACCTTAGTTATGAAGGAATGGTCAGATTCATAGGCACAGCCTTGGTGTAATAAATG
This sequence comes from Lanistes nyassanus, assembly GCA_004794575.1. Lineage (NCBI taxonomy): Eukaryota > Metazoa > Mollusca > Gastropoda > Architaenioglossa > Ampullariidae > Lanistes > Lanistes nyassanus. Next base: position 508,754 of record SMGT01008884.1, on the reverse strand, counting down.
TCCAACAAGAGTACCAAAGGATAGGGCTATATAGCTGAGGCTCTACAGGCAGCATCCCAGAGATCGCTGATGTTGACGGTGGCCGTCTCGTTAAACCTGAGGAAAAAGCACTATTCATTGGCTAAGTTTGGTACATGGTTGATTTAGCTTTTAAGATTTATGATCTGGGTCTGGCAATAAACAAGGCTTTAAAATAAACAGTTTTTAAAATGACTGTTCTGTGATGTGATTCTCCATATTACCACCCATCACTGGTGGAATACGAAGACCCTTTACAATCAGGCTGTTTAGCCACCAAAGAGGCAAAATAAGAAGGTTAAAAGAGCTTCAGCAGTCCAGCTATCTCGAATGGTGGTCTTTTGTGCTGTGAATGTTTTCGTTTTGACGTTATGCTTGGTTTTAATGAGCGACTTATTCACATCAACACATCAAAGGTAAGAATAAGTAAGAGTTTGTTTTAAGCTGTATATCTATTTTTCAGACTCAGAACGTAAGTAGCTAAAAGTTGTTCTCTTCTTCTTCTGATCACACTTACAAGTTTAAAGCTTGCGATGTCTGCCACCATCTGCGCCATGTGCAGATATAAACCAGTATCGTGTGACGCCATCGATTTCTGCTTTAGAGGCAGTCTTGAAAATGGTATTGACAGCAGCTGGGAACAGAATGGGCAAACCGTAAATAATAATTGAATTACCCATCTCTTCCCACACAAAACACCTCTTTAGTTCTAACTGGATTGGCATTTCGGAAACATTTTGCTTAACCATTAGTAATAACGTGTGGAAATTATGAACTGATAACTCACATGAACTTCCAAACTATATTCAAGTGTCTGCAATGCACACATCCTGGAATGAGCAAAGTATAACATCCAGCTGTTTGGTTGTGAGGGATTATATATGAACATCTACTTTGAAAACAAGCAAAAAAAGTAGACTATGCTAAAAAAGGAAGAATTATATTTTATAACATCAGCTTTAGAAGCTCCAGCGACAATAATCTTTCAGCCCATAAACCTAAAACTAAGGTTTTCACTTGTAAGTATAGGCAATAGTTTTACACTTTAGTTACATGGGTTTGATGTTTTCAGTGTTACTACCATGACTTAAGAACTAAGAATCGAACAAAACAAACCTCCTCCCTCCACCCAAATTGACTGTTTGCCTAATTCCTGTTTGAGATTCTTAAATATGGATGGCATTCTCCTGGAATTTGAAAGTTTATGAAACAACATTTCTGAAAGTATGTGGATTGGATTCTGACATGGTTTCAAACAAGAATATGCATCCTGTCTTCATTAGCATTTGAAACCCCCCCCCCCCAATGCATTGTGGCTACTTTCCAATTTCATTAGTACAATTACAAGTAGCAGTCACTGAACGTAACTCTTATGAGAATACTTTGAAATCATTTCAAGACAGTTACTTTTTAAACAAACGTTTATTTATGCAACAAAAGTACAAAACACTGATACAGCCAAAGGCAGGGCCAGGCAGCAAGCCAACTTATATAAGCCTAGCCCTGGGTCCAGGCAACGAGCCAGCTTATATAAGCCTAGCCCTGGCTAGGCACAAAGTTACTTTTGATAGTAAGTCTGGCACATTGCGGTGTACGTACCACTAAACCCCATGTGCCCACATAGTTGACGGATGGCCACGTGGGACCCTTCAAGTCCAGACTACCTTTGCAGGCTGGGTAGTTTATTACAGAGAGCTGTCACGGGTTGGGGTTCGGTGGGTCAAGAAAGTTACCCAGTATACTCCAGGTGAGCCATCAACAACCATCTTGCTTAAGTTAGGTATCTAATCCCATTGTTTAAACTGCCATCTAGCTCTCTCACCTAATCACCAGGCCGGGTGCCCACACACTATGACCACCTTTTCCAACCCAAATTCATGCGTACATGACCTTTAGTTTGCTTTTTCGTCAATTTTTGTCAAGCCTTCTCCCTGAACCCAGCGTCCCATTCTACTGGATTTGTGTGAAGTGTAGTATCAGCTGTATGTGTCTTGAGCAAACCAGGTGCCGTAGCGCAAGGTACTCTTGGAAGTTGCTGTGTTCCCCGAAAACTGGTCTGGCGTCAGCGAGAGTGCTTACAATCCTTTAGTAAGCGGTGTGTCCAGTGGAAAAGGACACGAAAGAGATCGACAACACGAGTCTGCTGTTACCCAGGAGCACCCGAGAGGACCTTCTGACACGTCAGCGTTTAGGACGACAAAGATTGGTGGTACAGGCTGTAACGTTGTGCAAAAAACCAGGTGACGAGTGTTGTGTGTTCTACAGGGGTCATAGTGTGGAAAGTTGAATCAGGTATTTGCGTTTTGATCTTGTGTTTAGAAGGGCTGGTGATGGCAGGAACTATATGTTGTTTGCTGAACCAGAAAGAAAGCCGGGAGTCACATCCCTTTATTAGCCTAGATATTTCATCCTGTAAATACTCGCTACCTGTAAATAATATTCACCTCTTTTTTCTTTCATTGTCTTTTTTTCAGAGTATGTGATTGTTTTGTTTTGCGGGAAGATTGTATATGGATGGGGGCTCATACCATGGTGTTTAGTGAGAACCATATGAAAACCATAAGTAATACAGTGATTACGTTTTCCACTTACCTATATGTGGTTTTTTTAAACGGCGATCGTGTGGAGAGAGCACAAGAACGACGCCTTATGACAAAAAGTAAACTGCTATGTGACAAAAACATAAGTTTCTAAAGGAACTATTGAGATTAAAAATAAAAATAAAAAATAAAATAAGACAAAAATAAACAAAGAGAATTAAGCAATGGAAAGAGCCTTGCTATGTTAGACGATGTAAGGTCTTACTTTTTCCATAGACAGTTCTTATTTAAGTGTGTTAACGCGCACACAAATAACTCTGCCTAGCTAACTGCACCTACCTGTCTTAAGATGCAGTCTGTCTGTGTGTGTGCGTGCCTGCGTACTTGCATGCGTGCGTGTGTCAAATTCATTGGAAGTCTGTTGTTAACAAATCTAATCTTCTTAATTTTTTGTTTGTCAAGGTCTCCCAACAAGCGAGGACATTTAAAAAAACATGCAGACGACTAACAACAGCATTTGCCTTTTCTTTTGGAGCAGCTTATCTCATAGTGGGTACAACTTTTATTTTCTCTTAAAAACATTGATAGTTCCATTGCTTTTGTCAAGGTTTAATACAATAAAGGATTGCTTATCCCACACAGAGTTTTCTAAATTACTGGTGACTCGCCAAGAGCGAATGATTACACACGATCAAAAATCGCACAGAAAGTTGTGTGTGAGGCGTGATCCTTAGGTTCTTAATATTTGGATACAATTCTATGCGAAATGGAATAGTAGGGCTACATCTCTCATCCATTATATAAAATGGTAAGAGTAAGTATCCAATGAATATATTTATCTTAGAAATTGTGTGTAAATGAGTGAGCCTATGACAAGTAGGTCAAAAAGCATTGTACATTTATTACCGTATTTACTCTGTGTAAGTTTTCTCTCTTTTTTCTCAGATTTTTGTATACTTTTTACTTCTTTAAGTCAAAAAGTGAACACCACACAAGTTATGTATATGTAATGTGACACTTTTATTCCAAGAAAATTATGGCACAGTCATAGAAAATTATTTTCAGAAGACATCCTATTTCATAACATCAAAGGCTACTGCTTCCTAGTGTTTGAGTAAACCACCACTTTCCCATATTTACAAATCTAATACCCTGTAACTCCAAAACAGTCGGATCTATGTGACCAGTGCAGATGCTCCCTGTTAAATCCAGGTTCATTAGCATATACTTCTGTCTGCAGACTGAGTATTGGAAGTATGTGGTATTCAGTGAAATTACTATTTGTTTTTGACTTTGAAGTCAATCCGAGGGCCAGCTGTGTGAAGACTAGCGTCATTATAAAGAAAGGGTTGGATTATTAGTTATAATCCATTTGTATTTAAAACACTATTAGAATAAAAATTGTATTGTTTGTCACATTAGTGACTGTGCTTATTAATCTGACAAGGACGCTGTATGTCGATTTGCGCTGGATTTCATTTAAAACCCCAATCATGTAAATATTTCTGCTACTTTGGCGTGTTTATTATATAATTTCTTTTAATGCTTAATCGGCTATTATTGGTTTCCAGAAATATTCTTTGAAGGATCAGAAAGACGCTAACCAGCAAAATGGACAAGAACCCAAAAGATCGTGGACTGTCAAAATTGTCCCCGAAAACTCCCAGAAAGAAAACGTTTCGGAGCAAGTAGAAGCATTTCAGAAAGGGTAATTTCTTTAATGGAAACTGCAAATGTTTCAACAACTTACCCAAGTTTATAACAATAGAACAGAGTATTATAGCTACCTTTTCATGACGACCTAGATCCGAAAGTGGGTTTGATTTCATATGCAAAGCAAAACCAAACAAAAAAACCTGCTCCTGACTTCCACATATTTTTTTTTACTTTATGGAAAATGGGCCAAGATAGGCGTAAGAGCTGAAGAGAAAATCAAAGTTTCGGGTTATCGAGACAACAAAAAACAACCCTAAAAAGTAAAGTTAAAGACTTATCCGAAAAAAAACAAAGCACACATGCAAGATGATGAAAAACAAGAATTAACTCCTAAGGGTTGATAAGAGTGTAAGGCTGGAGGCTTAGAGATGCAAACTTTAAAAAGTTCTGTAAAAATAATAGTAAAAATAAAATGATGTAATACTAAAGACAAAATGGCCTGTAAGATCAAGGAGAGAAAAAGGTAGAGGGACAGGAAATAAGAGAGGAAGGGGAGAGACCAACAAAAGACCCGTTAAGTAAAAATAGGGATAAAACGAACACAGGGTAAGGTAAAATAAAGTAAAACAGAATAAATTAGGATAAACCTCTAAGTATATCAAAGAAGAGAGAGAGAGTACAGGGAAAGCCATGATTCTTACTTGATATTTACATCCAACTATTACACTTTTAAAAGAAAACGAGAAAAAATAGGATTTTAAAAAGAAAAACATGTAGTAAAGGACATAATGCAAAAATAAAGCAAGAGAAGAAAATCTATTAGAGTGATTAACGTATGGAACGAATAAATTATAAGGTATTATAACATTTCCAAATGGTATAATAACACTAAGCGAATAAATAAACTTGTGAGACAAAGAAAGAGAAAGAGAGAATAAGGGAATGAGAGATGGGGTGGGGGAGAAAAGACAATGAGAAAGGAAGATAGAGCTTTTGCACATGACTCCTCACGCTGTCGATATTACTTGATCTTGCAGAGATAGGGTTCTTTGCCTGGAAGTACAAGAGAATGCTACCAAGGAAGGACTTGAGGAACGTGAAGGAAAGGTAAAAGAAGGAAACAGTGAGAAAAGACAAGGAAATGGTGGGGGGGGGTCTAGTTGTAACACTTTTCATATCTTTTGCCCTGACCATTCTCACTGACTGAATAAAAGGTTTAACTAGTACTGCTTAGTAGGCCCAGGTATTAATTTTACCTTGCCATATAATTAGCTTAATAGTAAGCTGTACCAGACAAACGACAGTTTACTGTTACAATTTACCCTATGTGCGGGTATAGTTGTAACATCAAGTGAGGTAAATTGTACAAAAACTACATGGAAGGATGGTCGCGTGTTGGAGTTTTGTGGTTCAAGAAAATTACCCCCTGGATTCTAGGTTTGACCCATCAACAGCCTCTTGGTTGAATTAGGTCTTTAATCCCCTTGCTTAAGCATCCACCTAGCTCCTTATGTAATCAGCAGGCTGGGAGAGCGCAAAGCGTTGTGTTCCAGGAACCCCTGTTCACACTTCTAGGCAGGATGTTTGGCCTTGCGCATTGAAGCGTGTAGAAGGAGGGTGAGGGGGGGTATTTGCTTTGCGTCCGGTTGCAAACTATGTGCATATCAGGACGGTGTTGCTTAGACAAAGTTCACGTGCTGCCACACGTGGGACTGATGGCGCAACACGGGCCTTAGTCCCACCCAGTCACATTATACTGACACCGGGCCAACCAGTCCTAGTACTGTTCCCTATAGTGCCAGGCGTCTGGCAGGGCAGCTACTAGATTGCCATTTTTTTAAGTCTTAGGTAAGACTCGGCCGGGATGCGAACCACCGACCTCCCGCCTCGGAAGCGGACGCCTTAACCACTAGACCACCGAGGCGGTCTAGCAAGAGGGTGAGAGAAGGTGTCAGGAGACTGGGTAGCCCTGGGGGCACAGTTAGGATTTGGACAATCGCCATCAAATAAGTGTCGTGTGCCGGCCAGGTATGGAGTTAGGCAGGGAGAGAGAGAGAGTAGTCTAAAAGAAACCTGCTACTATGTCAAGACCACAACCGCTCCCTCCACACGACTTAGCTCTCGCGCCGGCAGGCACGGTCTGTGGTACCCTCGCACTGTCGACGTTGTGGATGACCTCCGGACAGTTGTGGTAGGCAAGTGTAAAGTGGCGAATGCAGTGGCGAAGTGGCGAAAGTGGCGAATGTAGCGCAACAGTCCTCCTACAACACAGCAGAACTGTGCACATCAGCACAAAAACCAATATCGGGTCGCACGACGCTTAACGCTGCAATCCAGACAAAAGTAAATCGTGGAACATTAAAAGAATTAAACTACACCGGCACGAACAAATGTCTTACAACAAAACACATCGTTTACATTGGCCACCGTGTGCAGTGAGATAGTTATATGAAAACCATAAGTAATACAGTGATAACAGTAAGCTCCCATGTGACAAGGATAGACTCACTTATGGTATCGTAATCATTTACAAGAAAAGAAATGAATTTGCAAATATCAAAACTGCCAAGTCCTTACATCTGATCACTGGCATGGGATGTAGTCTTTTAGTCAGCTTGGTTTCGAAACAAACTTATTATTTTCAGTTTCAGTTTAGTTCAGTTCCAGTTACAATTACTATTATTTATAAATATTTGTAGCCAATAGGCACAACTAGCCCGTTACTGTTATTAAAAATAATTTTTTCCTTGGGGTGGGTATGGTTAGGACATCTGCTGAGGATGGCTGTAGCAGCCTGTTACATTTGTCACCAACCGCAACAATTAAATTTTCCACTTTTTCTGTGCAACCCATGTTAATTCCTGTCAAACAATATTTGCAGTAAATGTAACTAGAGGGGTCCAATTTTTAATTCAGTAAGTGCGACCAGGAGTTCTTCAAGAGTTTACGACCTAACATTGTTTAATTGAGACGGGAAGAAATTGCTGTCTTACCTTAAAATAGTTTTTTCTCTCCCTTTCAGAAGGACATGTGCTGGATTGTTGTAAACCTAAAGCGCTATCTGCAGTACTTTTCCTAAGTTAATTAATGTGCGGTCTTTTTAAATGGAAATTGCACTCTGTTACCACTATACCTATGGTACAACTATACCCACACTAACTTACCTTCGAGGACTACTAAGGAACTAATAAAACCGTTCAGGTTAATTTAACATAGTTTGCGGCATTTGTGATTACAGGTAGTAAGCGACATGGTTCACGGCCTCATAGAACTTCCCGCACTCTGTGTTGACATCATTGACACCCCACAGTTCCAGAGGCTGAGGTACCTGAAACAGATGGGTACGGTTGAGTTTGTCTACCCTGGCGCAGTGCACACTCGCTTTGAACACTCTCTCGGGTAAATCGATTACTATGTGTACCTTTATTAAAAGAAGTGATATTGCAAGTCTTTTCGGCTTTAAAGTTGTTAAAAGTGAAAGGACAAAATTGTTTACAGCTAGGGTTTAGACCTGTGACAGCAATCTGTCTACAAGTTATGAGTCAAGTCGTCTCTCATGCAATCGTAAAATGTTTTTATATATAGGCCCATGGCAATTGAAGTATGTAAAATAAAGTTGTGTGTAAGTGAACCCATGTCCGTGGGTGGTAGAGCATGTGTACATGAGAACCTGTGTTTTGTGTTTGTGCGTGCTAGAGTGTGTTCTTTAAATGTCGCGGTAGTGGTTTCCTCTGCATGCTCTTTTCGCTTACTAAAACGAGGCAAAGGAGAGAGCAAGATAGGTTTTGATTTTGTCTATTTTTGGTTGCGTTCTCATGTGTGCATGTTCTGATGAGTATTTTGTGAGTGTAGCAAGAAAGTACAGTTTCCTCAGAAGTAGAGACATGGTAGTGGAGAAAGGGTACAGATAATTTATAAATGTATCTATATAAAACTTCTGTGAGATACTCACAGGTTTATAAGTCACTATAAAAGGAACTTCAGTGAAAAATACAAAAACATTTGATCGATATCTACATTCGAAGTAAGTAAAGTCAAAGGACGACGACGATAATGATGATGACGACGACGACGACGACGATGACGATGTGTGCGTGGATGCGTGCGTGTGTGCCTGGTTTGTGTACTTATTCCTCGTATATGCATGTACGCGTGTGTTGTGCGTGTGTTAGTGGGGTGGTGGTGTGTGTGCGCATGAAAGCTGTAGAAGTATCTGGTCGGTCGGTCGGTCTGTCGGTGTGTCGGCCGGTTAATCCTGAAGGGTACTGTTGAAGAGAGACGGGTTGGAAACCAGTTATACGGTGAAAACTCCGATGGCCAGGCTGTGGACAGAACCTCTGATCCACCGGAAGCAAAACAGCCGAGCACGCGATCGAGCACGCGACATTCAAGACTGGCTGTGTCAGTTACAAGCATGTGCTGTTCACTACGCCACGGGCCGCCCTGGAAGACTGAGATTTCTGCAACCAGAACAATTCTGCTTTCTGATTTAAATCTGCCTAATAATTATTCTTTTAAACCAATTGATCTGATTCCCTCTTAACTTTTTTCCAGGGTGTGTCACCTTGCAGGCCTACTACTGAGAAGCTTACAGAAGAAACAGCCAGAGCTCAACATTACTGACAAAGACGTACTGTGCGTACAGATTGCGGCCCTTTGTCATGACCTTGGCCATGGTCCCTTCTCTCATATGTTTGACGATCATTTCATTAAGGCTGTGGACAAAGAAAGCAAATGGAAAGTAAGTCAAAAGAAAAAGCTGGTTGTACAATTCAGGTCCGAAAGTACGTTTAGCTGTACTAGAGTTTGGGTACTTTGGGTATAAACTAGTAACTAAAAAAATTATACAGAGAAAAATCATTGTCTATTGGATTTAAGCAGGTATGTCATCTTTGTAGTATGTGCATAAGTTTCACTTCAAAAAATTAATTCTGAACTATACGTGATATTATCCTGACCCAAACTTACAGCAATATCGTAATTAGGAAGAATTTAGTTTTAGAAATTATCGGATTTTAGTTAAGTTAATATTGAATCTGTTCGACAAAACAGTTTTACTTACGGGCGTGAGATATGGGGCTAGGATGAGATTGACTATGTGTGTCACAGCCCGCTCCCTCTCACCGCAGTCATACTCATTAGTGATAGGAGGGGTTTGTGGGGGCGTGTCCTTTCTACCACCACTCGTACAAAACACACTAGACCGGCAGTGAAAATTCAACGAGGCCCCAGCCAGGTATAATTTTTCGACTCCCTCCAATCTCCCCAAACAATCAACGCAAATATAAATATCTCTCGCAATCTCTCACCACTACACTACACATATGAAATCAGCTAAGCTCTAACACGTCATTGAATGGCTCGTGACAACCCTTCATCACACCTTCTCATCGCCACCAATAAGTCCTTTTCGATCACTCTTCGATAGTACATCGATTATTGAATGGGTCCAACTCCATTCACTGAAAACTCATCGACTCTGTCACTCCCGACTGAGTGAAAATGTTTCTGCTTATCTCCCTTGACGTCCACCGACTGGTCGTCGTCCAACTTTCCCCTAAAAGTCCGATTTCGGGTCACGCACGAACACAATGTCTCTCTTGTCCCGGAGGGAATAATTTACCGTTCCTACCTTGATTCTGCCAAGGGAACGATCTACAGTCCCTTACTTCACGACTTGTGCAGGAACGAAGTTACCGTCAAAGCACCCAGCCCGACGTCAGTACTGCAGGTGGGTCGACACAACACCTCCACCTCCACAGTCAAATTGCTCCCGTTGATTAGGCACCGGCTCGCCTAGTCGCTCTCGCTGGAAGCAGGGCTCGGCTCAACACATCCCTGGTGTCGCCGCTCAGATCAGTCCTTGGATCTGCCCCTCTGTAAAAACCCTGAATGGATCTAACTTTAGGCTGTGGCCTTACCAACAGTCCCACTCACAAAATCTCTGAAAATCCTTTTCTGTTCACCGTTTTCCCTTAACTTCAGCACCTCGTCAGATACGAAAATTTCCCGAACATACTATAAATTTTCTACGAGCCTCACAATGTTATGCCAACTAATCTTTGATTTAAAGTTATACATTTCGTTTGCAAAAACCAAAACCGGCATACTGCCGTTCACACATTATTCTGGCATCATATCAAAAAAAACATACTCAGGTTTCTTAACAACAATATAGCCCACATAAATTATCAAAATCAAGTGAAAATATGTTACCACAAACAGTACCTCACAACCACCATCAGTCAGAGGGAATTTCAGCTTGCGCGTCTCCTTGCACTTTCAGTCTCTCTCTCTCTGTCTGACAACTCACTCTTCTTTCTCACTTCCAAACACTACTCAGTCTCAGCTTCAGATACCAGCGTTCACATTCCTTGTCATACCCCCTCCCTCCTACATGTGTAGTGAGCTGACATGCTCTGGGGTTTTCCTAACCGCTGTACAATACGGGCATCCCAACACAAAACGATGCATTAACGTCGTATGCACTATTTTTAACTTCCAACACACGCACTCAAAAATTACGCGCATACGCGTCCGTGACAATGTGTTAAAACTGAAAATCAAAAAAATCCCCCTCAACTTTAGACAGTCAATTCCTTTGTGATGGTATACATCGAAGCAGGAAAGTGCCCGATGGAATTGTTCGTGAAAACTACAATATTTTGTTTCTTGTTTACATCATATCTATCAACAAAAGTTATTATGTCTGGTCTACAAACGTCTTCTGACTCTGTATATATCAAATAAACACAAGAACAAAATTTTAAAATTGTACTGAAAGTACCTTAAATGGAACTGGATTAAGTTGCTTTTGGTTAAATCAAAGCAATTTAAAGTTATAACGTTTTTAATGTACGCGTTTAAAGAAAAATTAAAAATCTGTTTGAAGTTTTTACAAGGATGGTATAGACACTGGATAACTATGAGGTTTTCGTGAATTACCGTATGAGCAAACAGCACTTCAGACAAGATACATATCCTTCTCTCTTTCACCTCACAATTGTTTATTTACATTAATTACATTTCTAAAAGCAAACAGCATGTTACTGGTAAACAGGGTAAGGTATAACAACGTTCCTAAAGCTGAAAGAATCTGTGCAAAATGTGACTTGTGTCACATGTCACTCCTAGGGTATCACCTGTCACTCTTAGTTTAGCCAGCTAGCTCCTCCCCTTCTCTTCACACCTAGGTAAGTGAGCGATACGCCATTGGTCATGGCAGCTGCCCTGCTCCGCCTAGTCTGACCAGAACCGGTTTACTCGAGGTTAATGAGTCTGAACGCCTACTACTTAAGGAGGCAAAAAACGCGAACAGAGACACAGGGAGAGACACTCGGATGAAGAGAGTGTTAACTCAATTGTGACGGAGAATCCTACTTAGAGTAGGTCCCGGGGGGCCGGGGGATTTTTAGCCTTTTTTCAAAAATTCATAAAAAATCCCCCAAAACAATAAAAACATTATTTAAAATTGCTAACTAACTACAATAAATAAAGAAAACTCATTTCTTACCGTGTTTCTTGGACCTTGTTCCATAATTTTGTAAATCCTTTGATGGAAACACAACTGAAGTTGAAGAAATCAAAAAGTCCTCGCCATTCAGTCTCAGTGTCTGTTTGGTACTCTTCAGTACACGTGCTCGCTCGTTTTTCTCTTCATAATCACTTTCTTAGGTCTTTCAGGCACAAATACTCTTATCTTCATCCACTTTATCACAGTAAATTTGCGAAACAATGTCATTTTCCTCTTTAGCGTGTAATTTGAAGTGCAAATCTAGCATTTCTCAAGTGACAGACCACATGTGGACACCCCCTTCAAATTATTGCCGGAAACGGATCTGATTGACAGTTTAAAACACAGAAAAGGGAAGCAACTCGTGAAGAAATGATTCAGCTTTCGATTGTAAGAGTTCTTTCCCTTAAAAGATTAGCAGATGAACTTTTAAAAATCATAATTCGAACGGACTTAATCTGGCGGTAAGGCGGAAACGCAGTGCCAATGGAGCGGGCTGTCGGTTATTCGCACGGTGTCAAAGAGTTTAATGTAGCAAGACCAAGAGAAGCGGACACGTGTAAACCCACGGACCTCTGCCCTCGCCAACTTAGCCAAAGAAGTGGAAGAAGTAAAGGTCTCCAGTTCTCTCGTCAGATACACAGAGGTGTATTGCGCTGACACGCCGACGGACTTACGTGTAAGGGACTACTGGACGTGCCTTATAAGTAAGGTCTGTTCTTACCGTAAACTTATCTTAGAGTCTGGGACTCGCGTTTATTTGAGAGTGGTGGTTTTATCCTGCCGGAGACAGGAGATATCATAAGCTAGTTGTCGGGCAAGTACGCTAAGAGGGTACAGAGAGAAGTGCGGTTCGTGGAAGTGTCTTAGCTTCATAGTTGGTCGTTGAATAGCGTTCGAGCTGTGTATTGCGGTAAAGCAGTGGTTTCAGTAGTGACAAGAGTTGGTGCTCTGTTGTTGGTCACTTATTGATAGCTTTAGAGCTGTGTATCGCAGAAGTTGTTGTATCAGTAGTGACAAGAGTAGGTGCTCTGTCCTTGGTCACTTATTGATTCAGTTTGTATAGCTTCAGAGTTGTGTATCGCATAATTAGTGGTTTCAGTAGTGACAAAAGTAGGAGCTCTATTGTCGGTCACTTACTGTATTTGTGTATAGAGCGGGATCATAGGCCATTTTGCAGTTTGATTCCCCCTCAGGAGTTTGATTATCTTCTTTGTCTGATTCCTCGCGGTATGACGTAATCAGGCAGCGTCTTACCCTAGACACGAGCACGGTGATTCTTTGTAAATAATCTGTAGATATATTTGATGTTGTCGCGTCAGTTAGTGTTTGAAATATATGTTGAATAACGGTTCACCGCAGTTGTGTTTTACGAGGGTAGGGGCTCTTGAGCTAGAAGTGTTTTGCCTGCGTGAGACTGAGCGAACGTGTCAGAGTATGAGAATCTTTTCCCTCGGTAGATGTCTCTGGTTATTCACATTATTTCATAGCGTCGTCATCCTCTGGTGTAGAAACCATTGACCTGTTGCAGTAAAGGTTTTGGTGACGATTGCTCAATTAAATCTACATCTTACGAGATCACCATTAAAGTTTGTCCAATAATTCTGATAATTCTGAGAAGTCGAGTCAAATAAGTAAAGGTATGGCCCACCACGTCACAACGTGAAGAATAAAGGTGATAAATGTCATTATCTGTTTATTTGTATTTTTCAGATGGTAGAAATAATAAGCTTCCCAATAATTATTTTATTCGACCAAATGAAGAACATTTTTACTATCTGTTCTCATCAAAATAAGAAAAAGCTGTTCCTCAAGCTGGAATACTTCACTCCAATTTAGAAGCAGATTTAAGATGACTGCCAACACTCTTTTTCATTCTGGATGTAGTCATTCTAGCTGTGTGTGCGTGTGCGTGTGTGTGTGTGCGTGTGCGTGTGTGTGTGTTCGTGCAATTGCATGCATGCATTATATTATTGTTCTTTTTTGTTTTGTATATTTAAGAAGATTTCTACATGCCCCTCTGGAGTCAAGAAAGAACTAACAAAATCTTTAATTTTGAAGTAAAAGGCAAGACAGATGATCTTCGAGTAATACTGCAAAACTTTAAACTGAAAATGGCAAACCATATCGTACCACCGTTGCCTGTTATATTTATCAGTTTTCTAAACTAAACACGACACTTTTTTTAACTAGCACGAGCAGGGGTCGGTTGACATGTTTGACTACATGTGCGAGGATCCTGGAAATAAACTGAAAGAGAAATTTAAAGATTATGGACTGGATGACAAAGACATCAAATTTATCAAGGAACAGATCTGTGGCCCAGACCCGAGAAACACGAACGTAAGTCTAACCATAACTTGCCAATTACTAATTTTGTGTCATCTGCCTGGTCCCGTCCCCTCCCTAGGTAATTAGAGCGGTGGTGACGCGTACCAATTCCAGATTAGAGGGCAAGACAGTGAGTGCAGGCATTTGCATCTGTTCTTGAGCTAATTTCCTTAGAAAATCACGAAAGTGTAAATGCTGTAAAAGCGGTTGATAGAGCAGATGGTGTGCAAGATGTAGAAGTAATTGCTACAGATGCTTCCGCAGCGATTGATGTTGACACTGATGTTTTAGTTGCTCCCAGCCAAACTGACGAATCTTGATCAGTTGCTAATATTACCAATTCTGTAAATGCGGGTGGTTCTGCGTAACCACATAGCAATTCTTTATGCTTTCGCATCTTGTCTCTAAATGTTTGTAGTATTTCCGCTAAGAAAAAAATTTCCCTGACGTGCATGAATTAATTTCAAAATTGAATATATTATGCCTATTAAAAGAAATTTTGATAATTCTGAGTACATTAATTTTGAGGATATGCCTGTTTTAAAATAAGAAGATTGAGCAAAAGGTCTGAAGGTATAGCACATAGAGTTCTGAAATGAGCTTTCAGGCAACATGAAGATCGATGAACATCACAAGTTTATACAACAAAGTGTCAGATAATCTGTAATTAGTCTGTATTGACCAAGTTAGTGAAATTTGTAAAAATACTTCTTAGTAGAGTACATTAATGTATAGATGAATATGTGCCTATTTTTTGCGTGTGGGTACGTCTGGTTGAGTGATTGAGCGTGTTATTTGTGTGTTTATTAATGATTGATTTTGCTTATCAATATATGCATATCCTCATGCCAGGTGAATTTATGATTGATGTTTTTTTTGTTTGTTTGTTTGTTTGTTTTTTTTGTTTTTTTTGTTTTTTTTTTTGACAATTTTTTTTTTCTTTTCATTTTTTCTGAATACCCCCTGAGGGTTAAAGAATAAAGAAACTTGAACTTGTAGAAGATCAACGTCTTTTCATCATACGGGATCGGAAAATGCAGTGGGTTTTTTTTCTCTTATTGAGATACTCCGCACACTTTTGTTTGTGCAGCTGTGTACATCTCACCTGAAAGCTCAAAGTATGCTAACCTTTTCAGAAATCGAAGATGCGCTAATCAACAGGGATAATGATAACATACTACTTTTAGGATACTTCTCACTTTTACGTACTATATTGTATTTTTCATTTTGTCCTCAGAAATGGCAATATGAAGGAAGACCACAAGAAAAGGCTTTCCTATATGACGTAATTGTTTCCTTTTGGGGATATAAGTAATTTTTTTCGATGTATGGATAAAATCCTCTTCACCGATAACAATTTATCCCTTTTGTTTGATACATGCATTAAAACTTTAATACTTTAATCTTTACGTCCTCACGGTTCAAATGATTGCTTTTTCTTTGTTATAAATTCCTGTAATTTTTCAGCAGTGACAAATAAATGTGAGTGGCACATTTCGACATTTGGACAATCATCCAAAGCTTTTCTACATACAGTAAAATGAAGAATTCTAGTTAACGTTTGAGTATTAAAGAGGTTAAGATCCCCCCTCACTACATAGTGGAGAAAAGCCCCCCCCCCAAAAAAAATCACAGTTACATGTGATGTAACGACAGATAAAAACTCATTAAAAAAGAATTTCCACGCCATCCTTGTGATGCTTCCTGTCTGTGGTTTAAAATTATTTGTCTTAATCGGCTGAACGTTTTGTTGAAAAAACAAATTTTGTTCTAAATTTGTGTTTAATAAAAACAGGCCATGCCCATATAGTGTTTACTCCCGCGAACTAACGCACAATGACATATTTAAAATAAAACTGCTAGGGACTCATGCTTTTTCACTTTCTCTGAATTGGCCGGCCCTCGAGTTTGTAGCTCCCACCGAGATGGGGACACGCATGAGCGATGTATCAAGTGCGCTGTGCATGCGCAAGCCGGTTACTAACCACAACAACAAATAACTATTGGTAAAGCTACGACCTCTGCACAGCGTCACTTCTTATAGTTACAGTGAAGGGACCAATCTGTGGTGATCGCAGGTTCTATAACCTTGTTAACTTACGATTTTTTTTTGGAGGGCTGGGGGTAGGGTGTAGTTAGGGTTAGGGTTAGGGATTGGTATTAGGTAGGGTTCCTGTTTTCATTTAAAAGTTTAAGCAGAAGCTTCAAGTCCGCGAGCATAAGGCAAGCGAAATGAAAGGTTGTCTGCACATGCGTGCCCGAAGTCAGTGGGGATTTCAGACTCGCGGTCGGCCCGCTGGGGCACGTGACCTGATCTACCACTGGCCAGTTCTGTCCTCTTTCTCGAAAGAGAAAGTAGGAAAGAGGCCAAAACTATGATAGCAAGTGTGATTTTAATTGCAAGCATACATTGCCATGACCGATTCATAAGGCCTGGTCCAGAGATGCCGCGCCACCATGGCCAAATCTACCTCAATACCACCACCTTCTGAGCGACAGGAAAGGTTCCCCAAATACAAACCTAGGGAGAGATCTTCGGACAGGTTGCGAGGAAAGCGATCCACGCTCTAGCCTCGTGCGCACGGAGACTTCAGAGGACGGGTAGCATCAGCTTTGGCCAGCAGCGTAGGCAGAATGACAGACGTGATTCACCGCGGAATGTAATCTCTAAATCTCGTGATTCTTGTCAGGCTGAAGTGAGAGAAAATGTCGTCTCACAGCGAGTTTGACACGAGCGACATGTATTCTTTCAGCATTTTGCAACACGAAAAAATAGGGGGGTATTATTACATTATGTTTTTTATGATTACTTGCCATATGGCTGTGAACAGCATGCTGCACCGAGGTTCTTCCACAGATTGTGGCCAACAAAAGAAATGGCATTGATGTCGACAAGTGGGACTACCTCAGTCGGGACTGTCTCCATCTTGGGATGAAAAGCAACTTTGACCATCATCGTTGTATTCATTTTGCGAGGGTGATTATGGTTGACAATACACCCCAAATATGCCTGCGGCAAAAGGTGAGTCTCTGAAAACACTTATAAATGAAATATGTATGTGTACTATACAACACGCTTAGGTAAAGTTCGCACAGACAAAAGGCAAAAGAATTGACCAAGTTACTAGAGAAACAGGCGGATGCTGGTATACGAAACTAGGCCAAGCTCAAGATATATCTATTATCAAACGCAGGTAAGAAGTTTGGGGCATAAACCCTTATTCATGCTATACATACAGCACAATCAAACATACAAATTAAATACAGTAAATAAAGTATTTAAGTTTAGTGTTTTATTTGTAACGACTGTAGGTCACACCTGCTCCCAGGTGTAGGTCAATCGGGGTCTCAAAAGAGGTAATTTTCAAAAGGGTTGCTAAGTAAACCCATACATCTGACTGGGACTAGGATTCTAAATTTCTGAAAATATGTAGAGGGTTGTTTCGGAACCCCTTCTACAATACGAACATCCTCACTGAGGGAGAAACCTTGAGACGTACTTAAAAACTGTGTATAATATTATAATGTGTAATATTTATGTAAACTATTACGTTTGCTAGGTAGTTTTATGAAGCTTTCGTCTGAGGCAAAACATGATAATAAAACTTTCTTATCTCACGACAATTTTATAAGGACACAGTGGTTGCATTAAAGTTGCATTCCTGTTGGAGACGTAATAATGTTTGTATTAGAATATTTGATGAAGAATCGTGGAAATTTTAAAGAAGACAATAAGAAGTGCATGATATAAAACGTATTTCATACTGTCAAACCCGCGATATCCTATGATTCAAAACTGCTCGGACAACTATAGTTGGTGGCAGCCACTGGTTCGGAACAGAAAAAAAATGTTTTCCGTTTTCGCGGCAGTTTTATAAGGAACTGCAGCAGTTCAAAGTCTTTCTGTATCATCTGAGCACTGGGTAGGATTTGGCATTTAACTCTTGCGTCAGCACATGGTGGGTACCCTGGTCCATATAAATATGTATTCATTTTGCTAGTATTTGCAGTTACAGTTTGAAGATGCCTAACGCATCGACTTGATGACACTAGGAAAAAAATCATGATTAAAGATAACGCTGAAAGGCCTGATCACCTGATGTAAAAAAAGCTGATGCATCTTTACGTTCATTGAAAAAAATACAATAATGATGGGTTTGCATGCGAAATTGTTTTTTCTTCAGTGATATAGGCGTATTCTTAGTGCGTTCACTGAACTATGAGACCTTTCAGTCATGTAACCTGTCAGTAACGCAATGGCAAGGTGTTATTATTTGCATTCTTAAATTAGGCGTGCTGAAAAACTGGAGATTTATCTCGCTGCTAAACATTTCTATGGGACAGATTCATCAGGCATTGCAGGCAGGATTAAAACTATACTTCCTGGAAACTTTAACATCTGGGGGCTTTAGTAATGAAACGGAACATATTCGAAATCTTACTAATGAAATCAGATTAATTAAGGAAAATATAGTTCTGTATTTATGGACTAATAAACCCCAGCTTATACCTTTTATAAAACTTGATATAAGATGCTGATAAGGCTGATTTATCTTTTTATAACTGTACCAAACCTTGCAAAAGATTAAATAAAAAGAAACTGGTTTTTTTTGTTGCTTAGATTCATATGTGATTCCATATAAAGTAAATCAGTAAGAAATGAACCCGCCTGTCCTACTTGAAGGGTGGGTTAGAAGTTGTTAACGTACATCACTTTCTGTCCGTTATGAAAACCAGTTGACCGAGAAGAGTATTTGTCAGCCAGTCCACACTAAGACTGTACTCTTTGTATATCCAGACTAAGATAAGTTTTCCAATAGGAATATTACTTTGGGAATCCACAATGCATATTTGAGAAAACAGTTTGACAGAAGAGTACTTATCAGCTTTAAAATGACGAAGCTCTCATATGAAGAATTCATATTTAAATATCTTCAGATAACAACAAAAGTTTCGTACAGTTTTCGGATTTAGTGAAAGCTATTCAGCAGTTTCAAGTTCTAATCTCAAATATTATTATGACATCAAGTGTTCTATTCCCCTGCTGTCTCTGGATTCCACATTACATTCCTCTCTCCCTAAATCACGTGATCCATCCCCCCTCGCGTGCCCCCACTCTCGTAGGCGGCAGCAGGTGTCCAACTCACGACCCGTTGACAGGCGCTAGCTCCCATGTTTAGGTTACTCGTTTTCACCGACCATTTGTTGCAAGTTTAATACTACCTTTCTCACACCATTCTGTCAAAATCTGGTGAACACATAATCTAGCTAAGGTCGCATGTCCCGGGTCATCTAGTCTTCGATGACCCCTTAGTCATTGTTCTGTACAAGGAACCGGAACTTGTCCAACTGCTTGGCGCTCTGGCACACGCTGTTTCCGGCGTGAGGAGCTGGTCCACTTACCTTAACGCCACTACTGCTCATGAACTGCTAACAGCTGCCGGCTCTAGTCTCTGAACAACAAGAGTCCACCGACTGCTTGCTGCTGATGCAGCCGTACTTGGCTCCTCCTTGGCAGCTGGGTGCTGTAGGCCTGGGAAAAGTTTCGTTAACCTCACAGTGCGTGTGCACCGTTCCCTGCGTGAGAACTTCGTTCGCTTTATGTGCTGTCTAAGCCATCCTGCAATTTCTGAGTCACCTATTTCCGACAATTAAACAGTGCTGACTTCACACTCGCCAACTCACATTCCTAGCTTTCCACAGAATTGACACCTGCTTGAAATACTGATTGTGCTAAAGCACACTTCAAAGAAAGCTGGGAACACTGCAGCTAGCGGTGTTAGTTTGCTCAGAGCAGCTCTCATGTTTCCATGATTTCACGCGGAAGATTGACCACACATTGCGGCTGAGCGCCGGTGCTAGCAGCATGCTGTCTTTTTGCACTCCGAAGCAACAAAAATTCCTCCAATTTGCAGTCAGATTTCTAATCCTTTCAACACAAGCTATCACTCGCACCCACCCACCTATCAAACCAATCAACCAGAAATTACAGCCTTGTTTAAAAACATATTTCTGTCTATATGTGTATACAGGAGGCATACGGAATTCAGCAGATGTATGAGACCCGGTTCGCCCTTCACAAAAGGGCTTGTCAACACAAAGTAGTCAGTGCTACTAATCTCATGTGAGCAGACCTTAACAGGGTGGGAACATTGGTAGATGGGTAAGACAATCACCCGGTCAAAAATTGTTTATTTAATGATCTTTAGATGACTGGAGGCAGTTGTTTATTTGGGATTTTTGTGTTCTAACGAGTCGGTTGACTGGTTCACTGATTGACTTACTGACTGACCTGCTGACCATGTACTGTGATCGAAACAGCGCAATTTGTAAGTAAATGACCACATGACATGAAAATGAGCATGCGCGTTCATAAAACGAAGTGTAATGAAATGCAGCACAATTGAAATATTACTTTTGATATTGATGAGCCAGACAATTAAAAAAATGTCCACAGGATCGTCGACGCTCTGAAGAAAGCAAACCCGACGATGAGGATACCCAAAGCAGATGGGCAAGTTCAGTGTCTATGTATTATCTTATCCTTTAAACAATTCGGGTTCTATGAAATTTGGAAGAATAACTCTTAAGAGTTAATTAGCAAACATGAAACTGAAATAAAAGTGAGGATGGGCATAAATTTTTTGTGATAAGTGCTTTGTACTCAGATAAGAAGCCTTGATCTCATGTGGCCTAGTGAGGTTAATAAGTCGAGTTGATTCAATATTTACAATGTGTCGGCTTGTGTTTCCGAACGCTTTTAGTGTTGAGACGGGACTCATGGGAAAGTGAACGTTTCAAGAAGACTGATAACTAAGCCTCCATCCTGACCTCGCTAAAGAGGGACATTTGATTTCAGAAAATGTCACATAGTCCAGACTTCCCAGTAGATGACAGAAACAGGATTTACGCTGGTCGAGCTGAAGATCAGATGTGTCTGATTTTATGAAAAAAACCTTCATACTTTCAAAGAAATATGGAATTAATATTAATTATTATTAAAATTTGGGCTGACTGACCTACGAGCATCGAGCACCAAGATTACTCATAGATGGTTTATTCTTGCACTTTTTAACCCTAATCTTAAAATTGACAATGAATTTTAAAGTAAAATTGTCCATATTAATAAAAATGTTTTGCTTGAAAATTCATGCACCTCCCAAACTCTCTCAAGCTTTTCCTCACTTGAAAGTCAGGCGTAGCCTATCTCAGTCGAACTTTTAAGCGACTGGCCACAGAGTACCATATTTATCTTGTATAAGCTACTAGGCACGATACCCTGGTTTTTTTTCTTTGAATAAAGAGCATGAAAAGTCACAATTCTGTTTAGCCAGTCACATAATCTTAAGCCTTACCCCGCCCATCCCTACCCCTTCTATAACCCCCACCCTTACCCGTTAACTAACTCTACCCACCCTTACTAACCTCTTCCCTAACGCACCCTAACCTCTACCCTTCCCTAACCCACATTCCCCTTCCTCCCTCGGAAACACTCTCAGCACCCTCCGCTAGACGTCATTCTCTGAAACCTTACTCTGGCTAACCCCTACCCCTTCTCTACCCCCACCCTTACCTTTTTATTAACCCCCACCCTTAACCCCTACACCTCCCTAATCCCACCCCTTAACTCAATCGTGACGGAGAATCCTACTTAGAGTAGTTCCCGGGGGGGGGGCCGGGGTATTTTTAGCCTTTTTTCAAAAATTCATAAAAAAAATCCCCCAAAACAATATACACATTATTTAAAATTGCTAACTACAATAAATAAAGAAAACTCATTTCTTACCGTGTTTCTTGGACCTTGTTCCATAATTTTGTAAATCCTTTGATGGAAACACAACTGAAGTTGAAGAAATCAAAAATTCCTCGCCATTCAGTCTCAGTGTCTGTTCGGTACTCTTCAGTACGCGTGCTCGCTCGTTTTTCTCTTCGTAATCACTTTCTTGGGTCTTTCAGGCACAAATACTCTTATCTTCATCTACTTTATCACAGTAAATTTGCGAAACAATGTCATTTTCCTCTTTAGCGTGTAATTTGAAAAGTAAATCTAGCATTTCTCAAGTGACAGACCACATGTGGACACCCCCTTCAAATTATTGCCGGAAACCGATCTCATTGACAGTTTAAAACACAGAAAAGGGAAGCAACTCGTGAAGAAATGATTCAGCTTTCGATTGTAAGAGTTCTTTCGCTTAAAAGATTAGCAGATGAAATTTTAAAAATCATAATTCGAACGGACTTAATCTCGCCCGTAAGGCGGAAACGCAGTGCCAATGGAGCGGGCTGTCGGTTTTTCGCGCGGTGTCCCCTACACTTCCCTAACTCCCATCCCTCCT
>SMGT01008884.1:451922-483391 GCA_004794575.1 Lanistes nyassanus | reverse complement strand
TGCATGCATATACATGCGTTTGTTTTCAAGTACTTTGCATTGCTATACAGGCTTTGTAGGCCATACATATGGCATATTTTTAAAAAATCAACCATAATGTATGCATTATTTGTATATACCTATTTAAGTATTTCTATATAAAATAAATAACATTTCATACAAATTATATCATGATTAAAAAACCCGTAATATTTTATATAATTACCATTAGTTGTTTAGCAGTAAAAATGTGAATTTTTTTTTTATTTTACCCGCGCTGTCTTTTGGCTCTCAGCTGTAATCGTCTGTTCTCACTCTCAGGCTCGCAGCTTCCGTCCGGTCTTGCCTTACTGCAATGCCTTTTTCATTTGCACACTTTGTATTGATAATTGTCGGAATGGCTCCTTTCTTTAACTTTTTCTTAAAAGTCTTGAAGCCAAGCGAAGCAGCCACATCATTTTCGTAGGTGCCTTCAAAGCACTGATCCCTCTTAAAATGGTCCTCGCACACGAGGTGCGATTTGTGCCATTTATACTCTTTCGCATGACGAGGCAACTTGGCGTTCTTTAAATTTTCAAGCCACTTTTTACATAGTGCATACAAATCTTTTATTTTGCTGGATTCATAATCCCAAAAAAGCTCTTGTGGGTTCCGTCTACATTAAACGATTTGCACTGTTCGTTGAAACAACCGAACGCTTTGCACTGTGGCGTGTTGAAGAATGCTTCTGGGGAACTGACGTCACCTGACCAGACGACAGCAGCGATATTTTGCTTTCATTCGCGAAAGAGTACCACAACATGGCGACGTCCGTGTACCACTATTTACCGAAATTAAAACGTGGATTGTATGGAAATAGTACCGATACAGCTTGAAATTTGTGGCTGACAAGACTCACAATATCAATATCTATGAATTCATCTCAAGTTGAGTCTAGGGTTAAGTTTCCCTTTAATGCTGTATATTTTGGATGAACGGGGTAAAACAAACTGGGTGTCAAATGTGAAAAGGTGTCTCTTTCAGTATGGCTTTGGATTTGTGTGGGCAAACCAAGGTGTAGGTGGTGTGGGTGAGTTTTTACGTGTATTTAAGGAGCGATTGATTGCAGGTGGCGGAAGTGGAATGAACCTGTGGATGAAAGTGACCGATTTTCTCTGTACAGACTGTTTTGTAACCCACTACATTACTGTGTCCCCGCATATCTGGAGTTAGACCTTAACAGGCATATAAAATGTGTAATGACTAAATTCCGTTTCGGTGTATCCAACCTGATGACACATACTCATAGATTCAGTAACTTTGTACCAGGTAATTTGCTGTGTCCGCTGTGTAAGGAATCTGAAGATACCGAAGTGCATTTTGTACTAAGTTGCCCATTTCTTGAGCACCTAAGACTACGTTTTATCGCCCGCAAATACTATGAAACACCAAATACCTTCCGCCTGTGCTTGCTGATGTCTGCCACTAACCCCGATATTGTTAAAGCATTTTGTATTTTCCTATATAAAGCATTCAAGGCTAGAGAAATTGCATTATCATAGTTTATTTTATTGATCATGTTTTGCATTTTGGACCACCCTTGTAGCCTATGATATCTTAAAAGTTTATATATTTTGTCTGTACACTTCCTTCTAAGGGGGCATGGCCCTTAAGAATAAACATTCGTATTCGTATTCGTATTCGTATTCGTATTCGTATTCGTATTCGTATTCGTATTCGTATTCGTATTCGTATTCGTATCAATTAACAGCGGCAATGGTAGCGACGGTGTTCCGAATTTTGTTCTTAAAATAGCGTGGAGTGGTTTAAGCAGCGGAAACGATTGTCGAGGGCGATAAGCCATGGTCTTGAGTTCTCTAGGTTGACCCGCCGCTGAACGTCCCCCTCTCCCTTTTTAATGGTCCCTAGGCTTTCCTGACAAATAGTGATTGATGAATTTCATGTAGCCTAATGGCCAGAGCGTCTAATGTGCGGTGGAGACATTTCAGATTTCTGTAAAGAAGGCTGGTATTTCCAATCCCTGAGGTTTGAAGGTAGGATTTTTGTTTTCCTCTTTCCAAGTTTTAGGCAAAGTTCGAATTTGATTAAAAGTTAGGGCTCATGTTAGGTTAAATTTATGGACAGTGTTACTGTTAGCTTAGAGACATTTTTTAGGTATTAGATCTGCAAGAAAGATTATTAGCATATTACACGAATAACTGTCTGCTCAATAGGAAGAGAGAGAAACAATCAAAGACGAGATTCTAAAGGCAATGGAGCTCGATGCAGAACTGGAGAATGTTTTTCGTAAGGACGACGTTGTGGTTCAGGTAATAAACTTGGAAATCTTTGTTGTTGAAGTGAAACAGCCTCGTTGGGCACGTTGAAAAAAAGATTTAGCAAAGGGAGTTGTTTAATTTCTTTATATTTGTTCATTTATACCATATAAGTTCTATTGTTAGGTACATTTAAAATATTTTAAAGTGGATTATTAAAAGCAAACGTAAACTTAAAATGGAATGTGCGCGTCAGGTGTTTCGATGGTATAATGAAAGTCGAAGGCGTCAACTGCTGTGGATGGCCGGATATAAGTTACCATGGTTTTCTGAAGACTACAAAACAGAGCAAAGATCATCTTAGAATACCAAGATAGGTCAAGAGACGAAATCCTTGTGTGTGTGTGTGTGGGTCTGTGTGTGTGTGTGTGTGTGTGTGTGTGTCTGTGTGTGTGTGTGTGTGTGTGTGTGTGTGTTTGGGTGTGTTTGTGTGTGTTTGTGTTCAAGAGAGATAATTTACAAGTGTAGCAGTGATTGAAGTTGCGTGTACGTTTCGCTGTTGGTATACGGCGAATTAAACAATTATACACATACCTTCAATTTGCAGCACACCTTCTGTACCAGTCAGATCTGATGTCCTTGCTTAGATGTGCCTATCTTTGACAGGAACCAACGAAATTTCAGTCTGTAGGAGCATGTCTGCAATATGCTAGTTTAGGACCAAGGGACATGTATAAATCGTTTTTTATGTAAGCTTAAAATTTTAATTAAAAAATATACGCGGTTTAATAAGCCTGCCTTCGATAATAGCGAAGATTAAGCAGTAAATAACCGCAATTTTTATTTCCAGTGACAGAATGCTGCTATAATCTATTGTCAGTCGTCCTTTTTGCTTACAATGGCTACTGAAGATTCAGTCATAGATGATCTTTGGTTCAGTTAATCAGGGTTCGAAGAAGGGAGGATGAACATTGTGCTTTAAAATATAATAATTACAGAAAACATTAATTATAGGCTCTACTTTTTATCGTTGAAATGAAAATTTGACCATTGCGCAGAATGTAGTCAGATAAAGTTTTACTGCAGTCATGGTTTGTGGGTGACATCAAAGATCTCAAACAGTATTCAGCATAAAAACTTCATTCGTCATGTTTCCTGAAACTGTGAATGTATGCATATTCACTCGGTTCAGGAGGGTGCATAGACCAACGCAACGAGTTCGCAGAAATTAATTTTACATGCCAACAAATCACTGTTGCCTATTTACATTTTGGAAATTATAGATCTCCAATGGTAAGCAGCAAATAAAAACGAAAGTGAAATGATCTAAATGCTGCTGTACTAATGTTACAGTGTAATCGTAGCACAGAAACTAACAATGTGTACCCAAAATATTTTATATGTGCACATAGTCAATCAAAGATTGTCAGCCTTACTAACTTGCTTGGATGCAGTCTTTTTACCATTATATACCAACATATTAAATGTCAAAGTAGTTGTAAACGATTTGGGACTCAAATGTGTACTCTGCGAACCACTATAGAAAAAAATTATGAAAAAAATTTTTTGAAAAGAAATCTTTAGCATTAATTGGATAAGTATAAGGTCTGCGAAGTGATACGACACAAAATTCAGGTGAAAATACGTCATAATGATGGTACAACTGTTGCAGTTGGCGAACTTTGATCACGGAATGAAGGACAAGAATCCATGGGATGAAATCCATTTTTATTCCAAGGACAACCCGGATGTCGCAAAAACGTTTCCTCCAAATGAGGTGTCTTTGCATATAAATTTACACACTTTTGTGAGATGAACCATCCAGAATATTTACCCAAAATATTTTTGCACATTTTAATGTAAATTATAGAATGCATTCTATACTACACATGATAAGAAATTTTCATGTTTTGTAACACAGTATATTATTATTATTAATCTATACACAGTTTCTTGGAATGTTTGTTTTGCAGATTTCATTGATGGTTCCACACAAATTTCAGGAGCAAATTGTTCGGGTTTATTTGAAGCCTGGGGATAATGATGAAATCAACAAGAAAAACCTTGTATACCTCCGGCGCGCCTTCAACATCTGGCTTCTGGAAAAAAGGCAGAAGGTATCGTTTCACTTACATTCTGGCTGTCCTCCATCCCTTGTAAAACGTGTTATTGTAGACCAGAAGACCCGCTACAGCCATGCCTGCAGTGTAGCTTGGTGGCGGCGTGGGGGGGGGGAGGATGAGGGAAGGAAGGTAGTGTCACCTGATGGAGAAAGAAAGTGGAACGTCTTCATCCGGATTAAAGCAGGCAATGACAGGCAGGTGGATGTGTGGTGTTTGTGAGGGAAAGGAAGAAAGGATGTTATTCTGTATTATTTTCCTCTCTTCACGTAAAAATATAAAGTTGTGCGATAGAGATCATCCTCTCGATCGCATCTGATAAATCCCTACGTATATATCTCTCTCGTTCGTCTGTTCGCTTCCGCTCTCTCACTCCAAGGAAGACAAAACCCCGCTGTGAAAAACTCCTCTCTCTCTCTATATATATATATGGAACCGGAAGATAAAATTTCCAAGATAGTCAAAATTCAATAATCAGAATTATCTGTCAACTGTTAGAAATGCCTGCAGAACAATACAAACCGCCATGCAATACTACAGCGGTGTCCACAACATGTAACAGTTTTGAAAATGCTTCGTTCGAATGTGATCCTGACACGCAGTGGACGAGTTCTACACAATGTGCACGCATACCTCTGTCAGCATCTCATTTAGCTGTGTACATGGTTATAGAAGACACACTAAGTATTAATAGTGTTATGAACCTTTCCATTTAAACCAAAAATAAGGGGAAAGGGAGAAAGTTCACTTTCAAACATAATATACCATCTTTGTCATTCTCCCTAGTGTAAAGTATGAGGTCTGCTGGCTTCTAAAACCAAGTGTCTATTTAAATGTGACATAAAATGCACTATATCGCAGAAGCAAATCCAAATAGGAAATTTCTAACTTGATTTAAGTTGAATCTGGGATTTCCTCGATTCACCCCCTTGAGACAGGTCTAGCATAGACATGGCGTGCTGATCATGAATATCCCAGAAATACGCTCTGTATGTCATTTTTAAAATGTAATTTCACTTAGCTGCCGTAGGGCTCCTAGCTCGAGCCGTTCCGGCTGACGGGGCTTTTTAGCCTTTTTTCAAAATTCATTCAAAAAAATCCCCCCAAACAATAGAAAAGTTATTTAAACTTGGTTACAAACATCAATAAACAAAGGAAACTCATGTCTTACTGTGCTTCTTGGACCTTGTTCCGTAATTTGTAAATCCTTTTATGGAAACACAACTGAAGTTGAAGTAATCCAAAAGTCCTCACGATTCCTTATACACAGTCTGTTATTGTTACCTGGAGTTAGTGGTTTCCTGTGGGTGGTGTATATGGGTCGTGTGTCAATCTTGTCGCTGCTGGAGCTGTCTGATGCTTGTAACACAATCGATCATAACGTCTTTTGCCATCGCCTGATTTATACGTTTAGCTGCGCTGGGACTGTGCTTGCATGGTTCTGTTCTTATCTTAATTATCGCATTCAGTCTTTCATTGTGAACAATATCCGATCCACACCATCATCCTTGAGATGTCGTGTTCCTCAGGGCTCCATGCTAGGGCCGGTTCTGTTCACTGTGTACACTCAACCTCCTGGTTCCCTGATAAAAACATTGTCTCACTCCTAATATGCTTCCTCTGCTCACACACATGAGGTTCACATCAAAAGATTACAACGATCGTTGGTCGCTTGCCCAGAATCCAAACGACACTTCGGGTAGAAATTTAGATGTACACGTTGATAAATCTTTATGGACATTCAGGTGAACACACTCGGTCTTTCAACTTTTACCTGGGTAGAATTGGCAAACAGCACATTTCTACCGAAGCTGCAAACAAACTTGCCTTCCCCTTTATTCTTTCTCTTCTAAACCACTGTCCTTCCTTTCTAGCAGGTCTTCCTGATGATAAACTGTCCAGGTCCAGCGCATTCAAAACAATGCTGTCAGCCTAGTTCTCTTTCAACCTCGGCACTTTCTGCTCTTTGTTCGCTTCGCTGTCTTCCCGTAAAAGCGCGAATTGACCACGTGATCACTTGTCTCTCTCTTCAATCTCTCCATTCTGTATTATGTCCATACCATCTGTCGGAACTTCTCTGTACCAGTCAACCCGCACCCTCCGCTCTCAAGATGTTGCTCTTCTTGTAGTCCCTCTTTTTCTAAACATTGGTAGGCGTTCTTTCTTTGTCTTCGCCCCCAAACTCTGGAACATTCTGTCATCTTCCCTCCGACGGACCGATTAATTCTCGTCATTGAATAAAGACTCACCTCTTCTCAAGGCATCTACTTGCTCAAAGAACAGCATTGTCCTGCCATCGCTTCTCTTCCTTGTGACGTTTTATAAAATGTTTAAATAGCATTAGTATTTCTTGTATATGGATTTTATGAATGCGCATATTTATAATTATGCTGTATGCTAACTTGTTTTTGTTCCAGCTTGAGTGTTATATTGTTTATTTTACTTTCCCCATCTGTTGCTTATTCGCAGCATGATTTATTTGTGTGGGTGGGTGCGTGTCTTTAAACGCTTAGGGCAGACTTGTAGTCTGGCTTCCCACATTTTAATATACTGTGACGACGACGACGACGATGACGAAGACGACGACGATGATGACGAAGACGACGACGATGATGATGAAGACGACGACGACGACGATGACGAAGACGACGTATTTTTTTCTGTTTCTCGACCACCTCAGGTGTCTAGCGGTTAGGGGCTTCTCTTTCCAGACTGGAGGTCGGAGGTTGAATCATATAACGCTATGATAACTTTTTTTTTGTTTGCATGTGATGAAATGATATTATCACAATGTTTTCGGTTAGGGGTTGGTGTTCTAAGTGCAAGAAGCGTCTTCAGCTACGACACAGCGAGAACGCGCACACAGGTCGTCGTCAAGAATCTAACACCACCGGCCTGACACGTCTTGCCTGAAACCTCAGAATCGTCTAAACAAACCATCCAGACCCGCATTGCCAACGTACTGCAAGGAATTCTAGGACATCGCAGTAGACGCAACGTAGTTGCACTGACTGGGTCTGCTAGAAAATTAGGTTTTTTTCATATAGACTTACTTCTTTGGTAACTTATCGTTTTATTGTTAAAACTTTCATTTAAAAGTAATTTGCACACAAGGGACTTAAACCTGACGTAATGTCAAATCCAGGTCACTTCTTGCACGATTTGTTAGCATTCGTAGCGTTGAGGGAATTAAAGACGCGTGGGATATCAGGTGGCGTCAGATGAATACAGAGAGGGAAACGGACGTGACGTTCTATTTGAAACGTGAAACAAAAGAAGACAGAACAAGAGAAATGGGCACGAGAAGAAACATTTTAAGAAGCACTACATTTTAAGGTTGGAGACTAAAGATGGCAGGAGGAAGATTTTTATTATAATATATAGTTAATGTGTTAACGTGTCGCTTTCGCACAATAAAAATAGTAGATAACGTTATGCACAATCTCTCCCCTACTCCACACCAATATCCTTTCATTTTCTTCTCCTTTTCCGTGTTTATACACACACACACATATATGTATATGTAGATCCGACATTTTCGCTTATTCAATAAACGTGCTGTGTTGAGCTATTAACTTGATAACATTAGAGATTTTTTGTTTTTCGTTGTTCGTGGTATTTGCATTTTCGGTGTGTATCTGTCTCTTTACCCCTTATAATAGAACTACAGAAAGAAATAAAATTGAGGAAATCAATAAGTTTAAAGTTACTAAATTTTATATATATTTCAGAATGTTTTAAATCTGTCTCATTCGTTTTTAAAAAAAAATTAGTTGGAGTAAATGACAACTATGCAAAAAAGCGAAAATAATCGATTAATCAATATCAATCAATAATACTTTATTCTCCACATGCAAGCATAGACTTTTGTCTTGGTGTCACAGAATACAGGCAATCCAACAAATCCTTAAAAATATAGTGCAAAAGTACGAGCGTTCCACTAGTGGTTACCCGAATGACAATTGGACACTCGGCCACACACGTGCACCCAACCTCACACACACGCACGCACGCACACACACACACATGTACGCACACACACATGTACGCACACACACAGAGCAGCCACACACACACGTTTTCTTTCTTTGTTTATTTGGAAAAAATATGGGACAAGATTATTTTGAGTGATTAATCTTTTAAAGTATTAGATCAATTAATTTTAAAGCAAAAAATAGAAGCTTGTCCTGAAGGAATATAATTATGTTGTACTGTGTTATTATAGTGTATTCATTTATACTATTGATGAAATTTTTTGCATCAGTTTATTTGTCAAACACTATATATGTCAATCCCTGCCATTCATGATCAAATGCCACATAGAGCAGGGAGAGACAGGAACAAAGATTGTGAAAGATAAAACCTTTATGCCGTCAAAGACAAATCCTGCAGACTCATGCGTGTATCTCTTCTCTTCATTAGTAAGCACACATTAAAACAATAATAACAAATTTGTCTGTGCAACATGTTCTAAGTTCCTCAGAAAGATACGCGTAAACAAGCGTAAGTTAACATTAAATGTATTTTCTAGTGAACTTTGACCATTTGTGAAATAACTGTTCCTCCAGGTACGTGGTTTTAAACACCCGATCACAAGCCAGAAGTCTCTGCTAATAAAACTTTAAAAAGATAAATGAAAAACAGGACTGCAGTACTGTTTTTCACAAAAAAGAAAATGCAGTGAATAATTAAAATATAAAAGTATTATTATTTGTCCAAATTCCAGCATTTTCAAGAGAAACACTTCATCTCTGTTCTTTCAAGATGTAGATTGATCAAAGGTATGTTCTTCACACAGTCTCTACTGGTGAAAAAGCCTCTCTCTATTTTTTAAAATCAATAAATCAGCCATCACAATCTTTCCTATCTCTGCTGCTGTAAATACTGCTGATGAAGGCTAGTTGACGAACCAATGCTAGACTTGCTGTCTGGTGTAGAGGCACACCCATCTCTAACACCCCTGGTGACACAGTGGAAGATAATGGCATGGTGCAGAAGCAACAATACCGAATGAACAGTTTTAGCCGTAACACTTTTCTGCTGTTCTGGTCATGTTCTTTCACCACGAAAAAACTGTAATAAATAACATTTTGAAAACTTGGGAAGCCCTGGTATTCTCAGTACCCAGAACTCAGGAATAACCCTTTAGCTTGTTTAAGATTTCATCATCTGATTAAAATTCAGATTTTATGACTGAAGTACCTGGAAATCCTGTCCACTGTGGGTTAATCATTTGTCCTCTTCATGCCCACGGCACAGCAGATGTATTACAAATAAAGGAACGCTACATTTGACCATATTTCAAAATTGTTAAAAGCCAGTACTGCTTGGCATGATCGTGCGTGCGTGCGTGCGTGCGTGCGTGCGTGCGTGAGCGCGCGCGTGCGTGTGTGTGTGTGAACCGATCTACACCAGATTCGGCACGCGGTTCCTTTTCACCTCAAGAAGGTAATGTAAGACGTATTGCAAGGGAGATCACCAAAGTCCCATTTCGTACGAAGAGTACTTTCCCTTGTCTCGTTTGGCAAGCCAAGCCGTACAAGTCACTGTGTGTAGTGTTAATCCAATGGCGAGCTCTGTAACCGGACTGTATTTCTGTGTTTCTGGGGAAGAGGCCTGTGTTTCCAGGGGAGGGGTCCGAGGGTGTTTCCCAGAGAAAGAGGGGTAGGGTGGGGGTTAGGGAAGGCTAGGGATTAGGGAAGGGGTTTGGGAGAGAATGACGTCTCGGCGTTGACTGGCTAAACAGATTTGTGACTTTTTCATGCTAATAATTCTGGCTATTAACAAACAAACCCATACAGCCCTCTGAGAGAGAAAGAGAGGAAAGAAACACCTTAACTGGAAGTCAGCCTGGTTAGCTCTGAATTACCCGAAGTTACTTTCTTTGACCTTGAGCAGGCTGTCCGGCTGACGTAATGCTGGGCTCGTTACAATGGGGCTAAACTGCTTGTAGGAGCGGGTGTGGCAGCCGACAGGACAACAATTTGCTCCATTAGTCTTTTTTCTTCACCTTTAGCTCGCTTGAATCAGCATCGCGATGGTCACTAACATCGACCGAAACCGGTGAATGCCCCTACTGACAAGTTGGGCCATATTCTAACCTCCATGACCTTGACCCCGAAACAGTACTCCAGTACGTGTGTTTATAGGTCCGTGATGTAATCTAACGGCGGTACACGCCGCACATGCGCGCGCGATCACGCATACCCACACACGCACGCACTACGATCGAAGATGAAGACAAACACGCACGCCCTAACACAATCGCACAGAGCTGCATACAAAATAGTCTTTCTTCTGTCTCACACACATGCGGATACACACACAATCTCTCTCTCTCTCTCTCTCACACACACACACACATGCACTACACATACAGATGCACATATACACTGTAGCGTTTTATCGGGTGAGCTGGAGTTTGGGGAAGAGATAAGTAATGTAATCCCCTAAAGCTACCCCCCTTTTCAATAAAAAGGGACACGACCAGACAATTCAACACATTTATTGAACTACGAACATAAAAGGATAGCAGAGGAAGGAAAGAGGTGGATGAACAAAGATGCAAAAGTGCGTGTGTGCGTGTGTGTGTGTGTGTGTAATAATAATGAGAGGTATGTTGCAACTCTCAGAACAGTAACAACTACAACCAGAGTACAATTAAACTAATACAATTCGTAAAAACTACCTGCGGTGGATTATAATCCAATCAGGAACAGAATAATCCACACAGTGTATGTTCACACTCGAAATCGGTCCACAGTCGTAGTCTGTACGGAAGAAGACAGAATAAAAGTAAAAGAAGGACTTAAGAAAATAAAATAGAAAGGAAGACGTTGTCATGTTTGTATTCAGGGAAAGTGCCTCCACTTTGTGGTGATTTTTTGTTCTTATTATGGGAGGGGGGAGATTTGGGGAAGGGATTTCAGAGTTTAGATTAGTGGAGGTTTTGGCTTTTGCTCCTCCTGTTTGTGATTTTTCACTGTGTATTTCATTTCTAACCGAATTGTTGTTGCTGCTGTTGCATCTTGTGGTAACGTCGCACTATGAGGGATTTCAGGGAGCAGACCAACAAACGAACTAATGAACAATCCAGCCTCGAACTTTCATGGTTGTTCATATCGCAAACCTGTCGTTCCCACCTGTAAGTATGGCGGTGAATGTCAGCTCTGCAGCAGCAGTGCCTGAACAGGACCGTCAATAAACAAGTTCGCTTTCACCACGTTAGTCACCCGGTGCTATTGCGTTCCAGACACTTTTAATGAATTGTTTTCACTCTCCACGCATGGAGATCAAATGGTAATGGCCTTTGTCGCTGTCATTCGTCAACAGACCATAATTTACAGCTGTTTAAGAAGAGCATCAGCTTGAAATAAATTGTTTTACCTGTCCTGGTGTCCAAGGGCTTTAATTTGTTCTGTAGGTCCTTCATGCTGGCTGCTCTCGTCATGATAACAAAATGGACCATACCCTAGCTGTTGAAACAGGTATATAAAACATGTTTTGTTCATCGCTAATTGCATCTTTAGTTAAAGTGGGGCACAAAAGTCATAGGTGTTAACGAATAGGTCCTATATCAAATCATTTTTTCTGCCTTTGTGTGTCTTTTGTGGTTCTCTGGTATAAATGCTAGCATTTTGTCGACTACTGCACACATAACACCAGCGACTCGAAGCAGATTTTTGTGAACACGTGAGTAAAACGCCGCCTTTTCAAATTCGCGCAATTTGCGTTCAGATATATTAATATATACACAATTAATATCACATCACAGCCTTAACTTTTTATATTATCAGTGGACTTCACTAATGTCTTCTCCCTCCAGAGCCTGTGTTATATAAATCCTTCTTCTACGATCCACCCATCAGTGGACTTAACAAGAGATCTCAAATAAGATCATATTCTTGTCCAACTCATAGAGACGAGCTGAACAGCATATTTTGATCCACATTATAGAAAAGATACCAATTGAAGACAAAGATGATAGCAATTGAAGACAAAGAAGATAGCAATTTCACACTTTCATCTCTTGCAGCCGCATCTTGCTTACCATCACTTCCCATGTTTTCTGTCTTGTTTTAGTTTTTCCTGGTAAGTGGTAAGTCCTGATGGAACTGTTGCTGCTCCTGACTCTTCTGGCTCTGACGTCATCATGCCGCGCTCAGCAGTGGCAGGGGATTGAGGGCAAGTTGATCCACGCATCCATTGGACCGGCAGGTGTTTGGGGCGTCAACAGAGACAACTTAATCTACTATCGGAAGGTAACAGTGACCGAATGAAACGGAATGTGACAAATGACACGAACCAAGACAGAACGGGACACCCCAGAAAATCTACACCCCACTGAGTCCGACACAGACTGAGATAAAAGTACAGAAATGAGACACAGACGGACGGACGAACAGACAGACAGAGAAATCAAGAGACAGACAGAAGGAGACTGCATCCAAATGAAACAGACATGGAACAAATTTCTTTTAGTCAAGCTGGTTGCGGATTAAACATGTGGTAAGAAAAAACTGCACCAGCTTGATTTATTCAAACAAATGACTGTATCTCAGAACGCGGTAACAACAAAAGAGATGGACAAAGTTAAATGCTAGGACAAAACAGCGAGTTTTGTTTCCTTGTTTTTAACAGAAGCTCTCTTACGACAGGCTATTACCAATATTTTCTGGTCGTTACCCTTCTGTCAGGACAGTAACATAAGTATAAAATTGAAGTTCCGCGTGATATGTTATTTTTGTAAGTAATTGTTCTTATTGTCGATAGACGATTGTGGACGGTTATCGAGACAAAGGGAGAAATTTTTTAAATGAAGTCATGTAGGTTGCGCAAAGCCTGCTTGTTGTCTGTCTCAGGAAACCTACAACAACGACAAATCTGCCGGCACGGGCTGGGAGAATGTGGAAGGACGTCTGAAACAGATCGATGTGGGTACAAATGGTGTCTTTGGGGTCAACAGCAATGACGACATTTATTACCGACGAGGAATTTCTCAGTCGCAGCCTATCGGAACTTCGTGGGTGCAGATCGAGGGTCGTTTGAAG
The DNA here is from genome assembly GCA_004794575.1 of Lanistes nyassanus. Taxonomy (NCBI): domain Eukaryota; kingdom Metazoa; phylum Mollusca; class Gastropoda; order Architaenioglossa; family Ampullariidae; genus Lanistes; species Lanistes nyassanus. The sequence continues at coordinate 469,987 of SMGT01008884.1, read as the reverse complement.
CACATCACAGTGTCACCTGGCGGAGCTGTCTGGGGCGTTAACTCTGCTGATCAGGTACTTTGCTAAGGCCGTGTTCTAATCTGTCGAAGCATCGGCTAACTTCGCGAAGTTTGGACATCGCAAAGAGAGAAATAAGACATGGAAATGGCTGAGCGGGGTTTAGCGATTCGAAGGTCGTGCTTTGTTAACTCCGCAGCAAATTCGCAAAGTGTCTGCAGCGCGCTCTGGCAGACTGGAGATCGGTAGCTCATTTTTGCGGAGGAAGGAACTCAGAGAAACACAATTCGCTCTCCGTTGAGATTGAAACGGCTAAAAACAACAACAAACTAGAGCCAATCAAAATACAGTCTTACATCAAATAGACTAATCTCTCAGGGTTACCACTGATAACGTTCCACTTTTCTGGAAGATCATATTGACTACAAGCCTACCCAAAACTCCCCTACCCCCGACCCTAACCCCAGCCCCTTTCATTAAGCCCAACTTCTCCCGAAACATCTCCCCTCTTCCTTCCTCCCTCCGCCCCCGGAAACACTTGCGAAATAGAACTCGTGTTGTTTCAAACCTCTTCTGCGGCATATCAGAATGCAACATTCCCAAGAAAGCCAAGTCAGCTCAGCGGTTCGTTATTTTAAAACTACTTCTAACAGATTAGAACACGGCTTTAAAAACAGTACAACTAAGGGTGATTCAGTCATCGACGTTAACGCCTTTCATTACACCAACTTCGACCTCCTTCAGGATATGACCTCAATTAATACATCAGGCTTAACAGATTTATTACAGGACAGGAGCGGGAAAAAGCAACCCTCTCGGGACTGGCTGGCAGAACGTACCTGGAGCACTAAGACAGATATCCGCAGGACTGTCGGGCGTATGGGGAGTTAACTCTAATGACGACATATACTACCGAGAAGGCACTTTTGGGGACAGCGGGGTCGTAGGAGACTCATGGAAAAACATTCCTGGAAAACTGATCTACGTCACTTCCGGTTCGGGATTTGTCCTGGGAGTTAACAGGCAGAACCAGATTTATCGCAGAATTGGCATCACCAAGGATAATCCTACAGGTAAGCTTTACCTGGTGGAAATTCTAACGCTAAATGACGTAGAAAAGCCGAGCAGCTACATCCTCACCTTTCCACTCCTTCACGCACCGTTCAGTCCACACACTCTGCTGTCATTAAAGTTCATGTCTCAGGTTTCAAATACTGAGCAATGAAACAGAAAATAGAGTTCCATTTGAAATGCAATTATCTGCTTCAAAGATAAAGTAAGATTTTTTAAAAGGTTTTGTTTACATGACACAGTCTTCAGGACATACCAATCCTTGTTTCAGGGGACGGCTGGTTTCTCCTGTATGGCTCACTGTCCATGATTGAGCAGTACGGAAACACCGAGTGGGGCGTGAACAGCAATGACGACATCTTCCGGACGCCAACCATTGATCGTGGCTATTGTAGCCCATAGAATATGCACCAACCAAGCAGACTATAACTTAGGTAAGCAATAGAATATGCACCAACCATGCTGACTATAACTTACTTGAGCAATAGAATATCGAAAGATAACACTATCAAAGAGACTGGCAGCGCTCACACATAGCCGTATGCAGACGCCTGTGCCCAAGGGAGCTTACCGTACCCAAACACGTAGCAAAGAGAGGCCCGAAAGAAAGGAACTTGGCAGATCCTTGGCAGAGGATATCCTCGAACCATGCAGACTATAACTTACGTAAGCAATAGAATATGCTCCAACCATGCTGACTATTATTACTTGCAGATGCTGAAGCGGTCCTGACATCCTCTTCAATATTCTCACTCAGATGAGAAATGTGCAGCTTGTGTACTAAGAAGTCGACTGTCAAGTGACTTATGTCGCCTCCATAAAATTGAGGCTGCAATGAATTTCTAGCTGCTTATAAATAAAATGGCAACACGCTTATGCTTTCTGTTGTCTTCATTTACAAACAAGGTGTGCAAAATCGTTGTTTGTTGGTTAACGTCTAGTGGCAAACTAGGTGCATATCAGGACGGTTTTGCTTTGAGACAACGTGCTGCCACACTAGGACCGCTGTCACAACACAGGTTCCAGTTGCAGTTTGTTTAGGGTAAAGTGCTTCCACCGTCGATGATTTCGCACTATAGGGGTGAGGGGAAGTTGGTTATTGGGGGCTGGTAGAGCTTTTTCCTTGTTTTGTCAATGAGCAAAATCGGGGAAGACGAAAATCAAAGTTAAAAGACACTTGAAGAGACACTTTCGTGCTGACAGTAACACGAGGGCCTCGCACTTAGAATGTATAGTCCACACTGTGGCTTTCAAATGAACGCTCCGGCTTCGGTCGACTACATACCAGTATTAAATTTTGGTGTTGACAACAGCTTGCAGACAGCTGAAAAATGCAGATATTTTTTTCTGAGTTACTGAGCCAATGTAGTCTGCCTATAAATCACTTCAAAAATGTGTATGCTTCTTATATTGGTTATTTTGTTGTTATTGTCTTTGTACCAAAGAACTTATATCTGTTCATAAAAAAGATTTATTGAGTGTGCAGTCGCATTGGCTTTTTGAAAAGTTACGGCAATTGTGAATACCGAATACGTAGAATACGCTGCGGATTTGATTGCCCTGACACAGATCTTTGGGTGGGTTAAAGTGAAGGTTCTGGATACGAAACTTCCGCTCATTAAAGCACAAAAATTCAAATATCTTATTAACATCTATGCTGTATACCCTCTACTTTTCTATCAGGGAGTTCTGATCTGTCACTTCTGAGATTTATTAATAAGCAGATTTTGCGTTTGCAGTTCGAAACTATCGCCAAAAAATAAAATCTTCCCTAAAAGTCGGAAAACCCCGAGTGAGACGTCAACTACGGAACGGACCCGAGTGAAGCTAGAAGACGATACATGGGTTTGTTGTAGAGGAGCTGAAGTAACATTAACAGTGAAAATGTAGCACTTTATCTGTATCCATCTATTTAACTAACTATTAAGGTTGTTGCGCTTAATGTTTCGGTACTTTAGTCTGTACTTTTGTTGGCGTTGTTTATTGTGAATAGTATTTCTAAACAAGTTTTACTCGTGTTTATGTCCTGTTTTATTGTTGTCTCGTTAATAGTTTATGGTTCTACTTATACGTTTTCCATCGTTGTAATGTGTGTTTTGTAAAGGTTTTGTTTGTGTAGTGTTTTTATACTTTAGTTGTTTTGTTTACCCATATTGTGTAAAATGCAGGTCGTCCTACATATTGCCGGGATATCGCGCTATATAAGCTTATAGTGAGTTTCACATTTCTCACACCGAAACAGTGATGCGATTGTTGTGATCAATTATTTAAAGGATTTTAAGGAGGAGGATAAACAATTTAGGCCACAGTATTTCCATATCTCACTCATGCATATTTTAAAATATTCTGCTATTTGTAACCTTGTACCACTACCAGTACTGTTTAAGTGTGATGAACCGGGTTCTACTCTGCAAACTTTCGTCTCTCTCCCGCTCCTTCAAATAGAGGCAGGCCTTGTGTCGAAGCTCGCTCCCCTACTTTACTGAGTGCCGCCGCTGCTGCTGCCCAACACCGTCCGTCAGCCCACGACTCACTGCCCTTTGTCCGGTATGTACCCCGCTTTTATCGGGTGGGGTGCGGACCGCAACGGTGCCAGCTACAGCCGCAGCTAGCGGGTGAAAGTGCGGCGCGTAGCACATTTTGTGTTTGTTACGCGCACAAAAGTATGGATAAAAAAGCAAGGAATATATTTACAGGAACATTAACATATGTGATGAATAGAGTGTGCTCTGCTCTTCCTGTTCTTGTTAAGGAAAGTTAAGTAGAGCTGGGAGGAAATAGAGATAATTACATAAAAAGGCAGATTAACTAAGCGATGACTAAGCGCTATTTTTAGATGACTGAAAGACGATCAACGCACGGGGAGTAGGAAAAGACGAGCGCAGTTCTTGAGTGAGAGTGGACGATTGACGAGAGAGAGAGAGAGAAGTGCCGACGACTTGAAGGGACCAAAACGACGGACTTTTCTGCAAGTGCCCAGACACCTGAGCAGAGCCCTTCATCGGCATTGGAAACGCTGAGTGTAGCAGATTTTTGTGAGAAAACCCTCTGCCTAGACAGGAGGTAGGCCAAATACTCCATAGGAGTTTTTCCTCTATTTTTTAATCGTGTGTTTTGTAAAGGTTTTGTTTGTGTAGTGTTTTTATACTTTAGTTGTTTTGTTTACCCATATTGTGTAAAACGCAGGTCGCCCTACATATTGCCGGGATATCGCGCTATATAAGCTTCCGCGTTCTACTGAGTTCCACATTTCTCACACCGAAACAGTGATGCGATTGTTGTGATCAATTATTTAAAGGATTTTAAGGAGGAGGATAAACAATTTAGGCCACAGTATTTCCATATCTCATGCATATTTTAAAATATTCTGCTATTTGTAGCCTTGTGCCGTTTGCGTGCTTGTTTTTAATCTATATTACCACTACCAGTACTGTTTAAGTGTGATGAAGCGGGCTCGGCTTCGCAAAATTTCCTCTCTCTCGCTCCTTTAAATAGAGGCAGGCCTTGTGTCGAAGCTCGCTCCACTACTTTACTGAGTGCCGCCGCTGCTGCTGCCCAACACCGTCCGTCGGCCCACGGCTCACTGCCCTTTGTCCGGTATGTAGCCGCTTTTATCGGGTGGGGTGCGGACCGCAACGGGGCCAGCTACAGCCGCAACTAGCGGGTGAAAGTGCGGCGCGTAGCACATTTTGTGTTTGTTACGCGCACAAAAGTATGGATAGACAAGCAAGGAATATATTTACAGGAACATTAACATATGTGATGAATAGAGTGTGCTCTGCTCTTCCTGTTCTTGTTAAGGAAAGTTAAGTAGAGCTGGGAGGAAATAGAGATAATTACATAAAAAGGCAGATTAACTAGCTAATGTGAATAGAAAAGATAAGAAATATGCCTACAAACTAACCTAATCTATTAAGATGTTTGATGTTTGATGTGTTTACTATCTAAAGAAAGAGTATATCGAGTGGAATCAGAGGATTTTAGTTGTTAGTATCTGTAACTATTCTAGAAAAATATAGACGCGTTTAAAGAGAGTGAGCCTAACACACCACGTTATGAGATGCCACAGCGCGTCACAGCCACATGTCGCTGGCGGTACCCAGCCTGTAACCTTATACCGTCACAGTCACGTGTCGCTGGCGGTACCCAGCCTGTAACCTGATACCGCCCGCTGTGAGCATCGTGTTTTCTTTGCGTTCTTTGTGGCAATCGGTGTCTTGAGCTAGACAGCACCTGTGTTTCTTCTCATCATTCCGGGAAGCTAATGCCTCAAATATATAATATAATGGATTTAAATCTTTTCCTCCGTCTTCTATTTCCTCATAATATGAACAACCCGATAGTGAGTCGCGCGGTGATTCTCATGAACTCATTGTAAAAAGGTACACTCTGGTCTAGACTAAACAACAGTACGCCTAGCTTGTCCTTCTGTGGATGACGTCACTGCGGCCGCTGTGCTCCCCGCTAAGTTTTCGGCAATCCCCGGCGTCCCGCCCACCAGAAAGCTACACTTTAAGGGCTGATTTCAAATTTAGTGCTAGTTTATATTTGTTTAGTTCTTTTTTAAGGTTTCCCCTTTCTTTGCTATTTAGGTTGCACTCTAACACCACGTGCGATGTGTTAAACCTGTCACCACAGCTACAACTTAATGGATTTTTGTACATCATGTGGTATTCGCCATTTAATCTCATTCTGCTTATCATTGCCTGGTTTGTTCTAGAAGATTTCAATAATATTAGACTTTTACTCGGTAGTTCTTCTATTTCCTTTCTTGTTATTTTAGCTTCTTTTTTGTAGGTCCCTTCCCATCTTAGTTTCATTGCTGGTTTAATAGCTGTTTTCCTTTCTTCTGCTGACACAGGCGTGTTTCCTTGGATAAGCTTCATGTTAAGGCTTGGCTTTATCGCTTGTCTAGCTAGTCTATCTGCTTCTTCGTTACCTTTTATACCCTTATGCCTTTATTGTGTAGTGTATTTACTTGAGATAATATTTTGTACACTAGATCTAATCTTTCTGGTTTTGAATCGCCTGCAGTGCCGACAGCGAGTCAGAAACAACTACAAATAGCTTTTCGGTCTGATTTGGGGGTTTCTCTCTTAGTTCGTTTGCTCCACCGGGGAACATAGGGCCGCAACGACACTCCTCCAGCGGACTCGGTTCGCGGCGGTCTTCTTCAGCTGAGTCCATGTCCATCCGACTGCCTTCATTTCATCCTCCGTGCACCTCCTCCATGTCTGTCTTGACCGGCCAACTTTTCTTTTCCCTTGTGGGTTCCAGTCAAGGGCTTGCCTTGTGATGTGATCAGAGCTCTTTCTGAGGGTGTGGCCTATCCACCCCCACTTTCTTCTTCTGATTTCTCGGTCGATGGGAATCTGTTCTGATCTCTTCCATAGGCTGATGTTGGAAATTTTCTCATCAGAATCTTCACGGATATCGAGTTACTTCTCACAGACTTAATGTTCATCAAAACTCCGGCAAGGACATCAAAGCGGGTCACAAAATCTTCCTACCACGAAGTGTCTACGAAGGACCTCCACGCAAGCTCCCACAACAAATCTCTCACTTGGGGAAGAAAATCTCCTCTCCTCCACGTTAGCGGTTCGAACTTCCACACTTTCTCTGGAGTTGTCAGTCGACACAGGACACACACTGCCGCTACCGCAGTCGTCACCGCTGGCGCTTCCCTACACGTCCACCTCTGGGGAGTGGGGGGGGGTTGTTACGTCTCTTCTCAGGAGGCGCTGACGTAGCCTCGTACGTGGAATCAAAACAAAAACCCTACGAAAACGTATTACTATAATATCCTAATCTCACAAAAACAACACGATTAAAAAATAGAGGAAAAACTCCTATGGAGTATTTGGCCTACCTCCTGTCTAGGCAGAGGGTTTTCTCACAAAAATCTGCTACACTCTCTCAGCGTTTCCAATGCCGATGAAGGGCTCTGCTCAGGTGTCTGGGCACTTGCAGAAAAGTCTGTCGTTTTGGTCCCTTCAAGTCGTCGGCACTTCTCTCTCTCTCTCTCTCGTCAATCGTCCACTCTCACTCAAAAACTGCGCTCGTCTTTTCCTACTCCCCGTGCGTTGATCGTCTTTCAGTCATCTAAAAATAGCGCTTAGTCATCGCTCACACTGACTACCCTACTCACTAAGCGTCATTGTTTTCATGGCACGCTTCAGTGACAGTAGGCAATAGAATATGCACCAATCAAACAGACTGTAACTTAGGTAAGCAATACAACAGTCACCAACCATGCAGACTATATCTTAAGTACGCAATAGAAAATGCACCAGGCATGCAGACTATAACAATAGAGTATTCACCAACCACGCAGACTATAACTTTTTTTAAATTCTTCATCCAGACATCAAGTAATTGTCGACATATGATACACTCTGGATGTGACATCGCAATAGTACCGTACAATAGTAATTTACATTCTATACAATTCTAGTATATCAATAATTGTTGACATATATGGTACACATTGAAGTATGGTATCACATCGATGGAAACCGTTATCATATAGATGAAGAATCAAACACAATAGGTAATGGAGGTGTACGTAAACATACAGAAGGAGAAGAGAAGAGAGAAAAGGTAAAGACACGACAGAGTAAAAAGGAGTTTCCACTTCTTATAAATGTCTGGATGGTGCATATGAAGTATATGAGATGGGCGGGTGTATTAGGTCAGCAGGGGGGCTATCAATCGAAAATGAAATTTTTGTACGGTAGCCAGTTTTGCCAAAAAATGTCTATTTTACAGTTCGTTTGGTGAGAGTATTTTTTCTACCCAGTATCTTGCTTGCACTTCTTTCATGAAAGCAACAAAACTGATGCGTTTATCTAAACATCTACATCGATAAACATTTAGCCATAAGTAAAATCAAATTAAAAGTCTTGTCTGTTATACAATCATTGTCCGTACCAAATATAATTAGCTGTTTCCTGATTTCTAATCCTTCACAGTGAGCACACTTCTCCTTCAGTCTTGTAAAAAAACATGTTCCAGAAGTTTTGTACAACATTGCAGTCAAAAAATAAATGTTCAATTGTTTCTTCAGAAAAGGAGCAGAAAGAGCAGAGGTTTGAGTCCCTTAATTTAATACGGACCAATAGTGAATTGGTAGCTATGATGTAGTGGTTAATTCGGTATTGGAACCACCTAAGTTTCGTATCTGGAGTGGTAACAAAGGGGTGGAGAAAAATGTCTTCCCATCTAAGGTCTGTAAAACTCTTCCCCCATTTTTAACACATGTTGGAGGTGTAGATGAGCATAGAAGCTTTTCCTTTTGTCCCCCTTTTGTGCTTAGTTATGACTTGGAAAGGTGTAGGGCTTTCCCCCGCTTCTATCCCTGTTTCTTGCCATAGCAGACAGAACTTTCTTTTGTGTTTTATAATCATCGTTATTCTGCTACAGAAATCTAAAAAGTGTATATCTACACCATGCTTTTGTCGAAAGACTTCGTATTTTATGGGTGTTCCATGCTCGTCTAGGACATCTCCAATTTTCCTTATGTTGCAAGTTAGCCATTTGTCAGCCGTTTTTATTGTGTCATTTTTGGTTAATGAGGTAATGAAAAATAAAGGTTCACAAAGGAAGCCTTTTAATGACAAGGGAAAGAAGTAACTACAAAAGTCAGCAAAGAAATGGAAACATCTTTCCAAAAAGCATTTTTGACCCTGATGCTGTCTAGAAAGTGCCCCCCAAAAAGTTGAAATTGTAGGATCTCTGGATAGATAATAGTCAGGAGATGTTTCCAGCTAGCTTCTGAAGTGCAAAGTTTCCTTATCCATGTAAGCTTTAATGCGTTATGAAAGTTGTTGATATCTAGAACCTTAAGACCCCCCTCAGAGTACGTCATTACCGCGGTGGGTTATTTTTTACTTTGTGGCTTTTGTTCCCCCAAATAAATTCAGATGCAATCTTGCTGATTCTATCTAATGTATTTTTACCAGGACATGGAAGTGTAATAAATAGATAGGTAAATAAGGAGAGTATGAGCGATTTAAAGATGACATTAACTATAACTTAAGTAAGCAATAGAATATGCACCATCCATGCTGACTATAGATTATCCAGAAAACAGGGGTGGCGAGGGGCACGTATCACCTTACCAGCTGCGGATAAAAATGACAGACCCGTTCATGCTTGTGGTGTTGCTCAGGCAACAACAACGGCAGAGCTTAAGGAGAAACAGAGGTCATCAAAGATCTCCGATGAATATTTTCCTAGTGAAGAAAGGCCTTTACCCAGAAAAAAAAGAGAGAATAGTAATCTGAGGATCGGGAGGGAAAGGATGAGGAAGTCGTTTCATTTCTGGTGTTTGTGCCTTCTCCTTGTCAAGCGTTGTTGTTGTTGTTGCTGCTGATCAAAACCTACCTCAATGAGGGAAGAAAAGAGTAAGAACGAAATTAAGGGCGGATACAAATAAAGAAGAGAAAAATGAATGAAGGAAGAAAAAAGAAAGAAACAACGACAACGGTTCACTCAGGATTCCTGGTGCTTTATTTTTACTCAGCCATGTCTTCCCCCACCCACCCCACTCCACTCCACCCCGGAAAAAAGACTGTCTTACCAAGGGACAGATTTTTTTTCATTTCATCCTCTCCACATCATTCCTTTTCAGCGCAGTTCTTTATCAGAAGATTAAATAAATCCACAAGGTGTTTGTGTGTGGTTTTAGTATATGACTTTCTGTGTGCTTTGTTCTCATGCCTGTCTTCTGTAAGCGGACATCCGTACGAACTCTCTCAGCCACTCGCTTCGGTCGTCTAATGGTTAAAGCGACCTCTTCTGAGGTGGGGGATCGGAAGTTCGCGCCCGGGCCGAGTCATAATAAAAACTGAATAATCTATCAATAATCAATCTAGCAGCTGCCCTACCAGATGCCTGGCACTATAGGGAACAGTGCTAGAACTGGTTGGCCCGGTGTCAGTATAAAGTGACTGAGTGCGACTGGAACTTGTGTTGTGACAGCGGTCCTCCTGTGACAGCACGTTGTCTCAAAAGCATCACCATCCTGATATGCACCTAGCTTGCCACTGGACGTTAAGCAACAAACAACATCTTTGCACACCTTGTTTTAAAATGAAGACAACAGAAAGCATCAGCGTGTTGCCATTTTATTTGTAAGCAGCTAGAAATTCCGTCAGCCCCAGTTTCATGGACGCGACATAAGTCACTTGAAAGTCGACTTCTCAGTACGCAAGTTGCGCATTTCTCATCTGAGTGAGAATATTGAAGAGGATGTCAGAGCCGCCTCAGTATCTGCAAAAGGTTAGTGCACATTCTATTGCTTACGTAATTTATAGTCAGCATGGATGCAGCATAATCTATTGCTTACGTAAGTTATAGTCAGCATGGATGGAGCATAATCTATTGCTTACGTAAGTTATAGTCAGCATGGATGGAGCATATTCTATTGCTTACGTAAGTTATAGTCAGCATGGTTGGTGAATATTTTATTGCTTACGTAAGTTATAGTCAGCATGGATGGAGCATATTCTATTGCTTACGTAAGTTATAGTCTGCTTGGTTGGTACATATTCTATGGGCTACAATAGCCACGATCAATGGTTGGCGTCCGGAAGATGTCGTCATTGCCGTTCACGCCCCACTCGGTGTTTCCGTACTGCTCAATCATGGACAGTGAGCCATATAGGAGAAACCAGCCGTCCCCTGAAAGAAGGAATGGTATGTCCTGAAGACTGTGTCATGGAAAGCAGATAATTGCATTTCACGTAAAACTCTGTTTTCTGTTATATTGATGAGTATTTGAAACCTGAGACACGAACTTTAATGACAGCAGAGTGTGTGGACTGAACGGTGCGTGAAGGAGTGGAAAGGTGAGGATGTAGCTGCTCGGCTTTTCTACATTATTTAGCGGTAGAATTCCCACAAGTTAAAGCTTACCTGTAGGATTAACCTTTGTGATGCCAATTCTGCGAAAGATCTGGTTCTGCCTGTTAACTCCCAGGACAAACCCCGAACCGGAAGTGACGTAGATCAGTTTTCCAGGAATGTTTTTCCATGAGTCTCCTACGACACCGGTGTCCCCAAAAGTGCCTTCTCGGTAGTATATGTCGTCATTAGAGTTAACTCCCCATACGCCCGACAGTCCTGCGGATATCTGTCTTAGTGCTCCAGGTACATTCTGCCAGCCAGTCCCGATTGGGTTGCTTTTTCCCGCTCCTGTCCTGTAATAAATCTGTTAAGCCTTATGTATTAATTGACGTCATATCCTGAAGGAGGTCGAAGTTGGTGTAATGAAAGGCGTTAACGTCGATGACTGAATTACCCTTAGTTGTACTGTTTTCAAAGCCGTGTTCTAATCTATAAAAGTAGTTTTAAAATAACGAACCGCTGAGCTGACTTGGCTTTCTTGGGAATGTTGCATTCTGATATGCCGCAGACGAGGTTTGAAACAACACTTAAAAGCTCTAATTCACAGGAGACAATCAAATGGCGAGTTCTATTTCGGATATGTAAAAAGCGGAGCCAAGCAAATGGCGAGCTAAATTGGGCAAGTGTTTCCGGGGGCGGAGGGAGGCAGGAAGAGGGAGGATGCTTCGGGAGGAGGTGGGCTTAAGGGAAGGGGTTGGGGTTAGGATGGGGGGAGGGGAATTTTGGTTAGGCTTATGGTCAATATGATCTTCCAGGAAAGTGGAACGTTATCAGTGGTGATCCTAAGACATTAGTATATTTTATGTAAGACTGTATTTTGATTGGCTCTAGTTTGTTGTTGTGTTTAGCCTTGTCAACCTCAACGGAGAGCGATTTATATTTCGCTGACTTCCTCACCTCCGCACAAAAGAGCTACCGATCTTCAGTCTGCCAGAGCCCGCTGCAGACACCTCGCGAATTGGCTGCGGAGTTAACAAAGCACGACCTTCGAATCACTAAAAAGCGCTCAGCCATTTCCATGTCTTATTTCTCACTTTGCGATGTCCAAACTTCGCTAAATTAACCGAGGCTTCGACAGATTAGAACACGGCTTTAGCAAAGTACCTGATCAGCAGAGTTAACGCCCCAGACAGCTCCGCCAGGTGACACTGTGATGTGCTTCAAACGACCCTCGATCTGCACCCACGAAGTTCCGATAGGCTGCGACTGAGAAATTCCTCGTCGGTAATAAATGTCGTCATTGCTGTTGACCCCAAACACACCATTTGTACCCACATCGATCTGTTTCAGACGTCCTTCCACATTCTCCCAGCCCGTGCCGGCAGATATGTAATTGTTGTAGGTTTCCTGAGACAGACAACAAGCAGGCTTTGCGCAATCTACATGACTTCATTTTAAAAAATTCCCCCTTTGTCTCGATCACCGTCCGCCATCGCCTATCGACAATAAGAACAATTACTGACAAAAATAACATATCACGCGGAATTTCAATTTTATACTTGTGTTACTGTCCTGACAAAAGGGTAACGACCAGAAAATATTGGTAATAGCCTGTCGTAAGAGAGCTTCTGCTAAAAACAAGGAAACAAAACTCATTGTTCTGTCCTAGCATTTAACGTTGAGATACAGTCATTTGTTTGAATAAATCAAGTTGGTGCAGTTTTTCCTTACCACATGTTTAATCCGCAACCAGCTTGACTAAAAGAAATTTGTTCAAGACTGTTTTGTTCCGTGTCTGTTTCATTTGGATGCAGTCTCCTTCTGTCTGTCTCTTGATTTCTCTGTCTGTTCGTCCGTCTGTCTGTGTCTCATTTCTCCTCTTTCATTTCTGTACTTTTATCTCAGTCTGTGTCGGACTCAGTGGGGTGTAGCTTTTCTGGGGTGTCCCGTTCTGTCTTGGTTCCTGTCATTTGTCATATTCCGTTTCATTCGGTCACTGTCACCTTCCGATAGTAGATTAAGTTGTCTCTGTTGACGCCCCAAACACCTGCCGGTCCAATGGATGCGTGGATCAACTTGCCCTCAATCCCCTGCCACTGCTGAGCGCGGCATGATGACGTAAGAGCCAAAAGAGTCAGGAGCAGCAACAGTTCCATCAGGACTTACCGCTTACCAGAAAAAAACTAAAGACAGAAAACAGGCGAAGTGATGGTAAGCAAGATGCGGCTGCAAAAGATACCGCTGTCAAAGTGTGAAATTGCTATCTTCTTTGTCTTCAATTGCTATCTTCTTGATCAGCAATCAGGCAGCTGGAGCTAATACATGCCATACAAAGAAATCAAACAAATAAACTTTACGTTTAAATAACTTTGTTCAGTCTTTTTCAAACTGGTGGTTCTCGGGAACAAGTCTTGATAACAGAAAATAATCTTATTTGAGATCTCTTTGTAAAGGCCCCTGATGGGTGGATCGTAGGAGAAGGATTTATATAACACAGGCTCTGGAGGGAGAAGACATTAGTGGAGTCCACTGATAACATAAAAAGTTAAGGTTGTGTAACACTATGCGGGCCGGGCAGTAGGTAGCAGGTAGGTTAGTGAGGGGCATACAGTACAATTTAGAAGAGAACATTCCATCCAAAACGGATGTGAACCTAAATTTAAAGCTTAGCAGCCCAGACATAACTGAGACGTCAGACACCATTTTAAGTCCCGCAGCACTCAGTCACTGTATACAAACCATGCATCGTCCACTAGGGTTGCCCAACACAGCCACACGTGCAGATTGGAAAGGGTCAGCAGCAGACATTTAATACTGATATATAAACTCTAGTGGAGTGTGCAGCTAGAAAGAAGGGAGAGAGATAGATAGAAAGGGAATAGGAAGGTTTCATGTGGGTTTTTCCGCCTGGTAGGCCTTGGACGGCCAGAGGGAGAAAAGGACTCAGACGGATGAAGTTTGATGGTGTGAGAGACATGGAGATTTACTGAGTTTGTCAACCAACCCCCCACTCTGGTTCACACTCGGCGATAAATAAAACTTTGATGGCCAAAAAAAAAAAAACATGAGTCCGTGGAGTGTTAAGGACAACAGTGGTGCATGTCTCGGTGTGGTGCTGTGGGATTAAGACGAACGATGCTACATGTCCCTTCGTGGGGCCTTGACAACGCGTAATGGTACAGCCGTGATGTGATATTACTTGTGTAGATATTAACATACCTCAACGCAAACTGCGAGAATTTGAAGAGGTGGCGCTTTACTTACCTGTTCACAAAAATCTGCTTCGAGTCGCTGATGTTATGTGTGCAGTAGTCGGCAAAATGCTAGCATTTATACTAGAGAACCACAAAAGACAGAAAAAGTCAAAAAAATCTGATTTGATATAGGGCCTATTCGTTAACACCTGTGACTTTTGTGTCTAAATCTGCAGTTGGCGATGAACAAAACATGTTTTGTATGCCTGTTTCAACAGCTAGGGTATGGTCCATTTTGTAATCCTGACGAAAGCAGCCAGGGATGCACAGAACAAATTAACGCCGTTGGACAAAAAGGACAGGTAAAACAGTTTATTTCAAGCTGATGCTCCTCTTAAACGGCTGTGAATAATGGTCTGTTGACGAATGACAGCGACAAAGGCCATTACCATTTGATTTCCATGTGTGGAGAGTGAGAACAATTAATTAAAAGTGAGATTCCATCGCAGCGGGTGACCGACGTGGTGGGAACGACAGCTTTGCGATATGAACAAGCATGAAAGCTGGAGGCTGGATTGTTCATTAGTTCGTTTGTTGGTCTGCTCCCCGAAATCCCTCAGTGCGAAGTCACCAAAACATGAACGCACTTTTTTTGCAAAATCAACGTTAACAGAAGCAGCAGCAACAACAATTCGGTTCGAAATGAAGAACGCAGTATCAAAATTACTGGTGGTGGTGGTGGTGGTGGTGGTGGTGGTGGTGGTGGTGGTGGTGGTGGTGGTGGTGGTGCTGCTGCTGCTGCTGCTGCTGCTGCTGCTGCTGCTTTTAACGTTGTTGATGATGATTTACAAGATGAGTGCGTTCATCTACCGGTGACTGCGCACTATGAGGAGCGTTCATTTGAAAGCCACAGTGTGGACTATACATTACACGTGCGAGGCCCTCGTGTTACTGTCGCCACGAAAGTGTCTCTTCAAGTGGCTTGTAACTTTGATTTTCGTCTTCCCCGATTTTGCTCATTGGCAAAACAAGGAAATAAAAACCTACACCTTATTCATGCCATTCATTTTTTTAAAAATCAACTGCTGTGACAATAACACAGCAGAAGTTGCGTTATCGTACTTCTTCCCTCAGTCTTTCCAGCACGCAAAAGCTCTAATTTACAGGAGCCAATCAAACGACGAGCTCTTTTTACGACTGTGTAAAAAAAAAAGCCAATCAAATGGCGAGCTATATTTGGCACGTCTTTTCACGTACGGTGGGAGGGAGGAAGAGGTAGAAGCATAAGCTGGAATTAAACATCTCTGGCATTGGTCGACTGACTCATAAGAATGTTTCTGTTCTTCACTGTGCTGTTGTTTCTCAAGAATTGTTGTCTTCTGTTGAAGATTTTGCTGTTTTGGAGTTTACAGTGTATGGAAGATCATTTTATACAGATGTGGAAACAAGATGTGTGTAATAGTAATTTATGTAGTACCACGGTGTTTTTAAAGATAACTTTGATTCTGAAAATTACTTACTATATCTGTCTCCATGTTTGAAAACTAGACTACTGAAATTTAGAATAGGTTCTCACAAATTGCAAGTACAGCTTTATCTTCGGCTGCTGTTTGTGATTTTCATACTGAGTCCCTCATTTCTAACGAATTGTTGCTGTTGCTGCTGCTGTTAACGTTGTTGATGATGATGATTTGCAAGGAAAGTGGCTTCATCTTGCGGTGACTTCCCACTATGAGGAATTTCGGGAAGCAGACCAACAAACGAACTAATGAACATCTCAGCCTCGAACTTTCATGCTTGTTCATATCGCGAACCTGTCGTTCCCACGCTGCCTACCTGTAGGTATGCAGGTGAATGTAAGCTATGCGTCACCGACCAATCATGTCGTCATAAATGCAGCTAACTGCGATGAACAATGACTGTATGTGATGCTACCTGCAACAGCAGTGCCCGAATAGGACAGTCAATAAACAAGTTCGCTTTCACCACGTCTGTCACCCGCTGCTATTGAATCTCAGACTTTTGTTCTCACTCCTCACGCATGGAGATCAAATGGTAACGGCCTTTGTCGCTATCATTCGTCCACAGACCATAATTCACAGCCGTTTAAGAAGAGCATCCGATTGAAATTAACCAGTTTTGTTCATCTCTAACTGCAGATTTAGACACAAAAGTCACAGGTGTTAACGAATAGTGTAACGCCTCTTATGCGTCACTCGCGTTCGTACGACAACACACTTCGACGTCAACGACAAACTTTATTAATTGAAGTAAAATGAGTAATGGGCGGAGGCACGGCGGTTCATCTAAAATGCTACTTCTGTACTCTTGATAATCTGGTGGTTTTTTTCTTTTGTCTTGTTGCGAGTCTAGCTTCTGACGCAGTCCATCTTAGTCCGACTCCTCCTCAGAGTCATATGTTCGGAAAGTCGGGGTTAAAAATATACGCGCCACCTCCCTGAGAATCATGAATAGTGCCTCATTCACGTGACCATAGGCAAGGGCCTCATAAGCCCCAAACCGTGTGACACCTGTCCCGATCAGGTCCTCAACTAACTCACGCACATAGCGTCTCACCAACCCATCGGCCACCAACTCTCTACCGCTCATCTGATACTCGTCGTCTAGTAGGGAGCGAGAATAGGTGCCCCTGCTCTCAAGATCAAATGTAGCGCCGTGGCCCAGTCTCCTCTGCGGATCAAGTCCTGTATCCGCTCTTTTACAGTTTAATCTTGGGTCAATGCGTCTGCGATTGTCCTGTCACTGCTCCTATTAGATGCTCTCTGACAGCCAGATTTATGTTGTTGTTTTGGTCCTACTCGAGCGGGATAATTGCGCCATTATCCTCAACGCTCGAAGTCGACCTTTGACTAACTTGGTCCACACCCTTGGGTTTCCTGATCATTCAGCCATCTTGGTAGTTGTTAATCGCAGCCGCCAATTACCTTCCAACGATTAACAGGACTCGCCTACCAGTACGGCTTAATTTGCCGTATCCTCTTTCGGACTTCCCTGCACCACGTGGCTCATCGCCATAGGTTAGTCCCATTATGCAGCCAAGCCTTGTCTTTCGCCACATGACTAGTAGCGAGCAATTTCATCGTTACCACGATTAATCTGTCTTTTAAATTATACAAATTATGTACGCACCAGACACGCGTATTGTTATAATAGGCCCTATATCAAATCAGATTTTCTCTGCCTTTGTCTGTCTTTTGTGGTTCTCTAGTATAAATGCTAGCATTTTGTCGACTACTGCACACATAACACCAGCGACTCGAAGCAGATTTTTGTGAAGACGTAAGTAAAACGCCGCCTTTTCAAAATCGCGCAGTTTGCGTTGAGGTATGTTAATATATAAACAATTAATATCACATCATAACCTTAACTTTTTATGTTATCTGTGGACTCCAGTAATGTCGTCTCCGTCAAGAGCCTGTGTAATATAAATCCTTCTTCTACGATCCACCCATCAGGGACCTTCACAAAGAGATCTCAAATAAGATTATTTTCTGTTATCAAGACCTGTTCCCGAGAAACACCTGTTTAAAAAAGACTGACCAAAGTTATTTAAACGTAAAGTTTGATTCGTTTGATTTCTTTATATGGCATGTATTAGCTCCAGCTGCCTCAATGCTGAACGAACTAACTAGTTACTGTCACTAGTTGGAGAAAATTTGAACAGCATATTCTGGTCCACCTTATAGAGACGAACTGAACAGAATATTCTGGTCCACCTTATAAAGTGGACAGCACTTGAAGACAAAGAAGATAGCAATTTCACACTTTGACAGCGGTATCTTTTGCAGCCGCATCTTGTTTACCATCACTTCGCCTTTCTTCTGTCTTGTTTTAGTTTTTCCTGGTAAGTGGTAAGTCCTGATGGAACTGTTGCTGCTCCTGACTCTTCTGGCTCTGACGTCATCATGCCGCGCTCAGCAGTGGCAGGGGATT
>SMGT01008884.1:410345-451072 GCA_004794575.1 Lanistes nyassanus | reverse complement strand
GAGGGTCGTTTGAAGCACATCACAGTGTCACCTGGCGGAGCTGTCTGGGGCGTTAACTCTGCTGATCAGGTACTTTGCTAAAGCCGTGTTCTAATCTGTCGAAGCCTCGGTTAACTTCGCGAAGTTTGGACATCGCAAAGTGAGAAATAAGACATGGAAATGGTTGAGCGGGGTTTAGCGATTCGAAGGTCGTGCTTTGTCAACTCCGCAGCCAATTCGCAAAGTGTCTGCAGCGCGCTCTGGCAGACTGGAGATCGGTAGCTCTTTACTGCGAAGATGAGGAAATCAGAGAAATACAATTCGCTCTCCGTTGAGCTTGAAAAGGCTAAACACAGCAACAAACTAGAGCCAATCAAAATACAGTCTTACATAAATAGACTAATCTCTTAGAGTCACCACTGATAACGTTCCACTTTCCTGGAAGATCACATTGACTATAAGCCTACCCAACACTCCCCTTCCCCCCCCCCCATCATAACCCCACCTCTTCCCTTCCCTTAAGCCAACCTCCTCCTGAAACATCCCCCCTCTTCCTTCCGCCCTCCGCCCTCGGAAACACTTGCGAAATATAGCTCGCCATTTGCTTGGCTCCGCTTTTTACATATCCGAACTGGAATTCGCCATTTGATTGTCTCCTGTGAATTAGAGATTTTAAGTGTTGTTTCAAACCTCTTCTGCGGCATATCAGAATGCAACATTCCCAAGAAAGCCAAGTCAGCTCAGCGGTTCGTTTTTTTAAAACTACTTCTATAGATTAGAACACGGCTTTAAAAACAGTACAACTAAGGGTGATTCAGTCATCGACGTTAACGCCTTTTATACATCAACTTCGACCTCCTTCAGGATATGACCTCAATTAATACATCAGGCTTAACAGATTTATTACAGGACAGGAGCGGGAAAAAGCAACCCAATCGGGACTGGCTGGCAGAACGTACCTGGAGCACTAAGACAGATATCCGCAGGACAGTCGGGCGTATGGGGAGTTAACTCTAATGACGACATATACTACCGAAATGGCACTTTTGGGGACACCGGTGTCGTAGGAGACTCATGGAAAAACATTCCTGGAAAACTGATCTACGTCACTTCCGGTTCGGGGTTTGTCCTGGGAGTTAACAGGCAGAACCAGATCTATCGCAGAATTGGCATCACCAAGGTTAATCCTACAGGTAAGCTTTAACTTGTGGGAATTCTACCGCTAAATAATGTAGAAAAGCCGAGCAGCTACATCCTCACCTTTCCACTCCTTCACGCACCGTTCAGTCCACACACTCTGCTGTCATTAAAGTTCGTGTCTCAGGTTTCAAATACTCATCAATATAACAGAAAACAGAGTTTGACGTGAAATGCAATTATCTGCTTCAAAGATAAAGTAAGATTTTTTGAAAGGTTTTGTTTACATGACACAGTCTTGAGGACATACCATTCCTTCTTTCAGGGGACGGCTGGTTTCTCCTATATGGCTCACTGTCCATGATTGAGCAGTACGGAAACACCGAGTGGGGCGTGAACGGCAATGACGACATCTTCCGGACGCCAACCATTGATCGTGGCTATTGTAGCCCATAGAATATGTACCAACCAAGCAGACTATAACTTAGGTAAGCAATAGAATATGCTCCAGCCATGCTGACTATAACTTACGTAAGCAATAGAATATGCTCCAACCATGCTGAGTATAACTCACGTAACCAATAGAATGTGCACTAACCTTTTGCAGATACTGAGGCGGCCCTGACATCCTCTTCAATATTCTCACTCAGATGAGAAATGTGCAGGTTGCGTACTGAGAAGTCGACTGTCAAGTGAAACTGAGGTTGAAGGAATTTCTAGCTGTTTAAAAATAAAATGACATCACACTTATCCTTTCTGTTGTCTTCATTTAAAACAAGGTGTGCAAAGATGTTGTTTGTTGCTTAACGTCCAGTGGCAAATTAGGTGCATATCAGGATGATGTTGCTTTGAGACAACGTGCTGCCACACTAGGACCGCTGTCACAACACAAGTTCCAGTCGCACTCAGTCACTTTATACTGACACCGGGCCAACCAGTTCTAGCACTGTTCTCTACAGTGCCAGACATCTGGTAGGGCAGCTGCTAGATTGATTATTGATACATTATTCAGTTTTCATTATGACTCGTCCCGGGCGCGAACCTCCCACCTCAGAAGAGGCCGCTTTAACCATTAGACGACCGAAGCGGCCTGGTGGAAGGGAGTGGGTGAGAGAGTTCCAACGGATGTCCGCTTACAGAAGACAGGCATGAGAACAAAGTACACAGAAAGGCATGTACTAAAACCACACATAGACACCTTGTGGATTTATATAATCTTCTTATAAAGAACTGCGCTGAAAAGGAATGATGTGGAGAGGATGAAATGAAAAAAATCTGTCCCTTGGTAAAACAGTCTTTTTCTCCGGGGTGGAGTGGGATGGAGTGTGGTGGATTGGGGTGGAGTGAGGTGGGGTGAGGGAAGACACGGCTGACTAAAAATAAACGCCAGGAATCTTGAGTGAACCGTTGTCGTTGTTTCATGCTTTTTTCTTTCTTCATTCCTTTTTCTTTTCTTTCTTTGCATCCGCCCTTAATTTCTTTCCTACTCTTTTCTTCGCTCATTGAGGTAGTCTTTTTTTATCAGCAACAACAACAACAACGCTTGACAAGGAGCATGCACAGACACCAGTAATAAACGACTTCCTCATCCTTTCCCTCCCGATCCTCAGATTACTAATCTCTTTTTTGGGGGAGGGGGGAGGTAAAGGCCTTTCTTAACTTGGAAAGTATTCATCGGAGATTTTTGATTCTGGCGCAACCAGTGTGGACGGCAATTTTATGAGATTTGTCGACAGCATCTGATCAAGTGTGCCTGGTTAAGAAACTCCGTCTGGACAAGGGGCAAACCAATTATGTTTTCATTTTCCTTATTTCCAGCACGGAGAGCAGTAGAACTGTCTGGCCATCCATTAGCTCCTGTCTGTAAAACTGTCCGTACTCAGGAAGTCTTTCAGAGATTATCTAAAAGTCCTGAATAAAAACGTTCATTCTGGTGTTGCATCGCTTGTTGAGATACCTACTAAAATATTATTTTGCTTCACACAGTATATGAACATTGTCGATGTTATCTTCTAGAATATCTTAGACGAATCCAGAAGTAGGTGAAAGGATAAGCATGACACCAACGCAGCTCGATCACGTGATCATTTTCCTGCCTACACCAAGGCCACGTGACACACAGTCTGATAGCAGAGCGAAGAGGGAATCAGAACACCAGTTAGTGCCAGTTCCAGCATGGCACGCCACCTGGTGGGGTTGCTAACGTTAAGTCTGTCATTATGGTTTACAGACACATTGGCCAACGATGAAGGTGAGGTGTTTGAGCAATTTGTTAAGTAGACACAAGATAAAACATCGACATATTAGTTTTGCGCTACGCAGGGGTGGATCATGGTTCTCTCGGGGGGAGGGAAGGAAGAAAACGGTACAAATCAGTATACACCTGAGCGGCAATGAGGACTGGTCGAATGTAACTTGGCCACTTCTAACTGCCGACACCAAGCCATAATATGAAGCCCGCCTCTCTCTCTCTGAGGGGATCCCTCCTCCCCCCGTGTACACGAGATGAGCACTGACACACATTCTTCTTTTCATATGCTTATATTTTTTGACACAACTTCAAGCGGCCATCCAATAGAACAACTCGTTTATCAAAATGACTGCTTCAGTACTGTCTTGCGAAGATCAGAAAATAGATCTTTACTAATAGAGAGAAAGGATTTAAGACAGAAAGAAAAAGACGGCGGTGATTTACTGCGCATGCATTAGATGCCTGGATTTTTCGGTTTCTGTTTCTTGCTATTGTTCGTAGACTACGTGAATGTTATCTGATGTCAAGTCAGATTGACCTTTGCTTGTTTTTTAATAGGGTTCAGTCATTCATTCCTAGAGAATATGTCCTGCACGCGTCTCCTTTCTGTTTTTTCACATCGTATCTTTTTACAATCAGCTAGGGCGTATTTCCTTCTTAGGCATGTTTTCTCCGATAGTTTAAAATGAGTTTTAGTATGTGTTGAGAATATTTAGCTAATGATCCATATGTGACAGATCTCTTTTCATTGCACATCTGCTTGTGTCTATGGCACGTGTTAATGCGACCGGCTACTGCCCATACTGTAGCCTTAGCTGGTGAATGGCACTGCCGTCAGTCAGTCAGTCAGTCAGTCAGTCAGTCAGTCAGTCAGTCAGTCAGTCAGTCAGTCAGTCAGTCTAGCGATCAGTCAACCAGTCGACCCTGGAACCTAGTCGGGTGCTCACGAAGCACACATGTTTTCTCAAAAGTTACTTTCGTTTATCTCCTGATTTTTTTTTTAAAGAACACAAATGTGTAGACCCAGACTATGTCGGGTTTCCACATTTTATCTGATCTTTGGTAAGGAAAAAAATCATTTAACTGATCCTGCCAAAAGGCAGTTTCCAAACTTGTGCAGGATGTTTGCATTTTGTTTTATGTACACTTCCGGCCGCGCTTATCTTCGGCTTTCACTCGCTTCATAGTCTCTCTATTTGGATTTTTTGTCTGAAGGGGGTGGGGGACGAAAAAATCTTTTATAACTTTTCACATAGGATGTCCATTGATAAAATTATAAATAAGCCTGTTGGTTCTTTTAAGATATAAATTAGCAATTCACTCAATCGCCTTTGGTATAATATCCAAAGCTTTTGACGGGGATCTCATGGGAATTCATCAGCTGAGTAGGGTGCCTATGACACATCTGGCAGTAGGTCAGAATCCGACGGAATAGATAAGCTTCAGGAAGTGGTGTGGGTCATGTATGAACTGACAGCGCCCTAGCCAAGAGGTGAAATTTAGAAATTAGCATAAGATGTTTTGCTCACAGTATTCTACTTTGCGAACACATTTAATGTTGATTTATGTAATGACTGTGTGCAGTCAATCAACGGATATATTCGCAATCCCTGACTGACTGACTGACTGACTGACTGACTGACTGACTGACTGACTGACTGACTGACTGACTGACTGACTGACTGACTGGTCGGTCGGCCGGTCGGCCGGTCGGTCGGTCGGTCGGTCGGTCGGTCGGTCGGTCGGTCGATCGATCGATTGATTGATTGATTGATTGATTGATTGATTGATTGATTGATTGATTGCAGGGAAAAGGCAAGCAGAGAAACCAGGTAAGATTTTTCTGGACAAACACTAAACAGCTCCCTCCATCCATCCGCTTCTCTCTGTCTGTCCGCCATCCGTTCCTCTCTGTCTTCCTCCCTCCCTTCTCCTTTCCCCCCTCCCTCTCTCTCTTTCATCCTTCTGTCTGCATACATACAAAATAGACATACATAAAGCAAACATACATACAATGATATGATTCCATTCCCCATCCCCGCACCAAATTAAATGTTTTTGAGGGGGTAGGGTAGGATAGCTCGGATTTCTTTTAGAAAACTCTTCGTCGGTTACATAATTAATCTAAACATTTCTGCAGTGTTTGGATTTTTTAACGACGTTTCCCCTGTAACAAAGCTCGATCCTTCAATTTTTCATTTCATCTTCTCCATGTCATTGCGTTTTCTTTCCGCAAGTGACCTATGGAAGTCTTCGCTGAATCAAATCGTTTCAATTTCTACATACCTTACATTGAGTTTGTTATGTATATTTGATAAGCTGATACTGTTATGACTAGTAAACCTACCTATTTTACGCTGAGCACTTAACTCCCTTCCTTGCAGCATGCACTCAGACTTAACTCCCTTCCTTTCAGCATGCACTCAGACTTAACTCCCTTCCTTGCAGCATGCACCTCAGACTTAACTCCCTTCCTTGCAGCATCCACCTCAGACTTAACTCCCTTCCTTGCAGCATGCACCTCAGACTTAACTCCCTTCCTTTCAGCATGCACTCAGACTTAACTCCCTTCCTTGCAGCATCCACCTCAGACTTAACTCCCTTCCTTGCAGCATGCACCTCAGACTTAACTCCCTTCCTTGCAGCATGCACCTCAGACTTACCTCCCTTCCTTGCAGCATGCACCTCAGACTTAACTCCCTTCCTTGCAGCATGCACCTCAGACTTAACTCCCTTCCTTGCAGCATGCACCTCGGAGTCGGATGTTGTGTTTGTGGTCGACTCCTCGGAAGCCGTCGGAAGAGCAAATTATGACAAGGAACTGAACTTCGTGAAGCAGACTGTTAACACCTGGAATGTAGGGCCTTCCGGTCTACAGGTTGGGCTCGTCACCTTTGGCTCCTCCGCTCGGGGTGTGTTCAACCTGAGCTCCTATTCTTCTGCAGCGGAAGTGACGCAAGCAATAAGCACCGCCCCCATGGTGGGCGGGCCGATAAATATTCAGGAGGGGTTGCGGTTCGCGATGGATAACATGTTCACACCTCAGACCGGGGTGCGTTCCAAGACAGCAAGAATTATCGTTCTTGTGACCAATGGCCATTCAGGGAACCCCGCCCTCAGCATTCTACAGGTAAGTAGTTTTGTGTCAGGTGCACTGTTATGGCTGCATCCCGGTGTGCTTGATTGTTAACAGAGAGTTAAAAAGGGTAACGCATAAACAGCAATCCAGTCTACAATTGATAATACAAAAAAACGAACTTAAGTTATATCTGTTTCCCGCTGCCATTACGCAGTGTTTTGTACACGAACGTGCTTGTGCTTCGCTGTTAACAAAGGCAAAAGGGCGAATGATACACAAGTAAAAGATGCTATGACGACGGTCGTTATTATTACAGTGTAGCCCAGTGATTCACTCTTAGCTCTTAAGAAAATGACACAGTCTTTGTATTTAAAAAATTACCAATAATTATTATCCACACGAAGAGCACGACACATCACGGCCAAGGTATAGTTCACAGGCATGATCAGGGCTTTCTATGTGATGATGCAGATTTTTGTGAAGTATCAGTCATATACTGATTCAGGCAGCAGTTATAGCTGCCCATCTTCTTCTGCGAACTAAACACCATCGGTGTACAATCTCCCAAACACGATTACTGTACGAAAACTTCAAAAAAAATCACTGTACAAACAATCTCCCAAACACGATCAATGTACAAAAACTTCCAATCACTGTACAAACAATCTCCCAAACATGATCACTGTACAAAAAAGCTTCCAAACGCTATCACTGTTCAAGCAATCCCTCAAACACAATCACTGTACATTATACAAAAATATCTCCCCCAAACGATCACTGTACGGATGTACAAACAATCTCTCCTCCCCCCTCCCCACGGTGATCCAAACAGGCCCAGGCCGCTCAGAACAACGACATCCAGGTGTACACGGTGGGCATCGGGGCGGGTGTGGACCAGTCTGAGCTGCGAGCGATCGCCAGCAGTCCAGACACGCGCTATTTCTACCCGGCTGACACTTTTGATTCAGCAGCTGCCCTCTCTGAAATCATTGGACCAAAGATTTGTAATGGTGAGTAGACAGATGTGTGTACAGCTGCCCGTACAGCTGCCTGGGAAGAAAATTACACACTGCAAATACGAAATGGCAGGCTAAGGACTATTTTTTAAAATTTCACTCGTGTTTGATATCATGGAGGAAAGACTGTGGATCGATACCTGCAACACCTTTCTGCCGTTCATGCACCTGCGAATAGGTACCCGGCCCATGGGTCAAAGAACGTAAGGCAGCGAGGGACAGGAAATGGGTACCGCCCTCACGATGCTGGCTTGTGGGAAATGTGGTCTCGTAAGACCTAAACAGGTCACGAGACAACCTTTACCCTTTGGGGTGGGGTAGTTTTGGGATGCCGTGCTTTGTGCTGTGATGTCTTGAACTGTTAATTTTGATATTAATATATTTTTTATTTGTACAGAGATTCCAGTGGACTCCAACTTTCTTCCACCACCGTCTGGTAAGTTTCTGTTTATAGAAGCTTCTTAAATCCAAGAAAATTAGATAAATCTTAATATTGATTTTACTTCTAAGTATGTCGTGAATCTGGAATTTAGGCATATCAAACTGAGGTCTCCTTTTTGAGTAAATAGTCTTCGAAATCTGAGTGCTCGATACCATACATTGAGTCTGTATTCTCTCTCGTGTACCCTTCGCAATACTCATTACCTTCACCTTTTGACTTGTGTTTCCGTTGTAGAGCTCATCTGACATCTGCTTCTAAGACTTCATTTTTGATCTCTGTTTATTATTTTTACTGTTTGAACCATGCTGTTTGTCTTGATACTTTGATCTTTGCTTTCAGTCTTCACTCTGTGATACTGTGATCTGACCTCTTCTAATTATAACCCCTTGCGTTTGAAGCATGCTCAATCTCTTGACCTTTTGACCTTTGCTCTTTCTTATTGCCTTCATTCTTTAGTGGATTTTATTTGTTTTGACTTTGACCCTTGGCCACCAGGACAATTGCAGAAGGCGGACATCGTTTTCCTGCTGGACTCGTCCTCCAGCATCGGTAAAGACAATTTCCACAAGCTGGAGGATTTCCTGAAGGACGTGGCCAGAGAACTGCCCATCTCCTCTGATGGCGTGCACGTGGGGCTCGTGCAATACAGCAGTTATCCGTCCCTGGAGTTCCCCTTAAACATGTACACGTCGCGCTACGACGTGCTGAAAGCCATCGATAAGGTGAGCGACCAACAGCAGACAAGAGAGAACACTTTCGCGTGGCGGAAATGCCGTTGACATAGTAACAGAAGCCAACACATGTCAGCTCCAAACGACGCCAGTCTCATGACATGGTGACCTTAAAAGATAGCCACGCACAGACTTTTTGTTTGTTTTAGATAGTCTTGCAAAAAGATTTCGTAGCCTTCTTAGGTTCGTACAACACTGGTAAGAATTCAACGTTTTTGAGTATAACGCTTACATAACCTGGACTACGACTACTGCTTTGGAAGTATAATCAGATCGGTTTGGTAATTCTTACCACTTCAGTACTCTACACTTTAGCTCAGCTGCACACCAGCAGATTCTTTTTTTTTTAATGAGCATACAGCTGTGCGGGAAGCGGTTGTTTGCTTTCACGTTCTGCTTGAGGACGGACACATTTTTTCAGCTCGTAGTTTAACAACGTCCCCAAAAGAAGACATCTTGATCCTTCATAGACAATAATTAAAATCGTGTAAGCTCCATCTTCCATATGGTCCTTTTTGTAGCTAAATTGTATTCTGATCCATTGCTCTTATGACCGGAAGCGGCGATAGGAACGCTCATGCAACCCAACCCAGGTCAGTAATATTATGGTCCATGTTCTATGTTAGTAATATGTTCTACGAACCAGGTTGATGCTATAATAGTCCATGGTTATGAAAAAAACATTATGGTCCTTCTTCAAGTTAAATAATATGTCAGTCCATATTTCAGCCATCTACTATTATGGTCCGTGCTACAGGTGAGCTACATGGGGGGTGGAGCCAACACAGCTGACGCCCTCCAGTTCATGCGGCAGCAGGTCTTCTCGCTGAATGCTGGAGCCAGACCCGGGGTTCCGCGCATAGCAATCGTCATCACAGACGGCGCGTCATCCAACAGGTGGGCATAGGTGTGAGTGGTACGGGTACCTCGTGAGGCTGTGTTAGGGTGGTGTGTACCTTTCGATAATGAATTAGAACGATGTGTACATTGTGAGGGTGAATTGGAGAGGTGACTACATTGTGCTTGTGTGTGCATGGTGATGGTGTGTTAGAGTAGTGTGTACATCGTGATTGTGTGTGAGGTTGGTGTGTACATCACAATGGTGTGTTACGTTGGTGTACATCGTGATGTGTTAGGGTAATTTGCTTATCGTAATGGTGTGTAAAGGTGGTGTGAACATTCTAACGGTATGTTTGGGTGGTGTGTACGTCCTAATAGTGTTTTCGGGTGGTTTATATGTGCATGCGAGTGTGCGGGCGTGCGCGTGGTATTCTGTGAGTGTATGTGACGAGTTCCTCACTGATTATTATTTTTTATTATTAAGCACATTTATAGAGATCATCACCGGGGTGATTATAAAAATTTTGTGTTCACGAGTTGCTCGATTGCATGTGTGCGTCTGTTTCTCTGTGTGGCATGTCTGCTTGTATGTGTATGCTTGTATGTGTATGTGTATGTGTGTGTGTATGTGTATGTGTATGTGTATGTGTATGTGTATGTGTATGTGTATGTGTATGTGTATGTGTATGTGTATGTGTATGCGTTTGTATGTGTACTTGTATGTGTGTCTTGGGTGTGTTCTTGCGTGCGTGCGTGCGTGCGTGCGTGCGTGCGTGTGTGTGTGCGTGCGTGCGTGTGTGTGTGTGTGCATTTCCTCTTGCTGCAGTGCAAACGTGGCCCTACAAGCAGACTACGCGCGCCTGGACAACATCGGGCTGCTGTCTGTGGGGGTGGGCCCCACCATCAACACCGCGGAGCTTCAGACCATTGCAGACGACCCGGACGCGAGCCACATGTTCACCGCGTACAGCTACAACCAGGTGCCCAGCATCATCGGCAAACTCATCAACGCCATGGCCTCAGGTCACCGTATACTCATTGTCTTGTCTTACTGTCTCTGTGTGAATCTACCATGGGCCAAAACGGACACATAAGACGGATTACTCCTAGAAAACCTTTTTTTCAGTCAGGTGGAATTGCAGCCAATCGCAGATCGCGATTGTCGGCGAAATCAACTTTAGTCGAATAGTGAGTGATTACACCTAGGCCTAACTGGTGACCAGTCCGGTCATGGTCTTCATTTCTCCGATCCCATTTGAGAATTCCTTTATCGTTCCTTGTCCTTGGCTGATTGATGGATGAAGAATGCGTTTCAAATAATTATAAAGTCTGTCTCTGTGCTTCAGCCAGGGTTGGAACCGTCTGAAGTCATTCTGCAGTGAGTTCACTTCAAGGAAATATGTGTTGTTGTTGTTGTTGTTGTTGTTGTCGTCGTCGTCGTCGTCGTCGTCGTCGTTGCTATGACAGCCATGGTTGCCCTGGGCACGAATTACGCCTGGGAACAGTCACGACTCGACGTATGCTGATTTCGCTGGGGTGATATAGGTCACGCTACCACAGGCACGACCTGCGAATTGTTTGAGTTCCACCAAGACGAAGTCAGTTTCTTCTAGGTGAAAGAAATATCTCTTAGAGTGATCCGCCTTGTGTAACCGTTTTCAGGTAGCCATATTTATTAGCAGGAGTGTAGAAAAGAGTGAAAAATGAGATTTGCTTTTTTCGACGCGTCTTAAAAATCGTTTCTTGCTATTAACTCTCTGCCTCGCATTTCCGTAATTTTTGCAGTTAAGGCAACAGTTTCTCCAGCATCATCTGGCTCTTCAGGTAAGCAGATGGGTTTTTGGTAAGAAAGGTTGCCCATAACTTTTTTCTGGTCCTGTTACAATTTATATTCTACTGCGTATGCATAATTTAATGTGTCGTGCCTGTTCAATAGTAGGCTCCGAAAGCACTCTAACTTTAAGTGAGGTTAGTATGTTGACTTTCCACTCTATTGATTCTGTTTCTTTCAGATATTTCTTCAATTCATTCATTTGAATCTTTTTTCAATCATTTATCTGACCATCTCTTAATTTGCCAGGAAGCCAGTGGGTATGTAAATACAGATCTACACAGATATATAAGGATAGTCAGACGATAAAGGATACATGCGACATAAAAACTGTACAATATGACAAACTGTACAACCGTGTGTGCGTGATCAGGAGGCACCCTAGCACCTGACCCGTGTCAGGACACCATCCAGAACTGCGTCAGCTACCCAGAGAACACATGCACTGTGTACCCGGAATGGTCCAGAGCGAACTGTCAACGTCACTGCGGCTTCTGCACGCGTTAGTGTTATTTCCAGACATTTGCTGGCTGTGTCGTCGTGTGGTGTTGAGCCGTGTTGGGATGGTGTTCGTGTTTCTGGTTCATTAACGTATGGCTGTATTCTTGAAACAGATGCCAGCCATTATCCAATGCTAACATTTCTTAAATCCCGGTTATATCTCATCTTGTGTACATGTGTGGAAGTAAAAGCGGCACGCGTGTTTGTGCATGTGATTTATATTTATTTTATTTTTTTTTTGGGGGGGGTGTTCTTCGGGAGTTTTTTGTTTTGTTTTGTTTTGTTGGATGGGAGACTTCCATTCAGGAATCGAACTATTCACGAATAATACCGTTCTGGAATAACCCCATTGAGGAATATTACTGTTCAGGAATGCTTTGTTCCGCTGCTCTCAGCTCTGTACACGTCGGCCCCGCCCACATGTGAAGACAAGCTCCCCAACTGTGCAGCCTACGGCATCTCAGCCTGCGGTGGAATCTACCTCGGGTGGGCACAGGACAACTGCCAGCGCTTCTGTGGATACTGCGGTCTGTCTGCCCGTCCGTCCGTGCGTCCGTCTGTCTTCATTTATTTATTTGACCGACAGACACACAGACCCGCCGATCCACCGACCGCGACCACACACAAACGCCATTATTTGCTTATCATGCGAAATGACAAATATTACAAATATGCCATGTCCACTTGTTTTCAGGTCCCAACACGCAGTCGCTCGGATACTGTAAGAAATTTTATTTGTTGCGTGTTGTGCGCATGCTGAATAATTGTGTAACAATGTCTGTCTGCCCGGGAACACGATGTGTGTGTGTTTCTGAGTAGGTGTGGGGTGTGCTTTCTCCAAGTATCGTTTGACTCCTTGCATGATCTCTGTGTGAAATCTTGTATTTATCAGTTCGTGCATTGAGATGCCGGGCTTGTCTGTGTGTATGCTTTGCTATCAATACTACAGATGAAAGCTGGTTATTTGGATATTATTTGCCTGAATACAAACAACTGCACGAAAACGATAAGAAAAGATTAAAAGTAACCGCTGACTTCCCAATACGTTCTGTTTTGTAACGAACCTCAGAATTTGTGTATTCTTTTACCAATTTTTGAACACATTTTCGAAATTATATTAACTGCTTGCAATCATATGAATGTGCAAAAAGCCATGTTATCTGAAGATCTGATAGATTTACTGGTCCTAGAAACAGTGATTAACTATCTCATCAATGATCGTGTGTCACTGACTTTACTTCTGGCTCCCCCAGACGGCCAGTGCTATTACAAAGGTAAGACCTACAGCACGGGACAGAAATGGCAAGATGGCTGCGATTACGAATGTGTCTGTGAGGACGGCACCTCTGGCAGATACCGCTGCTTCAACAGGTCAGGGGTTAACTAATGTACGGCTGTAGTCCTGGTGCACCTGTTTCAGCTATTTAGGGGTTAAAGAATCAAAACTATGGGTTCGGTGCAGTTATTTGTAGGTGGGCGGATTTGTTCATTTAGCTATTTCTGTCGGATACAGTACCGCTGTTCTCTAATATTTTTATCTATGCGATGTCCTCCGTGGTTCACGGTGACTTTAAAACACTCCTTAGTCCATCCGGATTACTGGTTTCGGTACAGACGATACAGACATTGTAATCAACAAGTAATTCTTCGCCTAGGTGTCGGGGTTGCGGGGACAGGGTTAGAAAGCAGACAGAGCTCCGGACCAGTGTGTAGGAGGTTGCTGGTTCGGATCTAAGTGTCGCCAAGGGTTACATCTTAGAGTTTGTGCAGACTCCTTTCAGCCGTCCCCCAAACACTAAACTGTCTGTCCCCCCTGGCCATCTTACTATAGCTATCAATCTGGTGGTTCTGTCGGTGAGTAGCTTAGCAAATTCATTCCCCCCACCCACCCCACTTAGTGCGAAATCACCACAAGGTGGAAGTACTAAAACTACCTACCTACTTACCTCGCCAGGTGTCCCGTGTACTACAACCTACCAGAGCAGTGCACACTGGTAAAGGACCCTACTCAGTGCTGCCTGCAGCCACGCTGCAATTTCGACCAGCTAGTCAACGTCATTTCCGGTTCAGCCATCGGCACGGTCAACGGCATCAGTGAGTGAAATCCCCTCAGTGTCACTTTGTGAAAGAAGTTGTATAAACCCAAAGATTTCCATTGAAGATAATCTGAAGGCAAACTTTCTTCCAGGGACATGTCCCACTTGAAGTTAGATTTCTGTTACAATGACATGCCTACACAAATGTCACTGCCAGACGATGCACGTTTAAGCAGAGCAAAGAAACACTTCCGTACATCTTGCTGTGACGCTGAAGTTTCGCCAAACTCGTCAACTTTAATCACTTGTGCAAGACATACGTTCTTTTTTTGGTGTAAGCCTACAGTGATTCCCAGTAGTAAACAGTAGTAACGTTCCTCCATAGAAAAACGTCAACACATGTAGCACAGGTACAGTATACTTGTGTACAGTGTACATCTCCGCATAAACTTGTCAGTATAAAATAAGTACAGTACAATCCGTAGGTCTTCGTCTGTGCAAAGTATGTTACTATCTCTCCACAGAAATGTGTCAGTATAAAGGGTTTGACTACTACCAAGGCCAGCAGTGGCAAGACGGATGCGACTTTCAGTGCACGTGCACCGACGCCAGCACTGGCTCCTACCGATGCTACGACTAGTAAGCCGCCTGCAGATGGCGCTTTTAGCCTCGTGCACATAGATAAGATTAGTGTGACAGACACACAACTCTTTATCTAGACACTGATCACACCAGAAAACTGGTACATCAAAGCGACTTTGATCTTTCAAAATATTGATATTTAACTCTCCCAAATGGCGATGGATGGACAATGCGGTTTGGGGTGAAGACCCCTCTAGGCGACTGAGTGGGTGCCTGTCCATTTAGTCACATTTTCGGATGAGTATGCAAGTGTGTTTGAGTGCTAGTGCACATGTGAGTATGGATGTATGTGTGTTTGCATGTTTGTACTAGTATGCATGCTTGTGTGAGTGTGCGTGTATGAGCGTGCCTGCTTGCTTTCGCACTTGAATTCCAACCGAACTACATTGTGGTGTCAGATTACTGTCGGTTGTCTAATCTGACAGCCTTCACTGATAATAAGAATGAGCTACAGATACCAGCGTCCTTGCGTTCGTCTGTGTGCAGCTGCGCAGAGTATCTCGGCATCCCCAGCTACTGTCGCCTGGAGAAGGACGCAGGCGCGTGCTGTGCCAGACCCGTGTGCGAGTTTACGATGCAGCAAGGAAGCTTCACTGGGTTGGGCTCCGTCAGTGGCCAGGGAATTAGTGAGTCTTCGGAAATAGAAAAATAATTACTTAAAAGATAAATAAAATCGGAACTTATCTTGAGACTTTTCGACACCGCCAGTATCTAATATGCACTTGCGTGCGCGCATGAGAAACAAACCAACAAACAAAAAAAAACGTGCCGACAGAAAAACAGATGAGCAAAGACAGAAAACGGAATAAAGATGGAAGAAAAAAATAATAATTGTATTAATAATACAAGTATTTAAAAGGAGCCAAATCTTATAAGATAATTCAAGGCGCACATACTCGTCCACACACAATACAAAACACACACGCTAATGCGTGACTGAATAATATTATAGGGAAATAAAACCACGTGCTTCATTTACTAAAAAAATGCTTACGCTTTTGGACGAAATGCCCAAAACTGCTCAGCTTTAAGATCTGTCAACCGTTTGTGACAGACAGCTCTCCTGCCACTCTCCCCCCTTGTGTGGACACCATAGACAACTGCCCCATGTACGGCAAGGGCGCGTGCACTGCGTATCGGACCTGGGCTCTGCAGAACTGCCGGCTGTTCTGCGACATGTGCAGTGAGTGGTGCTGTTTCTGTGCGTGCGTGCGTGCGTGCGTGCGTGCGTGCGTGCGTGCGTGCGTGCGTGCGTGCGTGCGTGCGTGCGTGCGTGTAGGTAGTTGGGTGGGGGATGGCGATGCCTGCGTTTTGGTTCTCGTGATGGCGATCTAATAATTTGTTTTCTCACCTGAAGATCCTCTTCGATGTCACACACAATGTCGTGATGATTGTATCTGCGTGTGATTGCGCTTGTGTGCGTGGGTGTTTGGTGGGTTAGAGCGAGAGAGAGACATAAAATCTGCGAATCATGAATGGTTGTTCTTTCAGATGTCGACAAGGACCTGGGCCCAGAAGGTAAGTGCGTAAAGCTGCCTGAGTGTATGTCCTTTGCATCTTTCTTCCCGTAACATTAGTCTCCCCTTCACAAATGACGGAATAGTACACTTGTGTACACAGCACGTGAGTACTTGCGGAGATACTTGTGATGTATTTTACAGCATTTGCTATTATAAAGGGCATTGGTAATAATGAGAAGCTTCGAAGGCTTTATAAATCCAAAGATGTCACGGGATCCGAGTGTAGACGTGACGGGGTCTGACTATAGACGTGGCAGGATCTTAGTATAAATGACGTGACGGGATCTGACTATAGACGGGACGGGATCCCAGTGTAGGCGTGACGGGGTCTGACTATAGATGTGGCAGGATCTTAGTATAAATGACGTGACGGGATCTGACAATAGACGGGACGGGATCCCAGTGTAGACGTGACGGGGTCTGACTATAGGAGGGACGGGATCCCAGTGTAGGCGTGACGGGGTCTGACTATAGACGTGGCAGGATCTTAGTATAAATGACGTGACGGGGTCTGACTATAGACGTGACGGGATCCCAGTGTAGGCGTGACGGGGTCTGACTATAGACGTGGCAGGATCTTAGTATAAATGACGTGACGGGATCTGACTAACTCTTACGTCAAGACTCTATATTTAATTTATATTTAATTTCAGACGTGTGCGTCTTTGATGGCAAACAGTATCACCAGGACCAGTCCTGGTACGTTGGCTCAAACACCATCTGTAACTGTGAGAAGGCCACCCAAGGTTACTACCGCTGTAACAACCTGTGAGTAATTCCGTGAAACGCCAGTTCGCATCATCTTTTGCCATCTCTGCTGGGTGCCTTTTGACAAGACCTGTGACACTATAAGAGTTCCCCTGTCTTCGTCCCCAAAGGACACGAGAAACCGCGAAATGACATCATGGATCACTTCATTCTCTCCCCTGCTCTGTAAATCCCGTCGCAAGATCTTCATTAATTTCTCGCCTTGAACGTGTCCCTATAGACATGGCTGTACGGCTTTCAGTTAGTTTATGTCTGTACTTGAAGTCCTTCGCCTCTCCTCCGTCATCTTCGTGTATGTCAGTGTTGCGTCCTCTTGCAGATGCCCCACCTACACCAACGTTCCTCCCAACTGTCAGGAGGTGAAGGTCAACGGAAGCTGCCCCGTGCTGCAGTGTGCCACAGGCACCTTCTACTCCTCCTCCAACAACTACTACACCATCGGCGCTGGGGGCAACATCGTCACCGGGGCTGGAAGCTACGTGCTCCCTACACTAGCTTCCGGTGCTGTAGCCCCTCCCGGCACTGGCGGCACTGTCGCCCAGGCGTCCGCCATTTGTGAGTTGATGTTGCCGTTAGCGCTGGCCTTGCTGGCGTCTATACGGTTGCCGAGCTCTGGCTAAAAGGGGGCCATTGCAGTTGTGGCTGGCGATGTAGCAGAATGATGTGAATACAATTCATGGGTACAATAACGAACAGGGCTTTTACGGGTATTCTGTACCTCGAGACTGCATCACCACAGCAGCTGAGGAAATTATCTTCAGTTTAAAATGAATTTTACTAATACAACGATTTCACCCTCTATCTTCCTTTTCCATCTTAAATGTCGCCCCTCCCCCGCTCCCATTTTTTTACATACTAACTTGAACAAGTAGCTTTGCACACCTTGACGTCCCTAAATCATGTTTCTGTGGTGCACGTGCAGCCGGCTGTCTGTACAAGGGTCAGGTGTATGTCCAAGGCCAGCTTTGGGAGGACGGCTGCGACAGGTCGTGTGAATGTGAAGACGCCAAGGCGGGACGATACCGCTGTCGCGCCAGGTGAGACACTGTTTTTCCTTTGTGGAGATAAAAATCATCCAGTCAGTTAGTGGTGGAGGGATGGGCAGAGAAGGAGAAAAGGCTAGAAAGAAAGAGAGAAACAAAATAAAGCAAATGAGTTGAGGCGGACAAGATACGCGGATATCTTCGTGGCCTCTTTTGTAATTTGTTGTTGTTGTTGTTGTCTTTTTAAACTGTGTAACTCCGAATTTAAACTGTGTCTGTCCAGACTGATGGCGAGTGCAAAGTCGCTGAACACTGATGCTGTTAATTGAAGGTAGCGCTGTGTGCAGGTGTCCCACCTACAACAGTTTGCCCGCCACGTGTCAGCTGGTGGTGGACGAGAGCGACACGTGCTGCAGCAAGCCGCGCTGCACGGGACCCGATGCGGCTACCCTGGTCATCATACCGACGTACGGTCAGTACCAGACGCAGATGGGGGTGGCCCAGTCCCCGCCCGCTAAGGACCGGTTTGCGGGAACAGGGGGGTACTTTGGACCCGACTCTGGTATGCAGACCATCCTGGAGTTCGGCTCTACTGTCGCCCCTCCCACGGCCGGCGACTTCACTGCGGGTGGAGTGGGTAAGCTAGCGTGCGTTTGTGTACGCATCAGAGTCTGTACGTGTGTGCGTGACTGTGTACGCCTTAATGTATGTACGTACGCGCCCATGTCTGTGTGTGCGAGTATGTATGTGCACGTGCATGTCTGTGTGGGTGCGTCTTCATATGAGTACAGCGTGCGTATGTGCGCTCGCACACGTGCGTGAGTTTATGTATTGATGTGGGTGTACGTATAAGCACGCGCAAGTACACAAAGTCCACTGATAAATTATCGATCTAATTTATCACGGAGAAATTCAGTGATCAAAGACTGTTGTGGTATGGCATCGCCCCTGGCGCGGGCTTACACGGTGTTCGCTGATGTGCGGTCCACCTGTTCTGAGTGACAGGGTCAGCCGAGGTGAGGGGGAAGGGTTACCCCTGCATCTCGCCCGGTCACCTCCCTCGCTTCTCTGCGCGCGCACCGCCCAGAGAACAGTAAAGTTGTGCTTTGTCCTAGTTGGCTTAACGCAACGAGCCGCAAAACTCACAACAAAGACTATATCACCTTTCTGGGTTTTTTTTTAATCTCCTCGTGCCATATCGAGAGGTGAGCCATCACAGGCTAAAGAAATACAATCAATCTTGCATTAACGTTCTGCACTTATTTATAAGCGTGTATAATACTGCACAGGTAAAGTTTGCTCACCTTGAAAGCCATGCCACAAACACCTGAAGATTCTTCCCTGAAATGAGCCGGCTCGCAACGATTGCGGGATCTTGTCAGCACACCCATCGTTACAGGATACTGTCAGTACATCCACTGTGGCAGGACACTTTCAGGACACCCATTGTTACAGAATACTGACAGTACATCCACGGTGGCAGGACACTTTCAGGACACCCATTGTTACAGAATACTGACAGTACATCCACTGTGGCAGGACACTTTCAGGACATCCGTCTGTCACAGGATGTCTTCAGGACGTACGATGGTTGTGGTATTATATGTTGTCACTACATCCGTCTGTTACAGGATACTGTCAGTACATCCGTCTGTTACAGGATACTGTCAGTACATCCGTCTGTTACAGGATACTGTCAGTACATCCGTCTGTTACAGGATACTGTCATTACATCCATCTGTTACAGGATACTGTCAGTACAAAGGACAGACGTATCAACAAGCCGAGTCATGGGAAGATGGCTGCGACTACAATTGCGTGTGTGACAACGCCTACTTTGGCCACTACACCTGTGTCGACAAGTAGGTAACATTCTTCCCCCTGTTAAACTGACAGAACAATTCAAGTTTCCTTGTTATGATATTCATAATCACTGACAACTGTAAGGTATGTGAATAATATCCCTACAATAGACATCTCTATGGAAAGGTAGCATGCATTTATAGCAGAAGCTGGCTGGAAATAGCTCAAAGGTAACAATGAGTTGCCCTAACTGCCCACTGCGCAACAAACATTTCAAACTATTTACCACCCGTTAATTAAACACACCTTACGTCAATTCACGTAACCGTCGCTAGAAGAACGCAGATCCAAAATGACAGCATTACCTCCCCCTGCCTCGCTTTTCTGTCCGTTGGTTCTCTTCCTTCCGTCTCTGTCCCTGTCACTGGCTCTCTCTGATCTTCACACGTCGTCTGTCCCACAGGTGTGTCAAGTACACGAACATACCCGAGCCTTACTGTCGCCTGGTGACAGACCCCCGTAACCACTGTTGCAAGATCCCCGACTGTCTGTTCACCGCGCCGTACGGACAGATCACTGGCATGGCCACCATCCAACCATCCACCGGCACCTCCCACTCTACCAGTGCCCCTGCCACCCCTGGGTTTGGTGCGTGCAGTTCTCCGATCTTCTCTTGGTCAATTATCCTCTACTCACAAGCCCAGTGAGCGGGCACTTATTTCAGATTATATCATCACTTAGCTACACTTCACATTATATTCTTGAATTCTAGAGGGTGGGCGGGCATGCGTGCGTGAGTGCGTGCATGAGTGTATGTGCACGTATGCCTGCCACCCCGTGTACATGTTTGTGTGAGGAAGTGTTTGTGCTTTTTTCTCGTGAAACAGGAATAGTGTGGCATGTACAAGAACATCGCATGTGTACAATTGGCGTGTGTATTCCAGTACTACGTCTGGAACATCTACTTGCGACCAAACAATTTTATCTGAATGCACAATACATAGATGAACCCCTCTTCGAGACGGCCACCCCACACTTACAAGACCAATGTTTAGTCCTGCGTCCACATGCAGTATTGACATTATATTGCACGGTTTTTACCAGCGTAAAAAGACTGAACGTAATAAACAATTTATGTCGACAGCGTTCTGCGTCTACAACGGTTCTCACTACGACCAGAACCAGATGTGGTACCAGGGCTGTGACTACAAATGCACGTGTGAAGACCCAGCGACCAATAAGTACCGATGCGTCTCAAGGTCAGTTTTTATTGTTTGCGCGAGGGGGTTGATGAGAATCGGGTGCGGAGATAGGAACATGGCTCAGCTGTGACTGCAGCTCGCTACAGAGCGCCCTAGCTCGCTACGGTGACAGCTGAACTGGGTGTCTATGGATAGGAATAGAAACAGATGAGCAGTGTGAGAACCGGGTGCAAAATTTATATAACATTTGCTTATTCGTGACTTCTTCGTGGTGATGACGATGACGATGGGGGTGATGATGACGATGATGAGCGATGACTGTCGTCGTGGAGCTTATGTGTTATGTATTAATTCCAAAAAAATATTTTAAAGATGTCTCCTTTCATATACGTCCGACAAACTGCTCATCAAAGACCGATTTCTGCAGATGCGCCTCCTATGAGAACCTGGACCCCTCCTGCACGCAGGAACGCGACCCCAGCGACCCCGTCTGCTGCAGCGTGCCAAGGTGCCCGACCCCTGTGCCACAACTCACTGCTTCACCCAACCCCACCGCCTCCGCCTTCACCATACCCCCCGGCTTCGTCACTGGCGACAACAGCCCGCCAGGTGCAACTGGAAGCAGCCTCACAGGTGAGGTAGAGTCTGCTTCGTTGCGCATATCTGTTTCGTACTTTCAAGACTTCGGATGTTTTGTGGACAAGTTTGCACAGTTGTCTGTGCTTAATTACTTTTCCAAGCGGTCGGTGGCGTCAAACCCAATTTCTTTGCAACATATTTCAAATTGTCATACAAACAATTATCATAAATCCAGTCCCACGGCAAAGCTGTCGATTATTGTCTGTAGCAAGGCCTGCTTATAGTTGTACCTTTATTTGTGCCCAATTGTAATTTTTTAAAAATATACATTTTCCTTTTTCACAATCTCTTGAAGCTTACCCAGGTATTATTACAGGTAAAAACCTTAGAACCTTAAAATCCTTAAGACCTGTCATCAATATATATTCACAGTCTTTGGACTGTTATTTCCTGCTCTTCATTCCTCCATGTTTTCAATGTGTATGATACTTGTAAATCTTCGTTAGTAGTCTAATATTTTAGGGATTCTCGCATGGAAAAATTTACATTTTTCACCCATTGAGAGTCGGTTACCGTCCGTTGCATTTTAAACTTTCACACCATGCAAAATATCAAACTTCATTCTTTCACAGGGTACTGTGAGTATAACGGACAGCGGTACCAGCAGGGTGACAAATGGGAGGACGGATGCACTTATAACTGCGTCTGCGAGGACGCTCTCACTGGAAGGTACAAGTGTACCGAAAAGTAAGTGCGTGTGGCACACTTTTTACCCGTAAATTGAAACAGACTCACCATTTCCTGATGGACGCTTTTCGTTTTTCCTAAGCAGACGACAATGCAATATTGAGTGAGAGATTCGTGTCTGGCTGTTTCTGCTTTTAATCTTTTTTTGTTCTCCTTTCTCTCTTCTCTCCACTTTTTCTCCCCCCCCCCCGTCTTGTCCTCTCTTGTTCTTAATTTTCTTTCTCTCTCTCGCACTTTCCTCGATCTAGCTTCCTTCTTTTGCTTCCATCGAATTACTTCGCTTTTATCTTTTCCCATTGTCTTCCCGTTGCTATTTCCTCTTTTATTATCGTATTTTTACACAGTTATCCACAATTCGGCTTTTATTTTATTCGTTTTCTAACCGCATCACGTGACTGGTAAACATTCTTGAAGATTATTGGTGGTAAAGACTACAGTAAAGAAAAATACTCGTCTGTTCGAGTGTCACTCAAGTGCAGGATTTTTCTAAATTTTTGTTACGAAATCGGTTGGTACTGATTGGAAAATACTGCACTGTCCAGGTGCCCCCGTTACGCAACCGTTTCGACCGGCTGTCGCCTGGTGTCCGACTTCGCGAACCCCTGCTGCCAGGTCGTGAAGTGCAGCCCCACCCTCATTCTCCCCAGTCCAGAATCCACAGTCCGCCCAGACCCCAACGCCCCACACACTACCATAAGCCCCACAGGTCAGTGAACATACACGCATATGAAAAATATTACTTTGAAAAACAGCTGGACAGGACATACTGAAGAACAAAACCTTTAAATAACTTGAAGAAAATAGCGTGTTTGGCGGTCAGAAGTGAAATGGCGTGTCAGATATAAATCAGACTGCCAGTTGCAAATGCGAAAAACAGTGTATTTAGTGGAATGATTCGACGTCAATGTCAAGAAACGCTTACCTGACATCCACTGGAAATAGAATACTAGAATCCTTGCAGATCCACCGCATCTAGCTTTCAAATCACTGAGCTGAAAATAACTACATGCACTTCATTAATATTACCTCAGTCATTCGATATCTTAGTGGGAATTAGTAATCAGTCAATAGTGCAGTAGCTGACCAGTTCTAATCAACCTTGTGTGCGTGTTGTTATTTCTGCAGCTTTCTGCATTTACAATGGCGTCCCCTACAGCCAGGACACAACCTGGAAGGACGGTTGCGACAAGTCCTGCCGCTGTGACAACGCCAACACGGGCGTGTACACGTGTACTCAGAGGTGATCTTCTGTTGTCCGCGTTCTGTGCTTGCAGGAGGAGCGGTTTGTTTATGTCTTGTCCGTCTGTCCGTCTGTCCTTCTGTCCGCCTGTCTGTCCTACTGTCTTAGAAAAGTGTGTTCTAAATGTAAACAAAACCCAAACTTATACATTGGTCGGTTCTGCTTGTTCATTTCGTTCAAGTTGGGATCAGTGTTGGGAACAGCCACAACCATGTTGATGGCTTCCACAAACACCACTACCACCACCACAATGATAATGACGACGATGACGACGACGACGACGACGACGATGATGATGATGATGATGATGATGATGATGATGATGATGATGATGATGATGATGATGATGATGATGATGATGATGATGATGAGTTGCCGTGGTATGTTTTGTTGCTGTTGTTGTTACAGATGCATGATATACGACCACCTGCCTCCGGAGTGTAAGCTGGTCACAGACAGCAGAGACCAGTGCTGTCTGGTTCCCCAGTGCCAAATTCCTCAGCCGTCCCCCACAAATGCCCCCCTGCCCAACGGCCATACGCTGACGCCAACTCTCTTCCCTTACACCGGGTCTCCGACACCCGGTCCACTTCCCGAGGTGTCCCCTCCGTCAGGTGGCATGTACCCCACCCCCACCGCCGTCATCGGCAAGGTGACGGGTACCGCCTACTACCCACCCGAAACAACTGGTCCTGGAGGCGTGGCACCCACGCCTAGACTCCTGAGTAAGTCCTGGTAATGTGTAATGTGACAGACAGACGGACAGACAGGCAGGCAGAAGGGCAGGCAGACAGACAGAATACAGGTGTCTTTTCAACAGTTTTCTAGATTTTTGTTTCTCAAAGTTAAAATCATCGATTTACACTTACAACATCTACCCCTGTCACGACAGCCCTACCCCCACTCCCTGCTGCACTCCCAATGAAAATACGTTTTGACGTAACTGTAACCACCAGCTTGAGCTTGTGAATACTATTATGAAGTTCTACTACGAATAAATATACCTTTTTCTTTGCGTCTCTTAAGTTCTTCGATCATAGCCTAACACCGACCACAAAGCATTTGATTTTTCGCGTCCAGCATACTGCGAGTACAAGGGCGTGCAGTATCAGCAGGCACAGACTTGGACAGACGGGTGTGCCTTTAACTGTCAGTGTGTCAACGCCTTGCAGGGCAAATACGAGTGCACGGAGAGGTCAGTCAGTACATGTTGTCACAACTGTTTTATTCCTTCCTTCTCTCTCCCTCCCTT
Source organism: Lanistes nyassanus (assembly GCA_004794575.1). Classification (NCBI taxonomy): domain Eukaryota; kingdom Metazoa; phylum Mollusca; class Gastropoda; order Architaenioglossa; family Ampullariidae; genus Lanistes; species Lanistes nyassanus. The sequence goes on along the minus strand of SMGT01008884.1, from coordinate 426,493 downwards.
CCTCCCTAACTCGCTCGCTCGCTCACTCACCCACCCACCAAGACACTAACCAACCAACCTCCCACGCACGCACCCACGGCACGCACGCACACACTCATTACTTCGCTGTATTATGAAGAAACTGCATCAGTTCGGTACGTGCTCATCATATGCACGTAAAGGACATAATCGCCATTATCATCATATGGACGTAAAGGACACAATCGCCATTATCATCATATGGACGTAAAGGACATAATCGCCATTATCATCTTATGGACGTAAAGGACATAATCATCATTATCATCTTATGGACGTAAAGGACATAATCGCCATTATCATCATATGGACGTAAAGGACACAATCGCCATTATCATCATATGGACGTAAAGGACATAATCGCCATTATCATCTTACCTTATCGTCTGCTCAGTCTGCCGTTTCAAGTCAGCTCTGTGCCCCACCCCCCTCGCCCTCTGTCTGCGTCAGGTGCCCGCACTATCCGAACCTGCCGCCCGAGTGTCGGCTGGTCAAGAACATCGCAGACCCGTGCTGCGAGCACCCGGAGTGCGGCCCAGCTCCCACCCAGGCACCCACCACCCACGCACCTGGTTCCACGATCGCCCCACCAGTGGGACAGACCACAACCACCCAGAGCCCCAATCCTACCACCAGGGTGCCTCCAACACCTGCGGGTATTTGTAGACACTCTCTAGCAGTTACGATTCGAAACTAAACTGACACATAATTTACGTTACCTGGGAGTTTTTTTTTTAAAGTTAATAGAATGGACCTTTTGAAATAATTTACGGGCTTTTAGAAAAATACGCATATGCTGGTCGACGAAGGGTACAAACTAAAAACCTTACCCTTTGGTCTGGAAGTTTTTTTGTAAATAGTTGCTATCATTGAATTCAAGCCATTTGTTTCATTGCCTTGCATTGCCTTGCATTGCCATGGAATTAATACATCCATTGCGCGTGTCTGTCTACACTAGACGTATGCGTGTACAAGGGGAAAGCCTACAGCCAGGGACAACAGTGGTACGACGGTTGTGACTATCAGTGCGTATGTGAGAACGGACCGCAGGGTCTGTACACCTGTAATGACAGGTGAGCCACCTTGATTGTTAAAATGATTGATTGATGTTTGTCTTAGTAAGAGAGGTCACGATGTTTAAATTCCTGCACCATTAGACGCTACTGAAGATGTCATTATCACCAGCTCTCTCAAAGCACTCTGTGTGCATTTCTACTGAACAGCGGTAATGACATTCATATGGAGTATTCTTTAGTTATCCTGGATTTGACGTCACATGTTCGACTTTAACGGCTGTTCACTGGATTCCTTGTGCGATAGTTGTCCGCTGAGGCTGTGCATTCTTAGTGTCCTGCCTGGAAAATTTGACTCATGTAAATTGATTTCGATGCGGGAGAGAATGGAATGTGTTAAAAAAAACTCTAACGAACTTACGTTTTGTGGAGTGCAGCTGCATTTGCGAATCTCATTTCCCTTTTATGTTTAACCTCATCTCCTCTCCTTTCCTCTCGTCTCGTCGCGTCTCGTCTCACCTGATCTCACCTCGGTCGACAGGTGCCCAGCCTATGAAGGGACGCTACCTGAGTACTGTGAGCTGATCCCGGCCCCTAACGACCCCTTTTGCTGCGAGGCCCCGCAGTGCGACATTCCCCCCAGCTTCGCCAACACCACGGGTTTCATCTTCCCCACCCCTCCTCTAGCCGTTATCGGAGGGGGGAGAGCCACGCCCATCCCCACTCCCCCTCCTGGCTCCCCGTCACCTGGCAGCATCCAGAGCACCCTGGTCCCTCTTCCTGGGCAGACGACAAGCTCACCTGCGCCGACCATCCCCAACAGTGAGTTTCGTCTTGCGCACATTCTGTAGTTTGGATCCTACTTAGAAAAGAACCCAGACCGCCCTGGCTGTGGAACGTAACTTGCTCAGTTTTCCTCCACCGAAAGACAGATGACATAAAACTATGTAGGACAGGGTTAGTAACGTGATCTCACACAGACGGATACCTGTATATTGGTGTCTCCGCTGCTGCAGATGTATGTGTGTACGGCGGCAAGACGTATCAACAAGGACAGGCTTGGCGAGACGGGTGCAACTACAACTGCGTGTGCGAGAACGCCAGCACCGGCCACTACACGTGCACTGAGATGTAAGCCGCGTTTGTTTGCAGCCCCCTCTCACCCCGCTGTAGTGCTCTTCTTTCGCAAGTCCGTCCTCTTGCTAGTCTGTATATCTGAGGCCTAACATTGTAGTCGTCATCTATTATGATGACTTACTTGTGTTTACTTGTGATGTGATTTCACTTCTTAACTCTTAACACTCGCGTCAAAGCACTATGGATAAAGCTGTGACAGTTATTCTAATGTTGACTTACGTTATATATTTCGTCGACAGTTGTTCCAAGACCCCTTTTAAAAAGCAATGGGTAGTTTCCTCCTATCGACGACTTAACTGTTAGGAGAATAGTAGCCATGACTTAAGGGTATATATCGTGTGACTAGTCAAAGTTTCCTCGCAACACCACAAGTCAAATTATGAAGATTGTTCTCCTGTCGACCTTTGTGTTCTCCGCCTGTCGACAGCTGTCCGAAGACTCCCCCATCCTTGCCTCCACGCTGCCGACTGGTCCGAGACAGCAACAACCCTTGCTGCCAGATCCCCTACTGTGACCTCACGGCCCCTCCCACCGCTTCCACCATCACACCCACTGCTGGGGTCACAAGAGTTCCAGCGTCATTTGTTCCCAATTCTAACGTCAACCCGACAGAAAAAGGTAACGAACCGCATGCAACCGTCTGGCACTGCTGTCCCCAGTGCCTCAAACTGTGGAGAGTAAAGCTAGCTCTAAAACTTCTAACACTTCGTTATTGCTGCCACCTGTGCATTTCATTTCAGGACTTCTAAAAAAAAGGCACAGATAATGTTCGAGATGACACAACCAGAAAGGTTTGATCGACAAAGAGAATTATAAGGGCTGGTCTTTGTCAGACGATCCTGGGAAGGACAAACATTGGTGTCTAAGTCCTGCGTTCCGTAACGCTTGCGCCCGCCTTTGTTACCCAAGTTTATGTACACCAGTAGCCAGGAAAGAGCTGAAGTTTATTTCTAGAAACACAGTCCTGCGATCGATTTGTGACCTTAAAAAAAACTAGGCGATTTCATAATGTCGTGTTTACCCTCCAGGTTTTAATTTTTGGCAATAGATCAAGACACCTGTCTTGTGACGCCCGGTCAGGTACAAGAATCGGTGAAGAACGCGGAGGTTTCTATCAATCTTTCTTGGTCCGAGGAAGTTCTCCCACACTGCTTCCAGTTTAGTATAGCCATGTAAAACGCTGCCGTGTAAACAAAAGGCTAACCTTTGATATTATGGAACACAGGGCTCAGGTCGCCAGAGTTTTCCCGTTTAAAGATCACCTAATTAAGATCAGCCTTTAGTATTTTGTTTTCGAGAGTTCTTGACATTCAGCAACAAGGATGTTAGATCTTTTCAAGTGAGACGATCTCATTTCTGTAAACAGAAACGACGTGTGTCTATAACGACGTGTCCTTCCGCCAAGGCCAGACTTGGACCGACGGGTGCGACCTCAAGTGCGAATGTGAAGACGCCAGTAGCGGTTACTACAGGTGTAACCAAAGGTGAGCAATGCTGCTGTTTCCCATAGTCCTTGATTTCGAGTGTATGAAGACAGAGACAGCTAAGAAAATCCGATACTATCAGTCTGAAATACCAGCGTATAAGCAGGTTTTTGACGGTCATTTTGAATTACTTCAAAACCCCAGCACCTTCCAGTCGACATTGGGTGCAAGATGACGTCATTCTAGCACTTCGTGATTACGGTATTGCAGTACTGGTCAATGACGTAGTTTTAGAGTTGCGTAAAGACATGATCCTAGAGCTACAAGATGACGTCACCACGGCTATGCTATGCCGTCACTCCCAGTTGCCCCCTTGCCGTGCTGCAGGTGTCCGCGTTACGACTTGGCGGCCGGCTGCGCCCTGATGACGGACCCGAGAGACTCGTGCTGCAGCGTGCCGCTGTGCCCTGTAGTGCAGCCTCCATCGCCAGCCACGTCTGCACCCACGTCCGTTGGGAGTCCCACCCTGGTTCCGCCTACGCTGGGCAGCGTTAACGTCCCCCAGCAGACCACCTCCCTGCCTGTCGCGATTCCCACCGCCATCCCGGGTAAAATCGAAGGGCAGGGCGTTGTTCCCACACTGGCGCCGACAGTTGAACCCGACCCCAACAACCCTTTCCCTACCCCAGCTCCAACAAGAGGTAAGCAAAATAAAACAGTGTACGTCTGGATTTGGGTGTGTGGAATGGGCTGGTGGTAGTGGCAGGGGGGGGGAGAGAAATGTTCGGTGGGTATGGAGATGCAGATCGTTTGCAAAAATCCTTGATCAGGTCTGACAATTTCCTGTACCCTCTCGGAGTTCCATAATTAGTATTGTAACCTGTACCCTCTCGGAGTTCCATAATTAGTATTGTAACCTGTACCCTCTCGGAGTTCCATAATTAGTATTGTAACCTGTACCCTCTCGGAGTTCCATAATTAGTATTGTAATCTGTACCCTCGTGGAGGTCCATAATTAGTATTGTAACCTGTACCCTCTCGGAGTTCCATAATTAGTATTGTAATCTGTACCCTCTTGAAGTTCCATAATTATTGTACCTTGTATCTTTTTGGAGTTCCCTAGTAAGTATTATAACCTGTATGCTCTTGAAGTTCCATAGTTAGCACTGTAACTTGTACCCTCTTGGCGTTCCGCAAGATTTGTGCCGGGCAACGGCATGTTCTGGAGGTTTGATATGCACAAAGACATGTATATGTCTGGGGTGGGTTGCATGGACCTTCTCATTGCCTGTTCATAAGGTAAATGTCACGTAAGATGAACAGAGTGGACCTGCCTTATGACTTCTCTTATGACCAGAAGAGCAGATACGAACGTTCAGGAAAGGCAACTCTGTTTCATATCGTCACTCTTAGTACGCAATCACACTTATGTACGTGACCTCACTGTGCCTGTCGGGTGTGCAGAGAATGGCTGCTTGTACAAGGGGACGATATACAAGCGAGGTCAGCAGTGGTCAGATGGCTGCCAGTATAACTGTGTGTGCGTGGACGAGGCGTCTGGGCGCTACACTTGCACCGAAAAGTGAGTCCGGTTCACAAGACAGTGAAATACCTCCCTCACCACATTATCGTCTAAGGCATTCAGATGAAACACATTGCACATAACAAGAGCTCACTACCGTGATCAGTGCCAGAAGCTTATGCTGAAGAAAGGGCGACAGTTATTTGCAAAGCAGAATGTCATGGTTTTTACCTGGTTCATGATTTTTTTATTCCTTTCCCCCACCCTCCTTACCAAATATCGTAGTTTGATTTCATCAGTCATTTTCGTCAGATCGGAAATACAAAATATAATATTTGTTATCCATGTTGCGTGTACAATGCATGTTACTGATGTAAATTTCCTCGTCTCGCCGAAAAGAAATAAACATTATATTAAACGAAAAATTTAGATTTTGAAAACATACGTTTACTAACGTCAGCACACGTTGACAGGTGTCCAGTGTACCCCAGCATCCCACCCTACTGTCAGCTGATCAACGATCCCAACGAACCGTGCTGCAAGACCCCCCAGTGCCTCCCAACCCCCATTATGCCCCCAACTGAACCCTCCCAGTCGGGTTCTACAATCACCCCTCCAACAGCCGGCTCCCCATCGCCAGTCGGTCTGCCCACCGCTGTTCCCATGTTGACGGGTAGGGCGAGTGGAAGCGACCAGCATTGTATCGACCTTTGTGACTGTTTACGCAACATGGTTCACGAAATCAGTTGCTTCACCAGTGACAGTGACATCTCTGTTTCTTAAGAATGTTTTTAAAAAATAGTTTTAGAAGCATTTTTGTCTTTGTTCAGTGTGTATTGCCTGGACCACGCAAATCTAAAGGTTGATCATTCGCATCTATTACAGAAGTTTCTAGCATCCGTAAAATTCACTCAGAAAACGCTTTTTTAAATAAAAAAAAAGAAAAAAGAAAAGGACAATTGTTGAAACGGGACACACGAACCTAGTTCTCAAAATACTTCCAAAAATGTTTCATATGACATTCATGCCAAAGTACACGCCTTTGCCTTTATAGTGTGACCCTCGATAGAATATATTTTAAAGCAGCTGCTTAGTCAAAAGATCACGGGGTTTTTTTTATTTGAATTCATTGCAGAAGTCTGCCGATACCTGGGCAAGACCTACACACAGGGACAGCAGTGGGATGATGGCTGCAGCAAGAGATGTGTATGCGAGGACGCCAAGACCGGCTTTTACAGATGTTCAGACAGGTCGGTCCAAGACAAAAAATTACATACATTAAGTCAGAGAACACCAGTACGGCATACACTCTGCAATCAAAATATTCATGCATGTTCCACAAAGATAATCTATGCTCATCATGTCATTGGTGTAATGTTTACTTCTGTACGCTTGAAAAATAATCGGATTATTCAGGTTATTCATTACGCTGACTGTCTTGCGCCAAGCCTGTTCATTGTTCACTGTTCTCTTCATTCCAGGTGTGCAATGTACACAGTGACATCAGGCTGTACCATGGTACCCGACCCCAACGACCCCCTGTGCTGCGGGATCCCCCAGTGTGCCCCAACACCCAACCCCTCGTTTCCCGCCCCAACCCCTGGGCCCACTAAAGTCGTGACCCCACCCCTCGGCATCGTGACTGGTCTAGCCCCAGTGCCTACTCCGACCGCCGCCCAGCCAGGGGAGGTCACTCCCACACCTCAACGTTAGTTGCGTTACTTTGGTTAGCCCTTATTGTGAGGAGAGTGTTGTCGTCATAATGTACGCTCCTTCCCTGAAATGTTATAATACTTTCTTAGGTTCTTCCTGCCTACCTGCCTGGATGTTTGCTTATCTGCCTGCTCGTCCATCCGTCCGTCCATCCATCCATCCGTCTATCTTCTTACGTGAACAAATCCCCCCATACGTTAATCCCTGTCTCATGCACCACACATAAACGCCCCGCACGTGCATACGCAGACACATGCAGCGAAAGGAGACAGCTTTTAGCAAACCAGGGTAAAAAAAAACAGGCCCACGGTGGAGTGAATCATATTTACCCCTGAAGAATAACATTTGCTCGACAATTTTTTTCAGTCGGGTGCCTGTACAAAGGAAATCTGTACCGCCAGACACAGCAGTGGCAAGATGGCTGCCAGTACAACTGCGTGTGCGAGAACGAGGCAACCGGACTTTACAAGTGCACCCAAAGATGTGGCTCCATCAGTGCAGTGGCGCCTCGCTGCAAACTTCAGCCGGACCCCAAAGACTTCTGTTGCATGCAGCAAGTGTGCGACTACAGCCAACCCGTGCCCACTGCCAACCTGGTCCCCCCGCTGTCTGGCCAGTCCTCTGTCTCCCCTGGTCCATCACCCAGTGCCGGGATGTCTCCTTTGCCCACGCAAGTTTGTGAGTAAAAAATGGACTTTTCAAAATCATTTTAGGGGAAGCATACAATGGAAGGAAGGAAGGAAACGTGCGTTCAGCTAGTAATAACATGGTGATGACGGCAGCTTTCTGCAGGTAGCGCCTGATCAGCTTTCACGTATTTTGATGTTTGCGGCAGCCGTCTGTGTGTACGAGGGAGTCACCTACGCCCAGGGGGTGTCGTGGAAGGAAGGGTGCAGCCGCTCGTGTCGGTGCGACGATGGCGCCAACAACATCTACTCGTGCTTCGACAGGTCAGAGGTCAAGAACTTTGTAACTCGATGTAGAGTTACTATACCAGAAAACACAGAATGCGGACAGGCAATAAATTATTTTGGAAAACCTTCTAGATTGTGTAATACTATTAATATACGATAAAACCTGCTAAAATAACAGTTTTTGTTGGGGTTTTTTCTTATAAAAAAAGGTTATAAGAAAATGGCTTCTCTTCGCACATTTCGCTCTACGCACTGTAAAAGCTAGTACGTCACATGAGATATCCTGGAGACAGTAATCACTACAGCTTTGCACCTGCTGGCGTCATATAAACAACTACTTGTTGTTATTATTTTAAGTTGTCATGTGGGATAATGTTATCAGGGTACGTCCCGTCAGATCCTGTATGTGCTGGACTGACTTTGGAAACGTTTTAGGGGAACGTTGGAAAGGGTTCCTTGTCCAAACCAATGTTCATCGAAAAGTTCTCGAGTCCTGTCTGAAGTATCCAATCAGATTTCCGTCTCCATGTTGTCTTGACGAACTTTTGATCCGCTACACCTAATTAAGAAACATCTTCACCCTTTGGCCTTTGGTTTCTTGTGACGTCACCAGGTGTCCGACCTACCAGCTGCAGGCTGGCTGTCGCCTGGTGACCGATCCCCAGGACCCGTGTTGTCAGGTGCCAGACTGCGCCGTCTTCGTCACCCCCATCCCCACAGACGCTACCCCGTTCCCTAACGGCTCGTACCCCAGCCCCCAGGCCACCCCGTCCAAAGCACCAGGTGTCGCCCCTCAGATCAGTCCCCGCCCTGTGCCAACGGGAATACCTGGAATCCTAACGGGCGCGCTGCCTAACCCGACAGGTAAGATCATGCACCCAGAGACCAGGTAGCAGACAAGCGAGTTAACAAATCCCTAATAAAATCCGTTTTCCTCTTTGATCAGACTCAGGTGTTCAGTGGTAGTTGCTGCATTTAAAGTTTACAACTGAATGTCTTCCTACATCAAACTGTTGTTGGTTCACGCTGTTTGCGATATACAAGGGGTCTTCAGTAATTTTGTCCTAAAGGCGTTTTTTAATGTAGTTCATCGTCGCTATGTAGTCAAAAGATGTGCCTAGCGATAATGCCGGCAACTGTCGGAGGGTAGGCTGTAAACGACATATTCTTCCCCGACGCTAGTGCTATGATCCGATAAAAAAATAACTTCTGGCTGCCAGGGTTTTGCGAGTACAAGGGAAGTCGCCACACCACTGGGGAGACGTGGGAAGATGGTTGTGACTACAGGTGTCAGTGCGTGGACGCTGGAACTGGTCTTTACCGATGTACGCAGAAGTGAGTGACGGTGCTAGCTAAAAATAACCACCACATCGGTTTCAAAGGCAGGGGCGTAGTGTGGCTTTGGTGTTCTGTGGCGAAAATGTGTAAAACATTTATGTCTGCAGGTGAGCTACTGAATGTTCAGACAACGCAATGACGGGCTGTCTGCGTGGCTTGCTATACCACATAATTCGTTTCCCCTCCAGCGGCTGGACAGAGCCTGGTGTATTTGAAATATACGAAAGTTATTCACGAAGCAATGAGCGGTCACTCTTGAAGCGTGTGGTTGAACAGTCTGCGTCAGACGTGCGGGTGAAACGCCTCGTGTGTGACTTCCCAGTTAGACGGGTAGTAGAAATAAAAGTTATGCGCTGAGCTTTGACGTGCCCCGTTCTTTCAACAGGTGCGCGCCGTACCCCAGCATACCTGCCTACTGCTTCATGGTGCGAGATCCACGTGACCAGTGCTGCCAGACACCCTACTGCCCCGGTCTGCTGATCCCTCCCACCCCAACTCCCAGCGCGTCCTCGAACAACACCCAGGCGCCGGCGACTGGCCCCACCCTTTCTCCCCCTACGGGTGTAACCCCTTCCGCGTCCGCGTCCACGTCCTCTCCACTGCTTCCGTCACTGTTCCCGACTTTCATCGGCAACATTCCTCTTCCTACTGGCAGCAGCAATCCCTTGCCCAAAGGTCTTCAGCGTTTATTACACACATTGTCAATCATACTTAATCGTCCCGTAGTTAGTCTCAATTAAATCATCTGCAAACTATGCTGAAAATATCTGTCAATCATACTTAAATTGTCTGTTCCTTATAATCATACGTGGCAAAATTTTATCTTCTGTCTTTTGTTTGTGGACATCTTTTGCTGTTGTTGTTGTTACTGGTAAATATTTCCAAAATAAACCTGTTTACCAGTACTGTCTCACGTACTTTGTTGTTCCAGCGGCCTTTTCGTTAAATTTTTCATTTTTAAGTGACTATTTATATATTTAAACATCTGCAAGTGCACTAGACATTTAAGGTGTAATGCGGACTAATATGTGTATTCTGTAAGCTTTCAGTATCATTATCGTGTCGTTATAATCATGACCTGCTGTCCAGCTGTTCAGAGCGATTACAAAAGGCATAGCCAGACACACATGTATCTATAAACACGAGCTCGAAGCACGCAGGCAAGCATGCACACGTACAGTCACAACATCATGAAGATGGGGCTTGTAACAGATTAAAATTACCACCTGTTTGTACAACCTCCACAGAGATCTGTGTCTTCATGGACAAGGCGTACACTCAAGGTCAGCAGTGGTACGACGGCTGCGACAGGATCTGTTTGTGTGAGGACGCCAGGTCCGGCTTCTACAGCTGCACCGACCGGTCAGTCTCACGTCCTCACTGTTGTGACGTCGTCTCGTCTGGTACACTGTCTGAATGTAGTTCCTTGCTCTCCCACTTGTACAAACGGGCGCAGTTTCAGATTTGAAAACGCAGCTTGTGTTGCCGCCTGAGTTAAAAACGAACACAAAACTTTTCAGTTGAGTATGCGTTTAACTGAAAAAGTATGAAGTATTGATGGTAGTAATTGCTATTAATGGCCGCTTTCTATTCTTTCAGATTTCTGTTTTATAGAAAACGTGTCAGTAGGTGTAAAGATATGAAAAGCCTTTGAAACGATAAATATTTTTTAAGCCGTGGTGACTATACTTGGTACTAGCAGAGTCACTTTCGACCTTTCGGTATCAAATGGTCTGTTACAGCTGCCCTCAGTACCCTGACATCGCTCCAGGCTGCATTATGGTACCAGACCCCAAAGACCCCTCTTGCTGTCAAGCACCTAAATGTGAGACTCCCACCGACCCTAACGTTCCCCCACCTGGAATTTATGGAGTCGTACAGGGCACCTCCCTGACCCCAACCCCTACTCCAGGAACTGGCCTCTCCCCTACTGCTGGTATCCAGCCAACCCCACGTAAGGCTCTATCAAACACGTGGGTTTAACCACAAAGAAAGCACAAAAACATTTACGCAATGTAAATATCTGCGCTTGCGTTATTGCGGAAGGGCGTGTTTTCGGAAAGTGAATTAAAGAAACTTAGAAAATGTGTACGCCATTTAACTTCCGAAGTTGCTCTTGTTGGTAGGACGGTCTGTTAGTATAGATATTCATCATGTGCTCGGACATTTGCTCTGCTTTATTTCATCCCCTGACTACTTGGATCCGAAGCCTGTTCACGAGAAGCCTCGGAGACAAGATACACCAACGTTTCTCTTCTTTCCCACACAGAAAATTTCTTGTAAGGTCAGGCCAGCCTTTGACCTTTGCGGACTGCTACATTTATGGAAAGAAGAAAAACCACGTGTGGGTCATCCAATTCTGGACCTTTTTTTCAGAGACAAACGTGTGCGCCTACAAGGGTACGACCTACTCGCAAAGTCAAAGCTGGCAGGACGGTTGTGACTTCAACTGTCAGTGTGTCAACGCGACAAGCGGCCTCTTCCGCTGCAAAGACAGGTGGTTGCATTTCTTGAGTTCTTTTTAACCTAGTTTCTGCTGCAAAGACAGGTGGCTGGATTTTTTCTTTTTAGTTCTTTTTAACCTAGTTTCCGCCATACAGACAGATAAATACTATTTCTTTGTTGTTGTTGTTGTGGTGGTGGTGGTTTTTGTTGTTTGTTGTTGATTGTTGTTGCTGCTTACGTAAAACGGATGAATGTTTCGTGTTCGTTGGACATGTGCACTAGATAACATCTTAAGACCCCACTAAGACTGTAATAATAACAGGCATGACTGTGTCTAGACTAATCGGCGGTGTCCCCTTAGTGACTGTCAAAAGAAGAAAACGCTATGCTTGTAGGGAATATCTCTTCCTCTTCTCCAACCAGATGCCCTCGGTACCCTAACCTGCCCACCAGCTGCGTGATGATCTATAACCCTACTGACCCCTGCTGCAAGAAAGTCCTTTGTGGGGACAACGTCCCTACCCTCCCACCGACTGTTGCTCCTCCTACGGGAGCTCAAGGAGCTACCCCGGTTGTACAGCCCACCCCTGATCCAAATGGTAAGCAAGAAAATAGCGACTGTTCTGCAGCGCATCGTCTAAAGTCCTTGGCCAATTCGCAGCTCATGTCGCCGAGCGCTGTCATATGATATTTAAAAAATGTGTGACTTGAGAGCAGACCGCAAACAGGGGACCTCCTTGTTTCAGCTTTCTGCGTTTACAATGGCGTGCCTTTCCGCCAAGGCCAGACGTGGAATGTTGGCTGTGACAAAGTTTGCAGATGTGAGGACCCGAACACACGCCTCATTACTTGCAGTGACAGGTGAGAGAGAGGTCGACAGAGTTCACACAGAGTAGTGGAATTTGGTATAAGGCCTATACACGCGCAGAATGGTATAAGGCCTATACACACGCAGAATGGTATAAGGTCTATATACACGCAGAATGGTATTAGGTCTATATACACGCAGAGTGGTATAAGGTCTATACACATGCAGGATGGTTCGTAAAATTAGGGAATTCTAGTTACCTGACACAATCCTCTAAATCTGCTATGACCCCTGAAGTACACCTGAACGTCTCTCGGCTGCTAAGATTATCAATAACAGCTAATTTAAAAGCAAGCCATCGGGTATACTGACTGCAACATTACTAAAAAAAAAGCCTCTACTCGGAATTAGTGAAGGTGAAAATAAAATTCTCTGCGATGCACATCCTCAGGTGTCCAAGCTACCCGACTATCGGGGACGGTTGTACCCTGAAGACAGACCCGACAGACACTTGCTGCCAGATACAAGACTGCCCCGTCAGTCTGGTGCCGGGAACCCAGTACCTGGTGCCTCCAGTCAGAGGCATTATCAACGGAGGCATCACCCCTCAGGTAGTCGGACAGATGCCATCTTTCATCGGCGCACCGAGAGGTAGGTGGTTATGCGCCATGTTTCCTTAGGACTGTGTGATGACGCAGACACTTGCGTCATCATCATCGTCGGCATCATCTATCGTCATCGTCGTTTTGGATGCTGCAGCTTAAGTATTATCATTGTTGCTGCTGTTGTTATTTGTTATCGTTGTGGTTGGCAGTAGTGTTGGTGCTGCAGCAGATGTTGCCTTTCTCTAACTACAGAATATATGATACTTATTGCAGCATATATAACACTTATTTTATGCAGACAGTTGGCAAAATTAGTCTAAGTCCAAAAATGCCCTCGCACCTGTGAGTTTCTTGTACAATCGTTTTTTATGCCTGCAGAAGTCTGTGTGTACAACGGAGTGACGTACAAACCAGGTGAGACCTGGGCTGATGCATGCAGCTTCACCTGCGTATGTACAGACTCTTCCGGAAAATACGTCTGCTCCGAGAAGTAAGTATGGCAAACCGCATATCCTAAATTAAATCAAAAGCGCGACGGGGTTCTTGACAAAATAGCACTGAAGGTGTCAGCATTTGTCTGGGACCAGATCTCGTATGCAGCGGGACAGCCAGTACAGTCTGAGAACGAGAATTGTTTCCAAAAGTTCTCTTGATCGTGTTAGCGAGGCGAGATGAGTGGGTTTCCTAACATTTCGAATTAAGGTTTCCTATTCTTTGTTTGACTTCGAGCCCGATTTTTTTAATAGTGTGGCTGAATTTCTAACTGCGCTGAATTTTTAACTTTCCTGAATGCGCCGATCTGTCTAAATATATAAAGTGCATTTTTCTGAGTGCACGTGACTTGCAATCTTTGCTTGAGTTTCCTTGTGTGCCCACTTCTTCTATTAATCTATTGTGTCCGATTTCCAGATTACACCTGTTTCTGACACCTGATCTTCTGCATATTTTTGACTGTGCTTTCTAACCTTGATTTTTTTAAACTTTGCCTTATTTTCTAACAGTACCTCATTTGCGCGTGTGCGCGTGCGCGTGGGTGCGTGTATGCGTGCGTGCGTGCGTGCGTGCGTGTGTTTGTGTCCCCGATTTTCTGGTACCTGATTTTCTAAAGGTGTCCACGCTACAACAATTTGCCTGCCACGTGCATCTTGGTCCAAGACCCTCGAGATCCCTGCTGCAAGGCAGCGTACTGCCCCGATCTGCCCTCTGTTGGCACTACACAGAACCCCCCAACAGGCACTACACAGACTCCCCCGTCAGGCGTCTCACCTACTCTTATTCAGCCTGGTCAGCCAACACCTGGAAGTATATTAGTGCCTCGGGGTACGTGTGTTCGAACACTGTAGCAATCTGCTTTCAAAAATATCCACAAAACGTTTCAGAAGTGCGAGCAAAAGTGATTTGGTTTTTCGTTACTGTGCCGTTATGTGTACACGGGACTGTTTTTCGTCTTGCACTAGTCAGGCCTCCTATCTTGCACGATAATCAATCAGATAATGAAACTTTACTCTCGTCTACCGCAAAAGGCACCTGCGCGTAATATATTTCGATGGCTGCCTTTCTTTGTCCAAAAATCCCTTCGACACGTGGTTTTCTCATAGTCCATGTGTCCCTGTCCCAATTTAGACCTCTCTTTCCGTGTTTGCTATCACTCAGGTGCGCATTGTCATACTTCAGACGTTTATTATGTATTTTAGCCTCTACCTTGTTTGTCACTCTGTCTTCTACCACACAGACATATGCGTTTATAACGGTCAGTACTACAAGCAAGGTCAGGTGTGGTACGACGGCTGTGACCGGAAGTGCCGCTGTGAGGATACTGCACGTAACTTTTACCGGTGTGACGACAGGTAAACGAGAAAAACACTTTTTTCCTACCAGAAATAAACTAGGATAATTTTTAGTTTTGACGATACTTAAATGAGAGCAACATTTATTTCTGTGATGACAGCCAGACGTGAATAGTAAGTTACACTTAAGGCACAGTTCGATCCTTATATATTTATATATACATATATATTGCTTTTTATCTAATCCCTTGGCACTATCTAATTTTGTTATTTGAGGATTATACAAGGAGCTCTAAAATATCAACATACACGGAATCAAATTTTCTCCTGTTTTATAACGTCGTCAAGCACCAGAATGTTATCATTATCTACTCAAGTATTTAGCATATTTTAGTTATAATTCACACGAGTGCATTATTGTATGTCTTGAAGATTTATAATTTTCTTCCTAATATTTTCAAACAAGTCTTATGTTTCATTGTAGTCAATTTTAAGGAAACCAATTTGCCTACATGAATTAAGTATAACTGAATATCAGTGTATTTAGTGGATACAAATACGTATTTTAAGCAGAGACCAAGCCTGACATGTGCGTTAATTTAATAAATCCGACAATCGTTGTCGATTCCTACCCTCCACACACTGGTGTTAGATGTTCCAAGTTTCCGGCTGTTCCATCCGAATGCACCATGGTACCCGACCCCCAGGACCCAGCTTGCTGCATGAAACCAGAATGTCCGCTTCTGCCCACTGGAGGGCCTAGTCCCACATCAGGCTACATCCGGGCTTCCGTCACGCCACCTATAGGAGTGGTGACTGGAACTGCCCCCATTCCTGTCCCTACCCCCACACAGCCCGGACAGACCACGCCACAGCCGCTCCCGGCCACAGGTGACTGGCTGTTTTGTAGCGCTATTCCTGGTTTCTCCTTCAAGTGATTTAAAATTGCAGCTTGTTTTCTTGGTCAGGAAAAGCATTTTCGTCAAGGCAGGGAATGTAATGTACTCCCTCCCCCTCCCCCCTCCCCACCCCCACTCCACCACACACACACACACAGTTAATGGGTGTCACAAAATCCCTGCATCTTCTCAATGTACATTGTGCGAAATGAGCTTTTGACGAAAAACGCGTATATCTAAATGCCAATTCGGCATTTTAGCGTAAACACACTTTTTCCGGACAGTGGTGTTAAGTTCCCAGTGACACCACCAGTAGACGGGCCTTCTCTCCTAAAGATTTTGAGAGATTTTACGTCTGCCAAAATCTGGCATTTGTGTGAGGTTAGTCTTGGCTCCACCTCTAGCAGACCACTACTCGAAGACTGGTTTACTTGCAGGCTGCTAAAAGACTAGTTTATTTACAGTCTACTACAAGACTGGTTTACTTGCAGGCTGCTAAAAGACTAGTTTATTTACAGTCTACTA
>SMGT01008884.1:382670-410266 GCA_004794575.1 Lanistes nyassanus | reverse complement strand
CAAGACTAGTGTACTTAAAGACTGTAGCTGCAAGACTGGTTTACTTGCAGGCTGCTAAAAGACTAGTTTATTTACAGTCTACTACAAGACTGGTTTACTTGCAGGCTGCTAAAAGACTAGTTTATTTACAGTCTACTACAAGACTAGTGTACTTAAAGACTGTAGCTGCAAGACTGGTTTACTTGCAGGCTGCTAAAAGACTAGTTTATTTACAGTCTACTACAAGACTGGTTTACTTGCAGGCTGCTAAAAGACTAGTTTATTTACAGTCTACTACAAGACTAGTGTACTTAAAGACTGTAGCTGCAAGACTGGTTTACTTGCAGGCTGCTAAAAGACTAGTTTATTTACAGTCTACTACAAGACTAGTGTACTTAAAGACTGTAGCTACAAGACTGGTTTACTTGCAGGCCGCTAAAAGACTAGTTTATTTACAGTCTACTACAAGACTAGTGTACTTAAAGACTTACCTGCAAGACTGGTTTACTTGCAGGCCGCTAAAAGACTGGTTTATTTACAGTCTACTACAAGACTAGTGTACTTACAGACTGTAGCTACAAGACTGGTTTACTTGCAGGCCGCTAAAAGACTAGTTTATTTACAGTCTACTACAAGACTAGTGTACTTACAGACTGTAGCTACAAGACTGGTTTACTTGCAGGCTGCTACTTCAAGAACGTCGTTTACCAGAAAAGCCAGACGTGGGACGATGGGTGTCAGTTCACGTGTACCTGTGAAGACGACGTGACCGGCCTGTACCGTTGCAAAGACAAGTAAGACACAGGCACCAAGTCTGAACGCTAGACCAGCTAGTAAAGAGAGGTAGTGGCGTCAAAGGGGCGCCAAATGCATGTCAGAACAGTTTCACATAAATATCTACAGATAACGACGACATATCAAATATCCACTATTTGATCTCATGTTGACATCACTATCAATGTAGGCGAGATCTTTGTGTCTAAATAATCTCAACAGTAAGACTTTCTCCTGATTTTTTTCTTAATGCTTGTAATTTTATTAAATATACGTTTTATCACATCATAATATTTATCTATCTCTACGGATTAGTCTAACTAAATTTTTATGCAAGCAGGCAGAAAAGAAAAAAGCGTAAAAATAACATCTAAGCATTAGGCATATGGACTTTGTGAGTTTTTTTCCACTGATGTTTCCCGTCCTTGCCACAGTCGCAAGTGTTATCTACACCCTAGAGTATTCTTGTTTTGTTAAATACATTCATTTACTTTTTTCAGAAGACCTTCTTGTATTTTCTTTTTAAAACAAGAAGCTACTTGGCTAGAAATAGACGACTGTCATGTACATAAATGGAAGTCTTTATCCAAATATCTTTCTAGTTTTGTGTAAACAAATGGCTGTATATTACATACAGGTATCATTACACGCACACAGGTCTGGCTAATTCTGTATAAAACTTCAACGCTGTCTGTGCAGATGCCCTTCCACGGTCAGCAACCTGCCCTACCCTGACCGCTGTCGCCTCGTGCAGGATCCCCTCAATCCCTGCTGCCCCGTGCCCTACTGCGACTTCTCCAACCCCACCCCCGTCTTTCCCACCCCGGGTGTCACACCTACGCCGGGCTCTGGTGGTTCAGTTTATTTCAACACTTTGCCACCAGCCTCTGGCAGCAAACCACCAGGTTTGGCAGATGTTGACGCAACCGTTGTCTGCACTCTCATCTCTCATTTATGTGTGCGTGCGTTCGTTCCTTGTTTCCTTCGTTGGTTTGTTTGTGTCGTTACTTCATTGGCTGGCTGGCTGGCTGGCTGGCTGGCTGGCTGGCTGGCTGGCTGGCTGGCTCGTCGTCTAACCGTTCGTTTGTTGGTGGTCGGTTGGTTTGGATCATTTAGATTGTTCGGCAAAAGACCCCTAAAAGTCTCTGGCGTTCATCTTTGGAAGGACGACTGTTTCTGTGTTTATCACTGCTCTTTCTTTGATGCAGCTGCAACTTGAAACGATATGCACGTGCAGGTTTCTGCGTGTACCAAGGTGTATACTACGGCCAGGGTGACGAGTGGAACAATGGCTGCAGCCAACGGTGTCGCTGTGAGGACGTCAGCACTGGCTACTACACGTGTTTTGACAGGTCAGCGAGAGGTCACAGCTTGTAATTATTCCTCTTGACGACTTAGACCCCATCTTAATGAATCCGCGTCGTACTTCGCCCAGGTTGGTCACTGCATGCACGGCAAGGTTGGGCGAAGTAGGACACACATTTGTCCAGAAAAGATGAAGCTTCTACTTATATTTCTACGTGCTTGAGCTTGCGGTTAATAAAACTCACACTTGAATGCGTGTCCAACACTCCTTACAGATGCAAGAACTTCGAGAACCTTCCAAAGTCCTGCTCCATGAAGCTCGATCCTGCTGACTCGTGCTGCGTGGTACCTGACTGCAACGTGTACCCGACACCTGGACTTCCAGGTACTGTTGGTACGTTTATCCCATAAAGAGGCAGGTGTTAAATCAGCTGGTTTGCGTTTCAGTCTGACAAGAAATTTCTGCGCATCCAAACGTCTGCCGTCTGTTTATTGTTGTAGAAAGTTTTTATTTTCCTTTTATTAAACGGTGGCACGAATTAATCTCTTCCTAGTCAATAAAGAATAAGGTTCTGCGATCGTCTCTCATCATCCCAGATTGACCACGTCAATCATGCCCACAAACACCCTACCACACACACACACACATACTCGCACGCACGCACCCACACAATACCCCCATCTGTTTTGCTTCATGCGTCTATAACGCCTTGCGAGCTAGCGAAGACAGATACTGTAGAGTTTTCGAAAACAGGAAGACCTTTTCTTCAGGGCCCAATGGAGAGACCGTACCGCCGCCTGTGGTAGTACCTGTCGCTGCTGTTGGTGGGTCTATCAATGGCTTCGGTGGCAACAGTGCCGCCGGCATGAGCTCCAACAACCCCAGCAATGTTGGCGGCACCAGAAACGGTGAGTGTGTTACATTGATGTAGTCACGCGACTCACGGTTCGCACAAGTTAACACCAGAATGTCGGCTAAACAAAACACGAGACCCCCTCCTTCCGTCTCCCCAAGTCCTCCATACCCCCTACCCACCAGGTGAAATCACTTTCCTTCTAAATCAACATCAGCATGAACACAAAGACGCCAAGCACGCATGCGTTCACGAACACACACCTCTAAACCACACACGCGTACGAAACCTCTTCCCAGACTATTTTTAAGAGTTTGTGTGATTTTGTCGTACAGTGTGCGTGTACAAATCCCAGCTGTACACCCAAGGACAGACGTGGGACGATGGGTGCAGCTACAAATGTGAATGCATCGATGCTACGCGCGGGCAGTACAGCTGTACCGACAAGTAAGTACATTCTCGAATGTCGTAATAGTTCTAACAGTCTCACTGATTCCAAGTGTTGGCTTATGAACGGAATGGCAGAAGGAATGTTGTTAAACCTACCTATTTTTTTATCCTTGTAAATGAATGGATACCTTGAGGGGCGGGGGTTTTGAAAAAAATCCTTCTTAAATATTAACTCGCACCTGAGTTACCGTTGATTGATTTTGCAGGTGTTCCGCCTACTACTTCCTGCCTCCAAGCTGCTACTACAAAGACGACCCGTCTAATCCCTGCTGCAAACTTGTGTCCTGCGAGGGCACACCACCCCCCTCCATTGTGACTGGCCCCGCAGGCTCCGAGACGCCTTCCGGTGGGGTCGTTACAGTCAAACCAGGTACATAGAGTAAACCCCCTACCCCCCATACGTCCAGTGATCTAGAACCTTTTCTGCAACAAGGGTACCTTTGTCTCTTTGGACTTCTCCCCGCGTACAACAGGTTACCTTGGAATCTCAAAAAGGCTCAGCAGAGCGTTGACATTTCCTTTCCATCAACAAAACTGTCCATAAATGTTCCCCATACCAAAAATCCCTCGGCCAAGAGAACGACTACTTTTATGTGCAGACAGAGTTCAAAGGTTTGGAATTCAGCCTGATCGGATGGACACAGGACAGCGAAGACATGACAATCTGTACATTGTTATGTTCATAGTTATGCAGAAAATGGCACCCTACTCAAATGTCTTACGGAAAGATTTGTCTTATGACCTCTCATTTTCTTGACAGACAGGTGCGTGTACATCGACGGCAAACAGTACAACACCGGCGACACGTGGAGCGCTGGCTGCGATGCCAGTTGTAGGTGTGACAATGGAGCCGTCAATAAATACACCTGCACCTCAAGGTAAGATGTATGTGCAACAACGGCACCATTGTCAATATGTACACACACACCCTGAGGACTTTCTGCTCTAATTCGCAAATTACGATTTCAAAATATTCGGAAAAGTTTACAAATATTTGCTAAAATAATTGTTCCTGCCCCAAACTTAACACCAGGTGCCCTGCCTTCTCCTCGCTGCCAACGTACTGCCACCTGGTGCCCGACCCTCAGGATCAGTGTTGCGAGAAAGCTGAATGCAATGGGCAGCTAACTGCAATGGCGGGCAATAACCAGCCCACACAGTCGCCGTTCCTGCCTGCCAACGTGACCAACGTGGTGCCACTGGGAACACACACCATCGTTTCCGGCACGAGCTCTGCAACCGACGCTTCGCAGAGCTCTGGCATTTCCGGTGGCAGATGTGAGTCAGTGACATGGACAATTTTTTTCGGTTAATTTTTTGTTACGCCTCCGCGAAAAAAAGTTATTGCCTCCCTTGATTCTTCTACAACTAACCGTTTTGTAACTGGGAAATGCGTTCTGAAAATTAGGGTGCTACCGCGTTTTGCATTTTTGCTCTTGTGTACTATGTTGGTTATTTTCGCTCTGCGTGGATTACTTTAACAAGTAAAGCCGCGGTTTAAACCCCGTAGTTAAAGACCTACCAGACTGTCACTGTCTTTCTCCTGATGACTGACTTTATTCTTACTTCTTTCATTATAATTTTACAGTTATTCTGTTTTAAAGAAAAGACCCTTCAGTTTTATCAAGCATATGCTACCAAACACTAACTTGCTGAGACTTTGGTAATTAATTCTTTGTAATGAACAGTTTTTAATGTAAACGGGTTGGTCGTTAAGTCCATCTTTTTTTCTGTTCAGCCTCGTGTGTATACAAGAACCAGGTTTACCGTCAGGGCCAGTTCTGGGAGGACGGTTGTGACTATGTGTGTTCCTGTGAGGATGAAAGCACGGGGTTGTATCGATGCATTTCAAAGTAAGCTGGCTTTACCGCACGTTGTCTAGCCCTTAGCTGGATCTCATAATGCCATGCAGACACTCCTCCCGTTCAGGTGTTAATCGAGTTGTCCCTTGATTCATGTTTCTTCTTTTTTTTCAGTAAATGACTCCTTCCTGTGTTCCTTAGTCTTATCTCGTTTTTTAAACAATTGAATTTGTAAATTAAGTAACAGTTTGTGATCTGTAGTTAAGCCCAGTATTTTAAGTTATTTAAAAGGATATGAATCTTTTCTCTTGTTTGTTGTTTCTCTGCTTAGCTAATCTCAGTTTGTTTGGCTTTTACCCTAGTATCCTCCTAGCGTTAGTGCTTCGTGTTTGGTCAAAATCGATGGCAATCTCCTGAAACGACTAACAGGTAGTAAATAAACTTGATCGGCTGCTTGGAATCTGACTTGTGCTGCACCATTGGAAAGCCTCTCTAAGCAGGTGCCTAAAGCCTGTGTCACACGAGTTGCTTTTCGTGCTTGTGTTGTATCCCAAACTAATACAAACGTCGCCCTTTTGCCTAAGAGCACTCGCGTTTGACCATCAAACGCGAGCGTGGAATTCTTCGTGTATTGGGGGTCTGTCGTGAATACGATTCTTCTCCGAGACTCTGACTAGACACAAGTAGACACTTTGACTGACCGCACCTAGAGCACAAATGTCACGCCTTTCCTGTCTTACTACAGGTGTCCCAAGATGCCGCCACTGCCCACATACTGTGCCACCGTCAACGTCCCCGGACAGTGCTGTCCAACAGTCTACTGCGACATACCCGGTCAGGGCAAGTACAACCCTGTACCCGAGTTGGTGCCCAGCATCTTGCCCACACAGGGGCCCACCCCCAGCTCGCAAGGCGGCACAAACCCACAGATCATCGTTCTCTCTGGCACCTCCAGCATGACGGGCTCTCAAGTGCAAGGAGGGGGCGCCACCTTACCGCCTAACATAGAAGTGGGCGCCGTAAGGGGTGAGTGCGTGCGTGCACACACTCATGCAAGTCATGCATTTACAGGAGTTTTTATCTAGTTCGTCTTCCTCAGGGATTTTTCTCTTGGTGTGTGTGTGTGTGTACGTGTTTGCGTGCGTGCCTGCATGTATATGTGTGTGTGTGATTGCAACTGTTTTTGGTGGGATTTCTTTTGTTTTTGGTTTGTTTTTCTGGGGGTTTTTTTGCCACTAACCCTGCCATTTACAGTCATCTGCTGGAAAATTTTGTCTTTCTTATAATAATAATAATAATAATAATAGATGAAGACTCATACCGCGCGGGATAAAACTAAGGTCTACAAAGTAACACCTATATATTCTTAGAACTCCAGTGCTTGCCAACCCCTTTAACAGTGTTGCACTTTCAACTAAAAGGAAAAAACGTACAGGTGCTTATTTCCTTTTTTTAGAATTGCCTCCAGTCAATGTTCCGGTGTTTGCCCTTATTCCGTGTTAACCTCCCCTTTAATTACTCCTCACTTGAAGTTTCCACTTACTCCACTTTCTTAATCTCCCCTCGTCACTGCTATTCTTGTACAGTCTCACTATCCTGCTTATATTTTGCGTGTTTCACCATCTTGTTTATATTTCGCTGTTTCACTATCCTGCTTGTATTTGCTGTTTTTCACCATCCTGGTTATATTTGCTGTATTTCACCATACTGCTTGTATTTACTGTATTTCACCATCTTGCTAGTATTTGCTGTGTTTCACTATCCTGTTGTATTTTCTGTTTCACCATCCTGCTTGTATTTGCTGTGCAGACAAGTGCGTCAAGAACGGGCGGGTGTACGACCAGAACGAGGCTTGGACCGAGGGCTGTGAGTACGACTGTGTTTGCCTTGATGGACGGTCGGGTTACTACGAATGTAAGCCGAAGTAAGTTCTCCATGTTTTCTCCACCCTTCCTTGTTATTTAACTCCACATACAGAACTCAGAAAAAAGTATGGCAAAAAGGAGTCATAACCTTTAAAAACAAATAGCGTAGATCTTTGTTAAAGAGAAAGGTGAAATTTACCGCATGCATTACCCAAGATTAAAACAGCTCAAGGAAGGACAATTTCAACTCTGTGTCTGATGTTGTCTGTGCGCAGATGCGCGACGTACGACAACCTGCCGCAAGAATGCACTCTGACCAAGCAGGGCTGCTGCAGCAGCGTTGAGTGCAGGACGCCTGACGGAACGACAGTAGACATGACGCAAAACTCAACTGCCTTGGCCCTCTTTCCCATCACATCCGTCATGTCTTCTGGGTACACTGGCTTCCGTCCCGGCTACCAAGTATCTCAGGGTTCCTTCTTCGGCTCCTCGCGTGAGTTCTAAAGGCAGAAAATTAAAAGGAACACTTATCGTTTTGGGGTTTGGAGCGAGTGGGCTGAAGCTGTGGCGTGCAGTTTGTTACAAATAAACTCGGACTGTGTTTTAGTCCAACGCGCCTTCACAGCAAGCAGCGCTTTCCCCCGTAGGCTTTCTTCCCTAATTCATTCCCACATCACTTTCTTATGTTATACCTTTGAGCCAGCGGGTGCCCCAAGCAGTAAGAATGCTGGTGAGTGCTGCTCAGCGCGCTTGATTCTGTTTTACCGAAGCACCAGGAAAAAATGGCTAGGAATCTATTCTAACTTGGAGAAACATCATCTCATCTTAGTCCCACGACCTAGACAGCTGTAGTGTGGGGCATGCGGGATGCAGCGTCCGACATCTTGTTGCTGTCTTGACGTTGAGCAATAACCATGATAACCATTGATCCCTTCTGCATGCCTGTGGGTTGCAGAGGCGGCGTGTTTGTACAAAGGTAAGGCGTACACGACTGGTGAGACCTGGGATGACGGCTGTGAATTCTCCTGCACCTGTGTGGACGCCGCGAGTCGGCAGTTCGTGTGCAGACCTAAGTGAGTTGTCAGCTACGTCATGTCTCATCGGCTTTCGATTCTGGTTCCTTCTCGCTCCCTCCCTCCTCTCTTCCTCTTTCTCTCTTTCTCTCTCTCTCTCTCTCTCTCGCTTCTAAGCGTTTAGTACAGTCTTTTTCTCCATTAAGGGTCTGACAAAGGTTAATATCAGTTTCTCTTCTCCAGGATCCGTTTTCTACCTTTTTTAAATACTGTTTTGCAATCACGTTACTTCAAGCTGCCAAACTGTTTTACGGGTCACTGCCCTTGTAGCCAGACTAGCCCTAAAGTAGAAGTGAGGTATACGTTCTTTAAAATATCTAGAATGGAAGATGGGGTTTTTTTTGTTGTTGTTGTTGTTACAAAGGCATATTTTTGACGGGTCCTGTTAGACTGTATCACCCATGAACAGTGGACAACAGTTGTAGCTGACACATTTAGCCAGAAGCTTGGTTAAAGTTCGTCGAGTTCATCCATCCCTCTGTCCTGACGTCTCCGCCCAGGTGCAGTCGGTACGTTCAGATCCCCAGATCGTGCAAGCTGCTCAAGGACCCGCAGGGCTGCTGCGAAGTGCTGGACTGCACGCAGACGGAAGTGACGACCCCAACGAACCCGGCGTGCAGCGACCCCTTGAACAACTGCCCGGACTACGGCAAGGGGGCCTGCACGGGGGAGTACGAGCCGTGGGCCAGGCGCAACTGCCCCTACTACTGCGGCTACAGCCAGTGCGGTGAGTCGTGGCGTCTCTGACATCTTCAACCAGACCTGCCCATCTTGTGATCCGCCACTAGAGGCAAAAAGAATTTGATAAAATAACACAGCAAGAGTGAACCAGTGCAGTAGAGGGGAAACTCTCTGTTCTCCCTGTAGTTGGTGTTGGTGGGTGAGATCGATGAGGACGACTGATGATAATTGATAGTAGATGATGAAGGATGGAGGATGATGGAGAAGAAGGACGGATGATGGATGATGATGGATGATGAATGATGATGATGACAGGCGGAGAGGTGAGCGCGACTCCTGGGTCTTGCGTGGATAAACTCTCCAACTGCCATGACTACGACAAAGATGCCTGTACTGGGCAGTACCTCTCCTGGGCGACTGCGAACTGTCCTGCTTACTGCGGTCTGTGTCCAACGAGTGAGTGCCCCTATACTAGCACAAACTACCTGCAATCCTAACCTTTCTCAGCTGACTTCAGTAGGTGCAATACACCGTAGCGTAACTCCTTTCATAGCTGATACTCCTTAGACACTCTGCTTGCAGCTGGGCGGCATTGAAATCCAAAGGGATATCTTAGAATAACTCAAAAGAGCGCCAAATCCAAATCGACTTAGTATCTAACGTCAAGCAACGTTTGCTGTGCAGCGGGTCCCGGAACGTCCCAGTGCTTTGACCTGCTGCAAGACTGCATTGGGTACGGGACGTACGCTTGCCAGCCCCCGTACACGGAATGGGCACGCAAGAACTGCAACAGGACGTGCAACTTCTGCAGCAGTAAGTGCTGTTCGCTGAGCTGTTTGTGAGCTGTTGACGTGCTGTAAGCATCCTTAAGAACGTTTTAGAACATGTGATGAGGAAATATGTAAGCCTCTGGACCATGTTCATACAGTCTATTAACTCCTTAGGACACGTGACTCACCTAGCACGCTATATTCACTTCCCCGTGTTAAGCGTGTCTCATCCTCAGCTTGGCTGACTAATTTACGGCTTGTAAATCACCTTTTACCGTTAACTTTCTTAGGTTTTATAAATGTGGTTTTTAAAAATATCATTTTGATTCTTAACCTAAATGAGGTTTACAAGGACGTAACTTATGGAATCTATGTGAGTAAGAGCGTGGGTTGAGGTGCATGAGCGTTCACATCTTTCTTTCTGGCCAGAAGAGTGCTCGTAAGACCATTTCGCCTTGTGTGTCTTACGTGCAGTTTTGTGTATAAAGAGGAGGTATAGACTTCCATGTAAGCCAGCCCAGGTGTACAGGCTTACAAGCATCACACACAGCAGCCAAGTAGCTACCATAAACCATAACAAATGTGAATCGAAAGCAATGGTTGAAATTTAAAAAAACACAGGAAGGCAAAGTGCGTTTGTGTATTAGAAGACATGTCCGGATGCACAGCTGAGTTCTGTTCTCTTCAGACACGACAGTAGGGCCCATCAGCGGTGATTTTTCTGGTACCGCTGACTTGATGGAGGCCATTGTCAATCATGGCTGGCATAGGTCCATGGCCATCAGCAAACTCCTTGACGAAAAGTCCCGACTACACAAGTGTTAAAATTTATTTCCCGCTCCCACGCAGCTGTTTCTTCTGTTCTCAGAGATTAGAACTGCAGCTTTCCGTGTAATGTTAGTTTACTGCGTGTTGTTTCCACTCATTTATTCGCACAATAATCGTGTCATCCACGCACATGAGGACCAAAATGGCCCTTGACTATATATATGTGTATGCCTTTTGTCCTGTTCAGACTCGGATGGAAGCACTACAGGTCCCGAGCAAACAGAGGATACCCAAGGTAAATGCGTCTTCCTGATTTTAAGGAAACCATAAGCGAAAAAAATGCACTTCATCTGATTTGAATGAGCATGTGCTCATAGTCTTCTGTCCACTTTTCTCTAAGTTTACAGAGTCAGACACTCCAGAGCAGCTTTTTGACTCAGTGTTCTCGGTCTGATAGAATTTGTGTCCTTTAGATGTTCTGTTGTTTGTGTTTGTCTCTTCGTCCTGCCAGTGTTTTCCTCTTCCTTTCCCTCCATCTTCTTTTTCCCCGGTTCCCTCTCCTATGCCTGACGACAAACATTTTGCACGATCCAGTTGTACCCTCAATACGTTCAAAGCTCTGGATGAATAAAAGATCAAACTTTGTGAGCCGAAAGAACTATATCAGAACGTGCCGAATGCAGCTTTGAATCTATAGCATTATCACTTATCTTAATGCCATTGTGTTTTCCCCTTCGTCCGCGCAATTTCCCAATTCCCAAGTCACAGGCTTCAACCCCCTTCCCTCATTCCACCTACAGCACTTGATTCATCGTCCTGTCCTTTCTCGTTGCCGTGGTCACGTGACAGGCTGGGTGACGTTGCTCAAGGGCGTGTCGGGGGTAGAGAATGACGACCTTTTCAAGCTGTGGGCTTCCACCGAGACGCGGAACGAAAACAACGAGGTGGCGCGACGGCCGACAGCCGAGTTCCACGGCAACTACAAGCCGGCTTTGTCCAACTACTGGGACACCTGCAGCTTTGACCAGGTACTGGCAGGTGCAGGCGCATGCGGTACTGTGTAATTTATTCCACGGACTGGACAGGAAAAGACGACTTTCAGCTCATCCCCTACACAATGTCCACAACACACGGACAGGGATGAGGCGGTGTTTTAGTTAGTTGGATAGGTAGTTTGGGACAGGCATCTTCTCATCCGTTTGAGAAGATTTTCTGATTAATTCCCACATATTTTGTGTTCTTAGCATGTTATGAGTAAACCAATCCTCATCAAGAGCAAGTGCATATCGATACCTTACATGTCTAAACTTTTATATCAGCTTAATCGTCTCGGAGCAAACACGACTGTGTAGCTAGCCTGCGTCAGGAAGCGTGGCTTGCCGGGAAGGAGTCTATTGTGCGCAGCACCGCTTGGGGTCGTCTTCACAGGTTCGATAAGGGACTAATTTGACTGTACGTGCACAGTTCAACTTGCCTGCGCGCGTGTGTGCAGGTCAAGGTGTCCGTGTGGAACCAAGGCAAGGAGATGGCCAACATCATCTTCGACGTCCGTGGTGTCGACAAGATGAGCTGGTTTGACCCAGCCCGCATAATTTCCTCCACATACGATGACATCAAGACAGCTCAGTTCGATTTCTTCAGCCTCCAAGGGTAAGGACGACTTCCGGACATGCCAGTCTAACAAGAATCGACAGAGTGGAATCAATAGTAGTAGTAACTTTAGTCAAAATCAAACTTCTTCACGGGTGGCACCCGGTGGTGAGGTCACAGCCTGCACCCTTGATTGTTGATCTTAGCAACTCTTACGTCAGGACTTAGGGTCACTCGAGCAGCTGTGACGTCAGGGTCACTCAAGTTTCTGGGTAACTTCAGACTACCGTTGTGCATTGCGCATGCATGCCCCCAACGACAATGCTTTCCCCTTCATGAAATGTTGCAGGGACCTTGCCACGGGGCGCGAGTTCTACGTCAATAAGCAGTCCAGTGGATGCGACTCAAGTGGCTGGATCATGGTGTCCACCCAAAGCACGTGCTTTTATGAACGCACGGGAGCTACTAAACCCACGTTCTTTTACTCTCAAACCAAGTCCGCCACGTCTTGGAGTACGTGAAACTGGCTTCAGGGAGCTCCGACCCTACCCTACCCTTCTATCACTTTCTTTCATTTTTTTCAATTTTTGTTTCTTTCTTTCATTTTTTTCTTTCTTTCCTGCTCAATTAGCACATTCGTTACAACTAGATCTGTGGCTGCGATGTTAGATATTAACAGGGCTCCCCAGGATGACCCTTGTCTAAATTTCAGTCCGTCCCTTCTCAATTCTAAGCGGTCAGTTTAGAAGTCAAACGGCTTAAATAAAACACTGGGAAAAATGTGTGCGTCACAGGTTTCAATTTTGTATCATTTCTTGATTTTTTTGTGCGTAAATGACGCGCCTAGCGTGCGTCATCGGGAGCCCTGATTAACCGCAGCTGTCAATATGTGAATAGAAGGATGGGAGGATGATCAGAAAGACAGATGAAAACGTGATTGAGACATAGGAGGGGGTACCAGACCGTTTGCATTTGACGTAAGATTGAATGTCTGCCTACAAGCAGCGGTTCCTGTAAAGAATCAATGCCTAACCATCCAGTGTCTTACTTTGACTTTAACTGTGGACAGTGAACCGCGCAGAAGGAGATGTCTTCATGATATCTGGCCATGGAGGACATTGTACGTACGGGTACATGGTAGATTCACTGTACACGTTACTGAAATGTGTCCGAGCTGTGTCTGTGTTGTATGCGCATGATTTTGCACTTTGATGTCTTGTAGTGTTAGCCCATGTATGTGCTGTATTCATTTTAACAGTTTTAGACTGTTCCACGTGTCACATCACAGCATATGAAAGTTCTGAGATAATTTTAAAAAGAGAGGTTAAAAATAATATAAACTGTGATTACAATCGTAAGAAAGAAATTGAACATTGCATGCAGTATATTTACCTGTCTAGAACTACAAAGTAATGTGTCCTCCTATTTCAGTTGGTGTAACTGTAGTCTGTATAAGGAAACTGTATTTATAATGTGTCATGAGCTGCTTAAATACCACTGAAGTACTTGTCATGATCTGTCATACCCCCAGCTCCCCCTTCTCTTGTACCTTGTGTAAAGCAGACAGGTAGAAGTTTATTTCGGGTTTGTTTTTCCTCCTGCAGGTGGCAACACATCGAACATCAGACGTAAGTGACAGCTCATGGTGGAGTCTGACATATCAGTCTTCATTCATCACCCCTGTCCTTACAGAATACCCACTCCCACCCCTCAAATTCCACCAGAGAATATTTCATCCAGATTGAAGCTTTTTTTTGGAGGGGAGGGGGGAGGGGGGCATCAATTACAAAAATGGCCACTAACGCAAATCTTCAGAGGCAACAGTCCATGCCTGGGTCATTTAGTGTCACAAGGCTTATCATTCTGTCACACCTCATGTCTTTGGTTTGAGAAAAGGTTGTGCATCCTTTCACGTCTCCCCTACAGTAGTTTCCTTTGCTTGACATCCTGTTCTCGGGGTTTACAGGGTTTACAGGGTTCGGTTAAGTTGGATAAAGGCAGTCGTAAAGAACTAAACAATTAGTCTCATTTCAGTGAAGAATTTTTCCAAAATCTCTCTCCTCACTGACATTTTCAGTTCAAACATGGGTTATAATGAATATTCAATCCAATTTTTTAAAAAAATCAAGGTGATTTCTTTGCAAATGGACTAGTTTCCTATGATGACTTTCATCTTAGTCAAGCTGTGTGAACCCTGCATAACAAACTCTAGCTGTTGGTGCAGCTGTGTGTTCCTACAATGGCAACGACTACCGTACTGGCGAGACGTGGCAAGATGGCTGTGAGAAGAACTGCACGTGCCGAGACGCCAGTCTTGGTTACTACCAGTGTGATAACCTGTAAGCTTGACATATAACTGTCTTTTTCCACGTTTGTTTTGCTCAGTCACATAGCTATGGTTAATGAGCTTCGTAGGCAATTTGGGGATGGGAAGTTTAAAATTTTTCGTACCTCTATAAGTTAGTAATTACTGAAAATCACAGGCCTACTGAAATTTCCAGATTCAAGCCCTCTCCCCACCCTCTCTCTCTCTCTCTCTCTCTCTCTCTCTCTCTCTCTCTAACTGCAGCAGTTAGTAAAAAAAGAAAAAAGAAAACAATTGAACTTGATTTTTAATGGCCTGGCAAGATTTCTAGTGTGTTTCAACATATTTCCAGCCGCTGCAAATGTGGCCCCTAGCACAATAACGAGTTTTATATACATTATTCAACTCAGTTTCATGAGGACTCTGCTAAAAATGCTCTTAGGATCATGTAAAACCAACCCCTAACGACAGGATGGGAAAATGGATTTTTCACAATAAGCAGAATTTCAAGGCAGCTTTCCTAGTACCACCCATCTGTCCTAATTAGTCATTAGGGTGGCAAAAGAATTGTCATGAAAATGGAAATTTCATGCATCAGTATATAAAATATGTTCACTCATGCAACCAACAGTGCTACATGCAGAAGAACACTATTAAGTACTGTGCAATAGCCCCCAACCATCTGCAGGCCACCCCACACCCCATGCAAACAAACACTCTTCCCAGTGGTGT
Organism: Lanistes nyassanus; assembly: GCA_004794575.1. Taxonomy (NCBI): domain Eukaryota; kingdom Metazoa; phylum Mollusca; class Gastropoda; order Architaenioglossa; family Ampullariidae; genus Lanistes; species Lanistes nyassanus. Next base: position 395,318 of record SMGT01008884.1, on the reverse strand, counting down.
CCTATATATATCCCATGCAGCCATGGTGTTACTGGCTGACATGAATAGAAAAGGGGAATAAAAAGTGCAAAGCAGCATTGTAAACCTAAGGGCCAACAGTTTGAAAATGCACATTGTCAGCTTTTCTTCCCTCCTGGCTTGGGATCTTCCCTCTTCTTATGCAGGTGCCGAAAATACCAAGCACCCCTGCCAGAAGGTTGCCATCTGATCAAGCTGCAAGGCCAGTGCTGCGAGACGCTCAGCTGTACCATATCTTCATGTGAGGACTGTCTTCTGTCATCTTTTCGTTTTCTTTCCTTCATTCAGATTTCTGTCATAATTTTACAGTAAAATTCTTCCAAACCTGTCTACACTCATACCACAAACACATCACCTACATATGAAAAAAAACTGAAAAAAGGTATGTTCATTCCAAAAGCATTTTAATAATACTGTTTCGAAAAAAGCTGCTTAACGAGACCAATATTACGGTGCTCGAATGTTAACATATAGGAATACAAGGTGGAACAGATTCCTGCAAACGCACTCATAATCTCAAATGTGGAAGTGGTTTGCCACTGGGTTATTGCCCCTGCCCATTCGCTACAGGTTTCAGCATGAACAATTATGCCTTAAAGATGCACGTGGTTAAAAGTGAATTTTGAAAAATCATATTTCCAAAGTACATTTCTGTATTCACAATATAGCTGGCTCTGGAGTCACTTGCCTTAACAGAAAATGAATGGAGCATTTTAAACTCCTTGTCTGTACAGCTGGTGGTTGTTACTATCACGGACAATACCACCACCAAGGCGAGACATGGGATGACGGCTGCGACTACAAGTGCACTTGCGAAAGAGAAAGCGATGGATTCTATGCTTGCAGCACAAAGTGAGTAAATTAGATTTAATGCAAACCAAAGACCAATGCATAAATTTTGATCTCGATTACATTTTCCTCAAGTTTCTTTTAGTTTTAGAGCTGTACCAAATATTCAGTTCAAATTCATATTTTACCAATTAATGATATTGTTTTTATGTTTTAAACTGCATCATTAGTATCTGATTGTTTAAATTTATATTTTTATGTTCAGCCTACCAAATCGCCACATATTTGTATTTGGCCAAATATTAAAAACCTGATATTCAGTACAGCACTCAAAATATTATATACCCTACAAAAATTGTGCACATATCAACCTGGTCAGCACATAAGCGATTTTTGCATAGACCTCACTCAAGGATCTTGTACCTCCCATCATTCACTGTCACCGGTCCATCACTTGCAGTATTAAACACAGGATATTTAAATGATATGTAGTTCTGCACAACTAAATGTTCACGACAGACAAAAATTTAAATCAAAATTTATCTAATAATCACAACAATCTCTCTTCGGTCAACCAGTCGCCCAATGCATGTCTGGCATAATATCAAAAAGAGTATAAAATATTTAGCACCACTGTACATATAGAACCTTTCAGTGATCCATCACAAAAGGTAGATCTTGAGACTGTAACAGCATCCATCATTTGATCCTGAATCACGAAGCACAAACAAAACCAAAGCAACCGCCATCACCAACCTCCACAGAACAGCATCGACTTTTAATATTGTAAACATCTTTTTTCTCAACTTTATTCCAGATGCTTGACATGGAATCTCCCAGCTGAGTGTTACCTAGCCAGCCCACCAGCTGGTAAATGCTGTCCAGTACCTACATGTCCTTCATGGATAGCTGTGGTCTATCCCCCAGGCTATGAACAGGAGTAAGAAGTCACCTACATGAGGGACTGTTTTTTTCATAACCTACAAGATGCTCAAGAACGTCACTGCAAACACACCACGTACAAATGCCCAATAAATACCATATTATTTACAACTGCCTAATAAATGCTGTACAATTCCGAGTTCACAACTGCCTAATATATAACAGACTTGTTTGTATGAGCTATTTTCGGACTGACTAATGTGTGTCTCGTACAAGTGCCAAAGCATTCAATACAGTAAAACCTCCCATTAAAATTTTTGAAAATGCACCAGAATCAGGTCTTAACTACAGGAGGGTCTTAACAGACAGCACATGTAGTGCAACCCAGTGCAGGTCGGTGACACAATTTTTGATCCTATCTAAGAAGGGGTTGTAACAGGGAAGGTCTTAACATGGAGGTTCTACTCTATACCCATCTGCCTTTTTTTTCTTTTCTTTTTTTTTGAACCTTCACTATGGTTATTAGTATTAGTTTACGATCTCTGCCTGGAATGAAAAACATCTGCATAATCATTTCCCTTACCTTAAAGACTTTGGATGTCTACAAATCTACAGAAGTACTCAACGCTGTTTCGAAAATTCTGGAAACACTGTGGCCACCAGATCCTTCTTGTTCAGTTTTCCAAGGGCATTGCGAGGCATGCTGGGTAAAATACGAAGAACTGAAGGAATCTGATATGGAGGTAGCACATCTCGTGCCCAGATCTTCAGTTCTTCGAGTGTCAGGGTGCATCCTTCCTTTAGCACCACAATTGCTGCCACCCTTTGACCCCAGGTGATGTCTGGGAGGCCAACTACCCCACAGTCCAGGACTGACGGGTGAGACAGCAGGTGGCGCTCTACCCCCAGAGCACTGATCTTGTAACCACCACTCTTGATGATGTCAACTGAGGTTCGCCCAAGGATTTTGTACACCCCGTTATCCACTGTCACTGTGTCACCTGCATGCCATGTGGCCCCCAGATGCAAAGAATAAGTACACAACGGAAACACTGTCATATCAGTTAATTCAAATAAAATGCCCACCTTTTTTTCATAATGTGATGGTAATAATCTATTTGCTGTTTAATCCCAAGGAAGCAACTCAAACTATAGAGTCTGACTGGCAGAGACAGAATGAGTGTGGACAAGTAATACAGATTTCTAACAACTCAAATATTGAATGCTTTCCACAAAAAAATGATTCTTTTGCAAAATCTAAGGACTCGCCTGTTTTGAACCAACCATCTGGTGTGAAGGCTTCAAGGGTTGCATCTGGGCGGTTCCAGTATTGGTGAAAAACACTTGGACCTTTCACGAGCAGCTCCCCGGACTCCCCCTCATGACCTGCAGCAGAAAATCCACATTATGCTTGCTGTGCTGACACTAGTGACAGGAAGTCAAACAATGGGTTCAACAACAGCAGCAACAGTTAGAGGAAGCAGATGGCCACGCGGTTAGAGTGTTGGCCTCTGAATCTGAAAATGCTGGTTCGATACATGTAAATCGCAACAGTCATCTAATTTTTTTAAAAATTGTTATTGTTTGGTTGGGGTTTTTTCAATGAAAACGATAAAATAAAGAAGCAAAAACACTGTGCAGCATACCTTGACATTAAATGCACAGTCATGTCGAGGTCAGGCCCAATTTTTTGAAAATGCATGAGTTACAAGTCAGAGATATAATAGGTGCTTCTTGTAGATGAAAAGAATGATCATTTTATAAGTGTTATTAGGACTGCAAGCTAGCCAAGACCAGTTTTCACTGGGCTGACAAGAATTACGATTAAACACAGGTGCTGTGGAAGATAGAGGCTTACCACAGAACAACCCATTACACAGTAAATTCAAGTCAATCTCCAAAGGTTACATAAGTGATCCCAAGTTAAAACCACTCACTGTCCCCAGAAAATCTTACCAGGCTGAACAACGGTCCGGTTTGAATTGCCAATTGCCAAGACATCATAACCATTTCTGGCATAGACATTTGGCTTTGACACACATACTTCAACTGATGGAAATGGTTTCCCAACGGTACCTAAAGAAAACAGAGCAAAACAGTCCTAAAACCACTTCACAGTTTCCTAGGATTCAAATACAACTGCAATACTACATCTGGAAGTTTCAAAATTTTAATTTAAAAAAGTTAAAACCAAAATGTGAAGGCTTACAGAAATAGAGGTGGTGAAACCTTTACCATCCTTTCTTAGTTTTATTAGTTTCTGAGAAAGACCACAGCTTCCTTCAAAGCTTCAAAAGTCTGAAGCAGGAATTTCCTGGATGGGGTTGGGGGCTCTTTATGCAGATTTCCTAGTAATGATTGAAATAATAATGCAAAATAAAGAAATCCAATGCTTTCAAGATTTTAAATAGACCATCATGACCTACAGCAACTGATACAGGCATACACATTAATAAATGCTTTGTTGCCAAATAATATTTTTTTTAAAAAGCCAGTGAAGCAGGGTTATTTGCCTAGATGCAATTATCCAACAATTAAAACTGACCAGTTCAGTAACAACTTCAGAATGCACCAATGACCTAAATATGCCAGTCACAGACCTGGTATCCGTGGCCCCTCAAGAGGACTGGTTAATGCCATCCCAATCTCTGTCATTCCATACCGCTCCAGGAGTCTGTGTCCAGTAATACTTTCCCATTTCTCCAGCACTGACTGGGGAAGCGGTGCTGACCCACTCACCATCAATCTGTGATTTGTGTGAGAAGGACAGATGTAAGCATTCAATGGAAACTGATCTTCCACATAGCTACCTCCATTCCCCTACCTCCAATTCTTCATTTGCATGCAGGTAATTGTATAGGTGTATAAAAATAATATTGAACACATGTATCTGCATTCGCAGTTTTCCCCTTCACTAATGTCATATACACAATTATTACCTCATGTCAGTGCAGAAGCAATTAGAAAATGGCTCCATGATGAAAGGAGGACAAATCGTTGAATGGCACAATTTAAGTGATTTTAGTTCTCACTTTGTTTCTCTCCTCCCCAACTGTACATATCCTAAACCAGACCAAGTCTCAACTAAACTGGACATCCTATTCCCATCACGCATTCTTTAATTAGCTTATTGTTAGCAGCTTCCACAGAAATAAAATTTCTTCACACAATTTTATACAAACTGGCACCAAGAAGATGGTGAATGGGTAAGGATGGTTATCACCACTGTCTGCCTATCATACTGTGGACTGTATTTACAATGTCTGTGGCTCCATTCTCCACCCACAACAAAAACGGCTGACAACGAGGAAACTATGACAGCAAAACTCTTCCAGTACGCTCTCTAACCACCTCTAACCACAAATGATTGTCCTACCTGGCCAACCCTGGCCACGCATACAAGAACCAAATTACAGCCAAACAAGATGCACATTCATGTGAGTAAGGAATGCCCTAAAGATGGCCTTCTGTCTTCTCCTTTACAAGCCTGCTGTTCAATTATTTCATGCCTCTTTGTTTTACCAGCATATCTGCATACCACCATACCTGATACGCTCCTTGCAGACGGACTTGATGTACTCGCACATAAGTCTCGATCTCCTGCCTCTGTAAAGTTCTGCCTCGTAGTGTTGAATGAGCTTCACGTAGATAGTGGGTACAGCCATAAACATGTTCACCCGCACACCTGTACTGCTTGGAGGGTTTACCAGACAGCTCCACACCTGAGGAAAGTAGGCATCCACATCATGCACATCTGTGCATAAACACAAAATAAACATATAAATCAATCCAAACAGCATAATATGCCACTCATTAAACCAACAACCCTGTCAAGCTAATTCTTAGTTATCTTACTTGTATTATCAATATGGTAACAACATTATGAGCTTGTCCCTGTAATTGCTCTATGCAATAAATAAAACTGTATTAATTGTAATAAACATAACTAAGTAGTTTATTGCATTTTGCACCTTGCTAAAACTGTGTGTGTGTGTGTTGTTTGGAATGTTGTGAGAGGAAAAAACATCCACACAACTATGTGCTGCCACAAACTACAATTACAAAATTGTGAAAAAGGTTTCAAGAAATAAACCTGAGCCCCCAATGATGGATGAACAAAACAGTTCTGCTGGCACTGCAAAGAGAGAAAGATTAGTGCACCTTGTGAGGGTCGAATTTCGGCAACATCAGGCACGTAGCACCGTTGCTGAGGGGCGTCAGCAAGGCATTCACTATTCCATGAACATGATGCAGTGGAAGCACATGCAAAATCACATCTGATGAGCTCCAGGCCCACGCTGTTGTCATTGCACTCACCATCGCCGACAGATTTCCGTGGGTCAGAACTACACCCTACGAAAACATTCCATGACTAAAATGATCATTCTGATTTAACAACATAAAAAGGCAGGATAAATCTGAATCTGAAACTGTAATAAAGCACCAGCAGCTTCACGATGGCAACTATTTTAATGGAGCCCGTGTTGGACATTCTGCTTAAAAGCAAATGCTGTGGTAAAGACAAAAAGACTATAATTAGCATGAGCATTTATAGCTACACACCTAAGGTTATGGTTCTGAGAAATTTTCCTGAAAAAAAGTAAATTAGCCAGTAACACTACCAAAAATATTTTTGAATATACAGCTGAAAATATCACCTTTTTCAAGGCTTACCTTTGGGTTTCCAGTGGTACCACTTGTATAAACAATCATAGCAGGGTCATTTTTAAATCCGTTGTTAAAAAGATGCAAATCAAACCATCGTTTTGGGCGTGTCTTTTTAACTTTACCAATTGCTTTTGGTGTTGTGGCCTTTTCCGAGATAAACCATTCATTAGCTGCATAATCTTGTTTAAGGTCAGAGTCATTAATCACATGCAGTGGAATGTTCAGCTGTGAAGACAATGGTAGCAGTTTATCAGCATACAGTTTTGATGCTAGTAGGACAGAGCAGCCAGAATCTTGAATGAAATACTCGAGTTCTGAGACTGGGTGATTTTTGCTGAGGGGCACAGCAATACCATTCGCCATCCATGTTGCCCAGGTTGCAATGACATAGCTAGCATCATTTTCACAAAGCACACCCACACGTTGATGGTTCAACATATGTCCATCCTTGCCACAAACGCTGTTCAGAAACAGTGACATCGTAAAGCTGTGGTGAAGCAGATCGTCGTACAGGTACCGATCCTTGTGATCAACTAGTGCTGTTCTGCCAAGGTGCTTCTCAGCTGCCAAGAATGACGGCAATATGGGGGACATCTTTCTCGAGTTTGTGCTGAGCCGAGATTGGCAATTGCTGCACACAGCAAAAGGTCTGGCAGTTTTCACCAGCTGGCCTGAACTGAGTGCAAGCTGACCAGTAGCTGGAGCAATAAGCTTGTGAATCAAGGCTGAAGGCATATGCCAAGAATGCCATTTCCTCCATGAAGCAGCCGTCTTGTTCTGAGTAGCACCCAAGCCAATCAACAGCCCCCTGGAGAAAAACCTATAATGGTGTAACTGAAAGGAAATTCTTTAAGAATCATTTTCCAGATTCTACTACCTGGCATAAGCAATGATTGTACACACACAAGTCACACACACATATATACATATGGTATCTTTCTTTCCTTTGTATCACCTTACACAACAGTCGTGCATGTTGTATGACCCTACATGCATTACCAAATGACTGCACTTATCAGATGCTGAAATGAATAGAATGAAAAGTTGTGCACACCATTTCTTTTGTATACACCTCCAAATCACTAGGAGAAGCACCATTTTACCTCAATAAAGTATATCCTGACATTTGTAAAAACATCTTAAGCCAATCATAGAATTTATCTACTGTTAAGCTGTCTCATTTTGCATCTTGATTTATGTTATAGGGAAAGAGGGAATAATGTGTGCACTCTCTCAGAAAAGCAAGGTGAAATAAATCCTCATTGGCACCCTTGCTATTCATGTCTTATTTCTATACTATCATAAAGGTTACTGTATCTGTAGTTCCTTTTTAAAGATAGGAATTTCTTTGGTGGAATTCCCTTTGTCAAAAAGAATGAGGCCTGTAAGGATTTTGGTGTTGGTACAAGAGGGATGATGTGTTTGGGTCTCAGATTAAATTTAACAAGTTATAACATCGTTCAAACCTATGGGGTGCATAAAGTGTTTTGCTTTGCTTTTTGTTATTATGTTATACAATAAATATGCAGGATACCTCAGTTTATTGGCAATTTATAAGAACCCTCCCTGAACTGAAATTATAATTAAACATTGATTAATCACGATTTATTTGCACTAGCAATTTCATCTCTTATCTTGATTATTTCTAAGAAATAAGTACTTTAATATATTCTATTGTGTAGTAATCAGCCACACTGAGGCAGTAGTTACATTCTTCAAGATTATTCTGATAACGCCAATACCAAGTAATGGCTATAAAGAATTGCGCGGACGCAATATCGTGGACTGATGTAGGCATGGACTAGATCACTTAAAATTTCTAAATATTTAACTGTTAATTAACAAGAATACTGATCGTCCGCCTAGTATAACACTGAGACTATTCGCAAAAAAGGGTGGGGGGGGGCTGCACACAACAGGGGCTTCCTCAGTTCACGGGCTTAAAAAATTGCACTATATCTAGATTTTGTTACGATCGCGAGAATTAGAATAATGTGAACTTTCACTTTTTATTTTTGTCTAAAGCACATGATCAGTATTTGAAAGCTTTCGGTAACAAGCCGACAAAGTCACTAAACCCCGTGATCAACCGCATTCTTTGATTGCAATATGATAATTTTAAGATTTGGCATTATTACATTCGTTGCCTAACAGGCGATGACAAAACGCGTGCACACACACACAGCGTACCTCATTGTCCAAGGTCAAAGGTTGCCCACGAACGGCGAGTACGTTCCCTTGCAACCAAAGGGAGCTAATGTTAAAAATTTTCAAAATTATGTCTACGAACGTTCCAAGAGCAAACCACTTACTTCCTCAATGAACTGCATGTGTTTATTGATTTGTGATCGACAAATAATCCATCAATCGATCGCTCGTGAAATCATGAGATTATTGCCAGCTGGAAATACGTTTTACCTTGAGAAAGTGGAACGGACACGAGTGACGAGAGCCTGAGTGAGATCATTGTAAATGATTGTTTTGTGAGACGCGTGGTCAGAGATACCAGCTCGTAAGTACTAAGGTAGTCCTCTATGTGCACACTCCTTCCCGGAAATATTAAATGGAAAGTTCTCTTAAAGCTTTGCCTTTTGTCAGTACTCCTATTTTTTCAAAAAAAGTATGCAAGGGTGCAGGTGTGCAATTTTGGCTATTTGCTTGTGAAATCTACTATCTAGTGAGGTTTGCGCGTCTGAACACTCAATGAATTATTTAACCCTTTGCCCTGCCACTTCCCCCTGAACACCATACCAATAATCACTTCACTCTGTGCTGGTGTTTAATGTTTTTTTTTCCTGTGAAATGGGAAGTAATATTTCCACTGAACGCGGTTTCGCAGCAATAAGGCAGTGATGTGAATAATAAGACAATAGAATTTACTGTCACATGTGACATTTTCATCTCAAGCGTTAGCATCTGCTATTGCCATTGAAGAAATCTTTACACACAAACTGGCGTTTTGCTATTTAATGTCGACCAATCAATCTTTACAATGAACCATGCTGACTTTAAGGTTCATGGCTGTTTAAAAAAAGTCCCACTCCATTCAGCAGCATAAAAAATTACATTTTAATCATTCTTTAATTTTTTTAAGTGTAAATTTGGAATAACATTTTCTGGGAGTTGAACACGATCTTGAACTACCCATAAAAGTTCTTAATTGCTACATGAAAATATCTCTATTCTTTAACCCAGAAAAGTAGCAACTAGGACAAAAATCTCATCCTTCAAACCAAAATTAATGTTATTTGTTTTTTCCTTTATAATTTTTTGTGAACCTTTAGTCTATTAAGATAACATTATAACAGAAGAAACAAAATTGTGAAATTTCACTTGAAACTAGAAGAGTAGCCTTCCCACATTTCTTATTTCTGAACTACAAAGGTTATCCTGTACCCTTTTTTTTTTTTTCCTTTTAGGCCATAGGGGATTGCAGGTGTATGAGACCCCCAATTTTTCTGTGGGCCAGAATAGTGAGAGTGGCATACGTCTCTCCCTCGCTGCCTTACCTTCCCTGACCCATGGTCAGGTACCCGTTTCCAGCTAGGTCAGCTGGGGAAAGTGTGGTGCACTGCATGGATATCAAACCAGCACTTTCAGGTTTGGAGGACAGCCCTCTGGCCATTCAGCCATCCACTTCCCCCAACTAAACTATATTATAAGAAATTATGGTCACAATCAGTCCAGAAGTACAGACACCAGTGGAAGTGAACACATCTCAACTTTCCTTCAAATACACTTTTTTTTTAAAAACATCTTTCACTTATATACACAACCATCTATCACAAAAGGCACTCTTGTACATACCATTCAGACCAATAAGCAGCCAAATACTGTCAAAACTAAATTAAAAGAACATCACCATAAAATGCGTATGTACAAGAATTGAACAGTATTTCCTATCATTCACAAAAACCATCAAGCTGTGATGAGTTCTTGGCCACTTTAACATTCACACACACACACACACAAAAGAGCATGGCTTTATCATCAGTGTGATACTGGATAACCTTATTCCACAGTAACCAGATCCACGAATAGCCATTATTTCAATCCAACTGTTTTTTCTTTCCCTATCTTCATCACATATCTAGCTTTTGTAGAACGGCCTACAGGTCACGTGCATTGCTTCAAGGCCGCTTCATCAAGCACATCTCACAAAAACTTAAAAAATAAAAGTAAAGCAAACAAAGATAAGAAGACTGGAAAAAATGCCCATTTCATTATGAGTACAAGAATTGAAATTGCAGCTAAGCTATTCTGATACAAAAGCCATAATAAAGACATTAAAGGCAGGAAGACAGAAAGCAAACTAGATTCCTCTAGCGACTGACAGTGATGGGATATTCCAGGGGAAAACTTAAATAATTACACCATCATTCACACACCTTTACTCCAAAAGTTTAGTCTGGTCTAATAGACACTAGTTTGTCTTCTAATAAATCATTTATAATAATAGACATTTATAGCATATTTTAATAATGCAGTTTACTCCCCTGTCATTGTCCTGAGTCAAGTGTCTGTGTGTACACAAACACTCTCTTAACAGGTGACACGCACTCACATGGTTGGAAAAATAAACCCCAGAGCTTCTTCATTCATGGTTCCAAGTCTCTTTCCCAATTAGGAATAATCTGAGCAATATCACCCACGTTTTGTTTAGCTCAAGGACAGCTTCTTTCACCAGTCAAGTAAAATAATGCTTGAGACAGTTATGTTCATTCTGTCACCATTCATTCATTACGAGATTTGAACATCAGAGACAGTTACACAGTTTTACATCTCAAATGCAAATCGAAGCATAATGTTCAAATAAGAAACACATTAACCTCAGTTCCCAGAGAGAAAACCGAATCAGGTTGGCGAAGACAAAAACAACATTCTGAGGTTTGGGGAGGGGGAAAAGATTCCAACAGACCTTAGGTATCTATCTTACATCAGATGGAGAACAGGGGAAATTTAGTAGAAAAGTGCATAAATCATACAATATGTACAATGATGTAAAGCACAAAATGAAGCAAATGTATTATTATTTTAAAGGTTTATATACAGATTACTTCATGCAATATTTATGTCTAAAGATACTGAATACATTTTGTACATGTTTACTATGAATTATACAATAATTTCAAAACTGACTTGCTGAACTTTTTAAAATGTCCAACTCTAGAGGTTGTGCAGTGGGGGAAGAGGATCCCTTGCTGCAGTGCACTGTCTGCACTAGGGGTGGTGCTAGGGAACAAACGTGCAATTCTGCTGGCTATTAATGTAGCCTGTCAAAGTTGAGATAAAAATGAAACAATGTACCAGTCACTACTGGTTCAACTATAATTTGTAACACACGAATGTGAAATTTTGCTGGCTAAAAATGCAGCCTGTCAAAAGTTAAGAAAAAATGACAGAATGTCCATACCAGTCACTATAAAGCATTACTACACGGTGAACAGACTAAACTCACATTTTTTTTTCAGAGAAACATGGTGAATATCATGCATAATGCATATTTTGGTAAGTTGTAAATATGTTAAAAATGCAAATGCTTGATCTGTGTGTTTTGCAAGCAAGGCTCCAAAGGCTGTGTGAGTATTTAGAATAAGCTACTTGAAAATCTAAGTAAAACATGAACATGCATGACAAGAATACATCAAATTGAAGGCACACTACAAATTTCACACTCATGTTCAAATTTCTTTTCATATAAGTATCTCAGAAATGGTAAACCTGAATCAAAGCAGTAATGCTGGTTTAGTATTTAGCATAGTCAGATCTTTATATTTTAGTCAAAGAAACACTGTAGCTGAAGGGCTTTAAAATGCCCGTAACAGAACACTAGTTTCATACACATTTTCAGTTTCTCTCACTCAGTCTCTTTCAGTTTCAATGCCTATAAAAATTACAATAAAATGATGTGACAAAGAACCAACCAGCGAAAAAAAAATTGCAGAATTGTCAGTTTTCATCCTTGTTTGCATCCGTACACAAATCAAAAATCCTGCTTATAAAGTTGAATGTTGAATTTTCAATATAAAATTCCAAGTACAATTCTTTAGAACCACTAGCAACTTTCCTTCTCATCATTTAAAAAGCCGTTTAAACAAAAAAGGAAGTCATAAAATCCCAGTGCACTGCAGATCCCTGTCTTGATGACAAAATGCTTCCAAAATGCCTCTAGGAGCATCATTCTTCTCTCTGCATTCTAATACCCACTCACATGCTGTAATCCGTAATGCCTCCACCCCCACTTCCAAATACAGTGTGTTTTGTTATGATTTTATATTTCTATCCTCTCCC
>SMGT01008884.1:335960-373375 GCA_004794575.1 Lanistes nyassanus | reverse complement strand
GGGGGGGGGGGGGGGTGATACTAATTCAAACATGAAGGCTTATGTCATAATAGGAACCCGTTTCAAGCATCTGGGGCAGAGAACTGATAACATTAATGAGGCAGAAACAACAAATGAACAAATACATTCCAGCATGCTTGCTTGAAATGACCTTTTGTGATTCTTCCAGACAATACATCCCACTGATACTTTTAACTTTTTACTCACCTGATGGGGAGCCTCAGTAGGAGGGGGCAAACAGTTCACATCTTCAACATCGGTTCCAGAGCTGGCAGTGCTCAATTGAGATGGTAGAACAGATGGCATGTTATCTGCTTCCAATACCCATGCATTGCTGTTTCTCTAAATTAACAAAAACAATGGGGGGGAGGTGGGTTAGGCAAGAAAACCCACATTCATAAGACAAGAGCGCCAATCTATAATACCTGTTAGCATTATCTTACTCAGAAAGTAAAAAGAACTTACTCTGTGCTAATTAACTGTACATTGCTGTATATCACATTGTGCATTAAGAGGTAGGTCATCAGTGCTACATATGAAAAATACCTTGGGCATTGGTTGGTTGGGCTTCAGCATTGCTCTACAATACAATGTTGAAAGTTTACAATATGTACCATATATTATAAATAATCTGGTACCAGCAAGCCATTATTCATACATAGCAGATGCGAAACAAATCTACCAAAGCTTTAATACTGAGGCTGCTTCATCGTTTTTATAATTATACACATACCTCAGGTGTCTTGTCATGCTCAAGGATCGAATGGACAGGCAGGCTTCCTTCTTTAGCCATAGGTAACGCAGGCATTTCTGGCTCAGGTACTCCCAGGATGCTGCAGATGCGCTGAATTTCAGCAGCATCCAAGTCATCAACATCCAGGAAGAAAACCTGTTGAGCCACACACTGTAGACAAAATATTTTTTAATTTAAACACTGCAGAAGAGCAAATACTGAGAGCTGCCAACCTCCAAATTTTGGTGAGAGTAGCATAAAGGGAAAAACCGAGAATAGCAAACTGACAACTGACAGTAGCACTAGTAGGCATGTACTTTTGTATAAAAAGGCATAACATTAACAATAAAACAAGAAATCTCTTTTTCACACAACTTGCAAGATTTGTCATGTTTATGCTGTTACTTTATGGATACACTATCCAATATGCCATTACTGGTTTCCCTCCTGCACTCTTTGACAGCGTGAGCAATCTGAACTTGCTCTAATGGTGATGTGACTGTACATAGGACATGCTGGATTGTACTGTGCTAATAAATTTTGTTTACATTTCTAGCAAATTTATAATATAATGTACTAAGCAATTTCCATTGTATCATATTTAGTTTTTGTTTTAAAAAATACAATTTCAAATCAGTTATTTAATAAATATAAAAGTTTTCCCAACCTAACAGCAGTTGAGATCATCTCCCTCCTCTCTGGGATATATGTGACACTGTGTCAGTAATCCTTTCATGGGCAAATTGTGATGTTGACTTTATACATGGAGCAACACACAAATATGTGCATCAAGCAACGATTTTCCAATACACAGAAAGGCAAAGTGAAACCTTGTCTAAATGTCTGGCTTTTCCCCCTCTCATTGTATTACTGTGCTGGAAGCCTGTTTTAAAATTTTAGCAACAACTGTTGCTGAGTCCAAGCCAATAGTTTTCTTTAAATGGAAAGAATGTAAGGTAGACATGAGAGTCACCATAACAAGAAACTTTTTATTGCTCAATACACAAAAAATATTCAACAACAGGATGCAGCATGCAGCTCACCAACATGGGGCTAAATGGTTTTAGGACACTCCATTCCAGTTGCTTCTGTTATCACACAATATGTAGTGAAGTAACAGTTGTTATTACCACTCCTCAGATAAACACATATAGCATTATGGTTTTGTGGAAAGTGGGGAAATATGAAAGCTTGGAAAAGTTAAAGTGGCCAAAGCATTTTGCAACTGAGTGTAGCACGGTGCACCATAGCAGAGGGCAGCTTGCCATAGCAAACTATGCTCAATACATAACGGTTGGCAATTTCGGGTATCAGATAAAAGAGCTAGAGTAGCAAAGAGGAGTTGGGTTGGGTTTTTTTTTTTTTTTGAGGGGAGGAGGGGTGAGTTACTGGTTGCTTTGCTAGAGAAATTTGCTAGACAGACATTAATTTTAATATTGGGATGTGATCTCAGGTTCAGATAATGAGTAACATCCTGACTTGTGACTGGTGGATTTAAAGCTAAAGATACAGTCATTTTTTTTAATCATAAAATTTATGACCAAATCAATCTGTTAACTCTGCTTAGACTATATGCAAATGTACTTTGGATGGACATTACCAGCACATGGAAAAGTTCGGTTTTCCCAAAATGGTTCATAGCATCAAGAAAATAAGCTCGCATTATCTAAGGTTATGCAAGACTTTTCTCATCTGCTACACCACTGGAAGAAATCTTGCAGACTGCAGATGATGTCAGAAGTTAGAAGTTTAATCAAAGCTATAATAATTAGGTGTATCAAGTGTTTTAAAGGGATTGCAGTGTGTTTTTGCCATGATGACTGTGACCCAGTAATTGGCCAAGATCTACAAAGCGCAACTACAACATCAGTCATTTATTGAATAAGAGTCTTCTCGAAGATAATCCCACATGCTGGTGGAATTTAAAACTAAAAAATTCATAACTAGTTAAGAACACTGTTTCAATCTTTACTGGGAATTTGTGTATCATGACAGCTCTGTTTGGAGCTATCTTTACTGCCTTTATACTACACAGACAACTGATCAGAATCCTCCGAACAAAGTGAATTGTTATGCCAGGCACATCAGTAACATGAACAAGAAACCTTTGACAAGGCCAAGGAAAGTTGCAGAATGAAATAATGCTACAAATGAACTAAGAAATTTTCAGCTCTCCCAAATATCTGCTCTAGCTTTCAAATGTACTGAACGCAGATCCATGTTCTAAGACCTGGCAGACACGGTCCACATTGTAAACAGTAGTGTGCTACACAGTATCCTTATCTTGTGCATTATCAAACTGATGACAATATGCATAGCGTTTGCTGCACACATTTCAAAAGTGTGATTTGCTCCCTTTTAGATGTATCATGTATTTTGTGCGTTTGTGTGTGTGTGTACACATAACAAAGTGAATACTTCTGATCCAGTATCTAGAATGTCTTGCTGTCTGTAGTACTATATACCAAAAGAATGGGATTCACTCAAGTAAAAAGGGATGTTTTACTCTCATGATCTTTGTAAATCTAACAGCTGACTATATATACCTTCACGTTTTTCTCTGGTATTAACAGGTTTAAGCTCTAAGTAATGCTTAGTGTTTATTAATAATTATTCAAATTTGATACCAATAATCACCAGGCATATATTAAATCCCGAATCAAATTTCATACTTTTCATATTTCAGCTACAATACATCAGGCTAGGGTTGTTTTTCCTACCCAGCTTTCGAATACTCGAAGGAAAGAATGTTTTTAACAACTGCATTTTGCGAATGGTCACGCTGCCACGTGATGATTGTAAAACCTCGCAAAGTGACTGTCGCGAGACGTTTCACACTGCTGGATAATGCAGGTTTAAGAAAATAATATAGACTGCATTCAATTACTTTACAAGTACATACTGTAAAAAAGATGAACAAGCACTGATCTTATCTGCTCCATACGGTAAGAGATCATAATCTGTTGTGTAGCTCGTCAGTCATTTGCAACTCAGAAATGGAATGCCGATTATCGGCAACTGGTCCTTAAAATGAGACTGTTTCTGCCATCAGATCCCATAGAAACACCTTGTTCCTGTTTACTACTTCGTTGATTTACTCACCTTAGCTTGTGTATCCATATTAACTGCCCTAAACTCGCAACATGGTCCTAAAATTCTATCATTTTGTTTTTCGGCGACAACATTCCGCCATCTTCTTTCGTATATGTCGCACATGGGCGAATGAACAGGGGCAAGCACTCTACGTTGGTGATGGTATTGTTCATAGAGTATAGTGCCGTCGGTGGTAGTGTGTGTGTGCTATTGCTAGGTGTGTATATAATTGTAGTAAGCTAATACGACTTTTTTTTTACAAATCTTATTGAAACCAAGTTACTCGCGTAGACTTAGTTACTTCACGAATATTTGACTAACAACACTATGGCAAATAAAATACCCACCTGTTGTGAACCGATCGTCTGCAGACTGCATCTGATCTACTGATCCAGCATTATTAATTTATTTTAATATTATTCACACACACACACACACATTCAGTTCTAACTTATGCATATCCACTATACACTACCCTTTATTTTAGTTCTGTCCTTTTTAGTTGCGCACGACCTAAAGTGAAAGCGATGTGAGACGCATTTTTGAAAAAAAGACCATGACCTGAATAAGATATGGCACGGTCGACAGGAAGAGGAACGTGCAAAAAAATTATAGATCTATGCTCAGATCGTCACTGAGAGGACACACATACACACACTAGTCCACTTTTGCAAAAAGGGGACACTCAGGCATGCTGCGCAGGGGTGCAGTCTGGAAAATCTTGAGTGCAGCGATGTTTCTTACAACTATAGGCAACTCTTTATAATTGTAATTGTATCCGTATAGTTCAAAGAGAGAGCTTCATAGAGATAGGGTCACTCGCATCACACTAGTTACAAAAGTGGCATACCCACATTAATTTATATAACGAGCGCTTTTGCAGCACGCGCCTATACACCCGACGCGGCAAATTCTAATATAGACGGCAGATCAAAAGGGACATTAAAGAGAATAACGGATGGAGTAGATTTAATCTTATATAGTCCCCTCCCCCACCCACACACCCCCCAAAAAAAATTCTTCGTATTTCAGTTACAGTTTCACAGTGGTTCAATACCCCACCCCACACCCCGTGCGCCGCAGCGCAGCTCACCTAGTTCACCATGCTCAGACTGCATGGGTGACTGAGCAATATGTCGTGGAAGGCAGGGAGGGGGACGAGATGGGCACCGCTCTCACGGCGCTGTGCTATAGAAAAGTGGGGATCTTAATTATTCCCCCACTCCTCTATGACCTTAAAGGTCTCAGAACAACATATATGTACCCTTTTCAGTAAGGAACCGAAAAAAAGCCAACGATCTTTTTTCTATTTTTATTACCAGCAGTTTGAAAATAAAATCCTTACAGACAAAGTATTGCTATAAGGCATGGCTGTAACAGAAAACAAGGTGGATAAGAAGTCAAATGTCGAGATAAAATATACAAATGCGTATCTAGCCTTTAAAAAAAAATCACTAAGCTGACTGGAGGGAGACTGTTATTGTGAATAGAGGGCGAGGGAGGAAGGTGGGTAGAGCTCTTCGATCAGGTGTCCTATAGCCCCATGCACGGATTGTCGTAACTGTTACGCACGGTCCCAACACTGGTGGATACACGTACAATCTTAGAACTTCTTTATTCTCGTGGCCGTTAGATCCAGTACATAAGATGTATGGTAGCTGTTCGATAAAAACGCATGGGGGTGGGGGGATAGTTCCTTTACCAGAAGGTGGACTTGACAGAGCGACGTCGTGCACAGGATCGTGATCAGCACCGGCAGACTCTCGCGACGCCGAATCGCTTCTGGTCGTTCTTGGCACACGATTCTCCTGGAGGATAGAAGGACACACGGTCGCCTTTATCGAGCTGGAGGAAAGTCGGAAGGGACGACACGTCGTTGCCCTGAGCAACGCACCAAGCTTTCTCCTGTGCTGTGTCTATCTCCGTGCTGTTGTTCGGGAGGAGGCGGAGTTTCGTGGCTGGTTCGTAAACGGCGCACTCGTTAAAAAAGACGACGTAGAGGCCACTCTCGGGAGCTTCGAATGACCCGACGTAGGCGGAGCACGTAGGTACGATCGAAGTAACCCTGGCGATGAGAGCAGTTGTGTCGTCAGGCAGGGACCGCAGGCATTCCTCAGACACAGCAGAACTCTCCGGTGGACAAAGAACAAGAAAGCTCGCATCCCCACAGCCCTTGACTGCTGATGCTGCTTCTGCAGTGACGGTTTCCCCAGCTTCTGCTAGTGCGATGGCTGTAGTCTTCGCTGCCAGGGAAGAACTCTCAGACGCAGTTTCCGCAGTGGAGGAAGTCTTGGGCAGGCTGGTGCAAGGTTGATCCGTCAGCTCTGATCCGTACGTTTGCAAGAGCTGTTCGTTTGCGAGCTCTTCCTGACTAAGAGATTGTAACAATCCGTCCCCAATCGGGCAGATGCTACCTGAATAGTTTGGTTTTGCTATTGTTGCCTCAACTGGGCAGCTGGATGGGTCGATAGCCTGAACTGCATTCGGTGCTTCAAATGCCCTGTTGCCCAGGTAGTCATCCTCGTGCCCCAGCGTCAGAGTCTGTCCAGCAGATTTAGGACCTTGACCCACGCAGGGGCCCAAATCATCGCCGAAAGAAGGCTGGGCTTTCGTCACTGAGGTTCCTTCTGAGAGGGTTTCGTTTTCAGTGGCGTTGAGAGTTTGGGGTTCCCCTTCTTCCCAAAATGTAGTATTCTGTTGGAAATTATGACCAGGTGACTGGGAAGAGTTACTAGGCGAATCACAGGTTCCGCCTGGGAAAGTGTTACTGGCAATAGTTTGAGCAGTATTCACCGCAACAGGCAGATCGTCTCCTTTCATCTCTGGTCCCCAGGTATCTTGATAATGAAGGTGTTGCCTCTCTTGCTGACTGAGCAGTAGAGGATCTGGAATTTTGAAGTGGAGATTAGACAAACTGGAGTTTCCAACTTCATCAAGGATAAGAGGATGTTTCTGTACAAAAGTCTTATAAATGTTTACTCTGATTGATTGTAAATGAGCACGTTCGCATACACTTACACTAGTTATAGGATGGATTTTACCTTCTGGGCGTTTGTGCAACAGCTTTCCAGTGAGATCGTCAGAGGAGCTGGCACGCTCTGGCTGTCCACCTGTCAAAGCATTATTTCCTTTCATGAGACACTAGGGGAAACATCAAAGTTTTAAATACTTTTTGTTGATAATTTGCATACACATGTTTTTAATCTTTCATCAGTGTTTGACCGTTCCGCACTTTGACTGCTAGCTCAGCCTTAGCTGCATGTGCTGGTATAACAAAAATGTGTTTGGTCTATGCATGACGGGCAAAAAAAATGCTGGGTCAAGGCATGATTAAAAGAGCTATGCTGATCATAGTGATTAGCTTGAGTGGCGACTGGCGAGTCGGAGCGAAAGGCGTGTTGGTGTTGAATTTTTAAATCCGCCAATTAGCCCCTCCTTAGTCATACTGCAGTTAGTGTGCGTCAGACAATTTATGGGGCTTCCACCCGCTAGCGCCATGTGCAGACCATCTCCATGGCAGCAGCTAGCTTACCTTTCCCTGGCATGTCCTGGTGTTGGGTGTCTGCTCGGACAGGAATCACACCTACAGCGAAGGCACTCGCCGCCAGCAACAGGTATATGATCATTCGGTAATAAGGTCCCATGGCGCCAGTCCGGTCCAGACAGTCTCACAGACAAATGTAGGATTGAACAAAGATCGATGCACTCTTCCACCGACCTCCACCCTCCCTCATCAATGACTTTCAAGCTGCAAGTGGGGTATGGGGTATATGCCTGAAGGCCGGATACAAAGACTTGTCTGCTAGAAGAACGAATCCAGATCGAGAACTGCAGAAAAAGGAAAATGGAATTAGGCGAGGACGACGACGAAGAGGAAAAACAAGAGGAGACAGAGAAAGAATAGTCCAGGAGATCATTGTTGTTAATTATAATGTTTCGGACGATCACTTTGATCGTTGAAATGTGTGTATCTTAATCAACCTTCTCGCCTGGGAAAGGAGTCTCATAATTCCGTTCAATTGTTTTTCAAATTAGTTTTCATCCAGCCTCTGTTTTAAAACAGCGAATCTCTGTACATTGCGAAGGGCGCTATAATATTTTTAAACTTCAGGGTTTTTTTCTTTTAAGTTTCTTGCTTCCAAATGCAGCGTTTATAC
This sequence comes from Lanistes nyassanus, assembly GCA_004794575.1. Lineage (NCBI taxonomy): Eukaryota > Metazoa > Mollusca > Gastropoda > Architaenioglossa > Ampullariidae > Lanistes > Lanistes nyassanus. The sequence goes on along the minus strand of SMGT01008884.1, from coordinate 365,392 downwards.
TTACTGTATTTCGATTGTGGTTTGCAGCAGAGTTCCAAAATAACACTTAAACAAGTAGAGTAAAATAAAGAACTAGAGAAAAGAATCAAAATGGCGGATATGAGCTGACATCAAATAACGACACACAGAAACTTAATTATGACGTAACATCAAAATCTAGTCGACCAAACTCATGATAATTGTCGATACCATATCCGATCCGTTCATTGTGAATATATCATTTACTAATAAATATTGGCGTTTTTATAATGATGTTTAACATTATATATATATAAATTATACAAAAATTCACAACTCGATTCAGAGCTCGCAGAAACCAGAAAACTCCAAAGATAACTAGACACGACACGGACTGACTACAAATTTGATTAGATATAACGATTGAAGTACCAAAATACTTCCTGTGCCTTTGAGGATAGAAACAAGTTGTAGAAGACAGTTAATACTAAGTATTACTTATACAAAGGGTATTTCTTCGGTTCGCTAAAGGGTTGAATATGAAATATTTACCTTGATGAAATAAATTCTTTCGTAGGATGATGTTCGACAAGCTTATTTTTTACATCCACATGAACCCCCTGATAAATGAAACATGACATTACTTAATGGTAACATGTCTGAATAACACCACTTGTCTTTCTTTCTTTCTTTCTTTCTTTCTTTCTTTCTTTCTTTCTTTCTTTCTTTCTTTCTTTCTTTCTTTCTTTCTTTCTTTCTTTCTTTTTAACAGCTCGTTGTCCCTCATTCCCCCCTCTAACTGGACTTTCAATTACAGGTAAGTTTTTTCTCTCTATATATATATAACTACCCTTTATGTGCCAGACTTCAGTTTTTAATTTTAAACTATTTGTAAAGCTGGTTTAAATTATTTTCGTGCACCCTTTGTTTTATTTTACTTTGCTGATGTTCAATGTTAGCTGCATGTACTATAGATCGAACTGAGTGGCCAGTTGGCCAGCTGATCTATAACGAAGATGACCGCACTGATTAGCATTACAAGTTGTAGGTGAAGGTGAGTTATTGCTGAATTTTAGATATAGTAATAAGCTGCGCTTTCGTTATTCTGCATTTAGCGTGCGCCAGACAACATACATAAAGTATCCAGCTATTCACAGCGACACATGGTGGCTGTCCGTCTACCGGTAATAATTACCTTTAGAGGGAGGAGGGGCCTGCCGGACAGGATTGGTGGAGTTCAAACTTACTGCGAAGACACTTGCTGCCACCAGCAGGCACAAGGCTAGACGACAATACACCCCCATAGCGCCGGCCCAGGGAGCCTATCAGACAAATGTCGGATTGAAAATAACGATCGAAGCGCAACTCCGCAACCCCCCCCCCCTCCCTTCCCTGCCACCCCGGCCTTCTGTCTTACGACGCCCTTCAAGCTGGAGCAGGTCATAAATCCGGAGTTTCACTCACGCGTATGCATTCATCGACATCACCATATTACCCACAGCTGTGCGGCGAAAATAAATAATTAATAAATCAATAAAATGTGGATTTGTAACGCACGAGAACACATTTCATGCACACTTCGCGCGGACGAGGCACATACTCAGTGAAAAATGAAGAGTTCTAAGGTAACCTCAAAAGTCTATGGTGCTTAAGAATGAAAGCCTGGAACTATAGTGCTGGGTTGCATAATTTTGTAGTTCATAGAAAGCGTGGCGTTCAGAAAAGTACCGGACCGAGCGAACTTCAGGAGCAGGTTCCAGAGACAAGAATGTCTGGAGATCATTAGATAAAGCTGGGCACACGCATTTTGAAGACGTTATCAAACTCATCGCGGGTTCTGCTAAGTGCACATTGCAGTTTTTTTTAAGTGCCTCTGACAGTCTCAGACAATGAAACCAAACGAAATGCGAAATAACCACCAAAAAGACAGAATAAGAATAGAAGAAAGAGTAAAAGAAAAAAAAGAGCAATCACAACACCACCGCTACCATCGAAAACATCAACAGTAACAGCAACATCGGAAATGGAGACTTGGCTAATTACAAGACTAATGATTGACAGCAACCTCAGCAAATTGGGTTAACTTATATAACGGCTTCGGCGTCAAAACTACATCAGGTCTTCATCTTCCTTGTCGATGAAGCAAAAAGGACTCTTGAAATAAAGGAATTACTTATAACGTATCAGTATTCTCTCTTATTTTTGTACCTTCGTACTTACGAAATGCCACGTAAAGCTCACATACTTGTGGTCAACCTTCACTTCCCGCAGAGGTCAACCAGTAAAGCAAATACATCTAGGGGTTAAAAATAAAGATGGAAAAGACAGGAGATGAACTGACGTGAAATTACGAGACAGACACATTATGACATCATAAAGAGAGAAAACGTAACAGTAACGACGTCAAGAGCGATCAACTTCTTATTATCATTATATAAGCCTATCACGAAACCAGTGTATAGTGTGAAGGTGCAATTGTTACAATCGTGAAACAGACTTCGTGTTGTTGCTGCTGTTGGGAGGATATGTTAAAATAATATTTAAACTCTAAAAACGGAATAAAAATATTCCGCCATTGTTGATATTAGAAGAAGAATATGTTGGGTTCAAAACTACAAAAACTAGGAGGACGATTTAATTCGGAATGCGGAGCTTTATTTTATTTTGTTTTATTTTATTTGCGGAAAAGGAATATGCGTAGATAACTGCACAGGCTTCTTAAACTTTGTGTACTCGCAGTAGCTTCCCTTCTCTTACTGTGGCGTGGTTATATCATTATAGATGCCAGTTCTAGTCCACGTGCGTACGTGGCTGCATACGAACATGTATATACGCATATGTTAGTGTAGGGTTCATTTTGATATAAGAAACAGAAGGAAATTTTCAGATTTTCTGTGGAATTCCAGTTTTTCAGGATGCTCGGGACCATTGAGATGTGTAAGTTCGAGGAGGAAATTTTCAGGAGTGGGTGTGTGTGGATGGAGTTGTGGATGGGGGGGTATGTGTTTTGAGACCTCGTCTGCCCTGAGACCAGGTCATCAGTAGTATTCTCACCTAATATTTTTACTTCGTTTATTCTCCAAACAATATCACTACAACTAGTAAGACTAAAAATATTACCGAGCTCGCATCGCATCTGAGGCGTTTTCTCAAGTAGTCTACATACGTCACAAGGCAGATTACAAATATAAGCTGTTACAAATAGATAAGTTTAGTGTAAAGTACCTATTCACTATCCCATTCCAGCCACTATCTTTTTTTAAAAAAAAAAGCCGGCAACTGATCGCTTGCCGACAAACGCACCGCCCGGGCAGTGTTGACGGAGCAAGCGCGGCTTTTTGAAAAAGATAACGCTTTTGATAACAGGCATATAGGGATATCTCGCAGTAGATCGACCGTTTAGACGACGTGACGCAAGAGCCTTAAGTTAACTCAGATAAGCCGTTCCTCACTGAGTGTACTGGTGGTGAAAAAGTCTCATTTATTTATTTATTTATTTATTTATTTATTAGCTGGGAGGATAATTATATCGACAGTTGAGCTCTATGTGGTACTGCTTCGATCTCTACCAAAACTTAATGATTTCCATTGAGCAGCAACGCAGGTCGAGGCGGCAGTGCGATAGCAACAGGATTCGCTTATATTGTACACAGACGCGGCAGCAAGCTCGGATGAGCTAAAGCGATGCAGACACTTAAGGTAGGTTTTGTAGGCACCATGGGTACAGTCCAGTACAGTCCAGTCCAGTCGACTGCCGTTAAATGTAAAGTGACGCAAAGCAGGTGTAGCGAAGACCAAAATCAATCATCGTAGAGAATTGCTGGCCACTGTCGGTGCCTAGAAAGTTCCGGAGGGAGGACATGTCCGTGGGAATAACCGGATATAGTGGATTATATGCGGGCAAAGTGATCTGGGATCCTTTTTGCCCATGATCTTCTTTCGGATGGATAGGTGGATGGATGGGTGGCTGAATGGATGGATGGGTGCGTGGGTGGATGGATGGGTGGATGGAGGGAGGGAGGGATGGATTCCTGCCATTATGATGAAAACATGAAAGCTCATTAGTGGATGAAGACGTCTTACACATGTGGAAGATTATATTTCTGCATCAGCCAAAGATCTGTGTGGATGGGTGGGTTGACATACAAAGATGCAATAGTCTCAGTGAAAGACTAAAGGTTGATTGTCACTGGTCTCTCCACACCCACCCCGAAGATATCCTTTTAATGAGATGTGCTTAATTTATGTACCCTGGCTGTGCTCGTATTAACATTGTTCGCTGCTTGCAACTAACTCACTCGCTCTAAGAGACAGGCGTACCAGAAAGAGAGAGAGAGAGAGAAAGAGAGAGGCCTTTGCACGTGAACATCAAATGCCACGAGTAAGCACTATATAGGAACAGAAAGATGATCTGAACCAAAACAACCCCCACAACGTGTGACCTTCGATCAGGGAGCGCACTGCCAAGCAGTCGACCCACGCCCAGTTGTAGGAGAAAAATAGAGTACATCAGATACATGAATGAATGTAAACAGAAGCTTCTCCGGAATCCCATAGCTAATTTGAGCACGCTGTGTTCTCCTTATAAGGAACTTTTCCGTGAATATTCCGCGAGTTCTGATTCGCGGAGATCCCAAGGTAGGAACAAACACGTCGTCAATCGATCTCTAAAATGGTGCCACTCGAGCTGAGACGAGGTTCTCTTTGAGCAGAGCGCTGCTTCACTTCAAAACGTGAGCGGCACTGCAGCCCTTGCAGAACCCCATTCATTGGCAGCTGCCAACGATCCGCGTTTATTTTCTCGCAGACTGCATTTGGTCAGACGAGGGGGTTTTCCAGTACGGTTACCATGGCAGTGCTGACGCAGGCAATTCTGGCCCTGGTGAAGTGCGTGATGGCGACGACACAGACCTTTTTTTTTTCTTGAGGTTCCCCCTATTTTCATCCTGGCGTGCACAACAAGAATTTTAAATGCACGATAGCTTAGCGGGTGCATGTAATCGGCGCTAGACTGTGCCGGCCACAGATTTACCGTACTGATGTAGGTCGCTGCAGTGTGTGTCAGCCGGACATTGTGCTACTGTTCTGTTGCGGCCCTTCTGCCCGTTACGGGTCACAGACCGACACAGCAGCTAAACAGACAGTTCCCACCCACCCACCCAGCACAGACACTTTCCGTCCCCAGTGGCATACAGGCAAAAAACACCTGCATTATTTTCGCACGAGGGGGTGGGTTAGCCATCGATCATTTCTCGCTTGCAGACCTGGAATTCTCTTCGTCTCCCAATGCGTCTGTGTTTCTGCTACTGTCTCTTTTATCTGCTTCCACATCTGCGTCCTGCTTCCTTCCTTTCTTCTTTCCTTCCTTCCTTCATCTCCCCTCCTTCTCCCTTCCCCAATCACGCATCAAAGATTCTTGACATCTATCACGGTTTCCTGGTCAGCTTTCAGCTTACTGTATTATTTATGTTCCAATTTACATTTGTTGTTATTTCGTAGTAATATGTGCTTTATTTTCCAAAAAAGAACAATTTATAAATAAAGCTTTAAGTTTTTTATTGTTTGTTCGTTCAATTGGTTGTTTGATGGAAAGGAAACAAATGCGACTGCCCTGTTACGTCAAATAACCTCCAGGACGTGACGTTCTTCACATCAATGCATGCTCTGACCTCAGCAAACACCTGGCGCCTGGTTAGCATAAAACAATTTTAGTTTCTTTCTGCTTTTTTTTACTCCAAGATAAATGATCCATTCGTACAGCCCGTATATTTTCACGGATTTGGTTCTAGACAGATAAAGCTGGCTTAGACTTACCCTGGAATCACCGCCAATGATATTTGTAGCCACACGAGGCCAGTATCAGATACCAGAAGCCAAGGTATGAACAAAGGCTACAAAGCTGACACTCACGCGACTGCGTAAAGGCTGTTGTTAGTTGCAGAACAATCCCTCGAAGATTTAGCTGCGGAACTGACGTACAAAGTACGATTCAAACTGCAGGGAAAAGGACACATTCTCGGAAACCAATCAACTGGTGCATTCTATTTTCCGACGGTGTTTCAATGACGTCTCGGCGTCCATTGGTTTCCGAGAACGGGTGCTTTTTCAGACACTAAATACGGGTTTGACAATGTTGCCAAGGGGTTTTTTTTTTAATTTTAATAGTTCAAGCCGATTTCTGTTGGGATGCGTCGGAATTTATTAATTAGTGTTCCCTTTCGAATGATCAGATCTAACGCTATTTCTTCGATCCAGTTTCTTTTCCAGACAGAGCTGTTTCATAGTCATCATACGCTCGCGCTGCACTTTGCTTGGCATAAACTTTTCGCCGACAACAGTGAAGCAGAAGAGTACGACTTTGTTAATAAATAAAAACAAATCCGTTGAGCGATTCGCTCACACACACACACCTTCAAGACTGTCGTCTCCAAATCTCTAAATGGATTTATGAAGGGGAAAAAAAAAAGAAAGACACATTAAAAGTCTTCGCGCACGTGCCTCAGTCATAATAACAGCGTAGCCTCCTGTTCTTTGATTCGGTTGTAAGTCGCTGGTGGCAAGATAAGGCTTTTAGGGCCGGCGCACTATTGCTGCCTGCCACTCATTGGAACCGACTGTTGTGACTGTTGTCAGGGTTAGCTTCAGACGCTAGCTGGCCAAGTCATTATCATAGGCGAGTTTGGTTTAGATGCGAGGCAAGATAGAGAGATGCTAGTAGTGACGTCAGAACTCCGCCGGTCCACCGCGGGAACAAGTTCAAGTTTCTTTAGTTCAACTCTGACCTCACTACCTAGCGTCGCTCGCGTGCCACGCGTACCAAACTCGCCTCCAAACTTGCCTCCAAATGAAATACTGCCAGTTAGCAGGCAAAGTGAAGATGGCGTGAGCAACAAGCAGTCAACTAGCTTTCGGTGTCTGGCTTTACTTGTGGTAAACTTCCCCATGAGCAGAGCACATTTAGTTGAATAAGTGATTGGATGCAGAGGTACGGTCACAGGACGGTAGCTTGTCATTAAAGGCAAAGCGCTGGTGTTGCCCTTCAATGAAAAGGTGCTGACTAGTCCTCGATTATCTGTCCTTCTCGCCCTTCCATGCTTCCCCCTACCCCACTCCGTCATCCACCATCCTTCCCGCCTTTGTGAAACTCTCCCGCTACATTATCCGCCTGTCTTTCTCTTTGTGTGAGAGGCTGCCTTCTTTATGTTCCCAAATCTATACCCGCTTATATATTTACTCAAGGATGGTAGCTAGAGAAAGTTGTGTAGTAAAACCCCCTCCCCCCACCCACTACCAGCACATGAATCCGGCACATTTTCACCATCAAGACAAATATGCAGACATTAATTTCACAATCTCTGTTTTCGTCACGACTGTTGGAAATTACTTATACTTAGCTTGACTGCATTGACAGGGCTATACATAGCAAGCTTAACTAAACAGACTCATACGTTCATTTGCACGCATTCGTAGAAAATAAAGTCAGACTGACGAATGGGCAAGTTGCATGATTGCACAAGTCGGTCAGCCTTTAACAGAAAAAGCGAAGAAAGTCATGAAACCAATGATGAGCCGAGCGTATGATGAGATATGGGGCTTCTGCGTTCTGTCAGACATTACGAAAGGCTCTGGCGTACCTCAACTGTTTATGTTACTTGTGCAAATTGTGCAAACTGAGATATTCTCTAATAGAATGTTGTATGCATACACTAGATGGTGGTCACAAAACACGAGGCTGCGTTCGTTAGCTATGAGACTAAGATGGAAGCAGATACACACAATATTATCGCCCTGTACGGGAAAACTCATGACAACGATTAAAGTTTCCTGTAAGTGACGTGCATCCATGCACACATGCTTACACATACTTTTTATAAATATGTACACATTTATACACATCCATATTTCCGTAAGCATACATACATACATAACGAGACAGTGAATATTTTCATCTTTCTGCCTTTATCAACTCCGATTGCAAAGAATATTTGGCCTACAAACCTAATTTTGAAGTAGGTGATGATATGACAAATATGGGTCATATTTCCTTCAACATGGAAGAGAAGAAAACTGCTTAGAGGTGAAATCTTAGCTTACATTCAGCCAGAAGTTGGTCAGAGTTGTTGATAAAATGGCAGATAAACTTTAGTCCCCCATACCCTGTTCGCTAACCCGTCCACTGCTTGGTTCGTGTTAGGAGGTGGCTTTGATTCTGTGTGTGGGTGCGTGTGTGATGTATCATTTACTTCGGCAGTCTTTCCTTCTCCAAAAACAGCAGAATTAGAGTCAGTGCAAATATCTGATGCACGAATGCTCGACCATGTAAACCATCTGATGTGCCTTGAGACTGTATGTTTATGTCTGTGCATATGTATACACTCAGCTACGTGTACCAGCATACGTTAATGAATATTGTTATTCGTAAGCACACGAACACATGCACGCCTAAGTCTCCCCTTTCTTCCCCAAAATTGCAACTTACCTAGTAGTAACATTGGACTAAATATCGCTTTTATAAATCATTGCTTTCGAGAAATCATAAGCTCTCCGGGTTCAAACGGCTTGTAGTGACGGCAATGTGTTTATGGCAGCTGTGGCCTTAATTACGAACATCAGTGAACAATTTTTTAGTTTGTTATCGTGCGTTCAGGCACAAGTATAAACAACAGCTACCCTGAGGTTTTGCATCTCAAGAACAAAACTCACAAATAGTATATATTCGCTCATTTTAAAGCACATAGCGTACTGCTAAAGTACTCATAGCTTACAGGGGGCTTATTGTTCCGGCAAAACATCAAGAATCCAGGGATGCAAGGCTACATCAGCATTCACACCTCGCTGTCCATACCCCACATAAAGGTTTCCATAAATTTTGTAAAACGAACAGGCCTATGCGCGCTTTTAAGTACGGACAAGCAAATGCGGATGCGTATGCAATCATACTCCTTCATAGCACTTAACGCCTACGTATGTACACAGGGTTTTTCACATCAGCTCACAGATCTTGCCAGGTGCGTCCTGAAATAGCAATGAGATCTATGAAATCCGATGACAGAAATAAATGGCACAAACATCCATCTAACTGGACACTACGTTGCTGTGTGTTTTAGGTGCATCGCAACCATTGTGTTCTTAGCTCTGCCGAGTGCATAAGTCTCCCCCCACCCAACCTCTTTCTCTCTCTCTCTCTCTAACGTTTCTACGCACAAGATAATCTCAGCTCGATCTGTCCTATTCACGCACCTTCTGAGTACAGTGTCAGCCCATTATGAATCAATCCCATAATAGTAACACCGACGTCATAAGTCTCAGTTTGAAGTGGGAAACACATATTCATCGTCACATGAATGGACCAACGCGGCGCTTTGCCTGTGTATGTCAAAAGGCTTTTGACAAATTTTTAAAAAAAAACTACGTCTGCCGCCTACGTTGATTGAACACCCCTACTCAAAACTACTCAGTCCTGTTTGTGAACAAAGGCTTATAGATGAGAACAGAGCGCTATAAAATCGTCAATGGACAATCCCAACAAGGTACTGGCAGCGCTAGACATACCCGTATGCTGACGTATGCAAACAAGGGAGCTTACCGTACCCATACACGTAGCGAGTTGTCAGTGACACAAACTATCTTCCAATATTTTTGTAAATAATGAGGATTGTTCAGAAAAATGTAGACAGGAGGACGGGTTTGCAACCATAATGCGCAAAATTTTGCTTTTAAGAAGAGACGAAAAGCAGCTTATCTCGCGCAAAAATGTCGCTTGCCGCGAGACATAGGCGTCTTTCGTCTGTGCGCAAAGGTAAGCTAAAATGTTCGCACAGAGACAGACGAGTTGACTAATTTCGAGACTTAAACTGGGAGGAGTAGTTTTTCCACATGTCATAACGCCATGTACTGGGCAAGAAGACGGCTCGTTTCCAACTCTGGCTCGACAGTGCATTATCTGCAATGGCTGATAGGGGTAGCACTTCCAATATATGGACACTCTCCATCACCACGCAGCTAGACTGAAAGCAATTGCATCCTTATTTAGATATCCAAGTCCAGACGCCCATCGGATGACGGGTTCTGAAACATTCATTCGCTGTGTCCCTGATCCATTTTAGTTGTCGTCCAGGAAGCACGCACGACTGGAAGGTTGTGGCGTGGAAGCACTTTCACTGACACATCGGAACCGGACTGTCAAATCACGAAGTAAAACATGATCGCTCATGGGTGGAGGATGGTTTTCATCCGTTTGGCATACACGATACAGGGTATGTGTGAAAAGGATCGTAGGTTATACAGTTCAGCTTACGGAATGATTTCATTCCCTTTGGAGGAAATATAGCTAACCTATATACTATCATAGACTGTTTCCTCTTGTGCAGACTTTCCATAGAACATGTAATTCAAGACATTCTTTGTATCTATAGTACACCAGAGAAATATTGACAAGGATTATAACTGAAGCCAAACTATTCTTCTGCAATGTCTCTCAGGCTGTAAATAACATATTTATTGTCCTCGCTATAAGGTTCGTAAAGACTCAAAGGAGAGCAGCCCTTACAAAAACTGGTTTTATCCACAACAATACTTCCGTTAATGAAAGTAGACCCTAAACAAATTTGGAAGAAAATAGACCTATTTTCACCAGAGAAACCGACGATAGATATTTCAATTAGTTCGAATGGATGAAAAAACAAGAAGGAAAAAATCGCAACGAGAAACTTGACTGGTGTTTTCCTAGCCTTCAATGCATTTTCCTCCTCCGCATTGTACAAAAAGTTAGATGTTTTCAAGCACACTGATGCTGCACAGATCGAAAATAAAATCACGTAAAGGTCATTTTCTTAGACTGTTGTGGCTTTATCGTAGCGTAGGAGGAAGCATTCGACAGAGACTATCGAGCAGTGCAGGTCTCAATTCACATCTGCTCGAACGAGGTTCCCTGGCGCTAAATTTAGTAGCGGCACTATTTTCAAGCGTTCCGCAGCATGCACTGAAAAGGCTCGAAAAAGGGAATCCCTTTGACGTCATGTGTGACCATATATGGACATGGTACGTCACTCGAAGGAATCGCTTCTCTTCTCTGGTTGCCAGGAACGACGCAGCTTGAATGGGATGCGTGCACTGTTTCCTGGAGGTCGATGTCTGTGGGTTATTTTTAACTCCATCAGCTGTTATGTGAGGCTACGAATGAACGAAAATACTTTATCGAGCTAAATCCGTGTCTCCACCATTTCTGTTCCTTTCCCTAATTACGTGGGTAGTATGTATCTCTGCTTATATCAGAATGTCGTGTTAAAGCCGATTCTTTGGACACAAAGGAAAATATTTGCAGCTTTGTCACGAATTGGCAGCACCGCACGCATAGCTAAAACAGTCGACAGCCTTCAAACCGATCCTCGCAAAAATAAAATTGTCAGAATAAACACCTTTTATTTTTCCAGTCGTCTGAGCTGCGCGAAGATAACAATGACGTATGCAGGGACAGGTGGGTGCATACACCTATGATCACAAACTAGATGCACACGCGCGAGCTAGAGAATGCTTTGTGCTTGATTTGTTGACAGCGTGCCACAAACAAACACGCTAAATAAAAACATTCCCCGTATTACTGACAAATACGTTCACATGAGAAAACATCTACTGTTCGTGATCAGTGGTCGGGGGTTGTGGATAGTTGCCAGAACAAAATCGATTTCGTAATCCTGGAGTCCAGAATAAATGAAATGTTGTAAATGAAAATAAGCGTTATACAACTACCCTCNNCCCCCCCCCCCCCCCCCCCCCCCCGTCTATTTTGAGGTGTCTTGTTTCCAATTTTATTCGACAAAGCCCATGGCCGCAGCCCAGGAAAAATGAGTCTGTTATCTATCTTATCTGGTCAACGGCCATGTGACGCCACAATAGGGTGCTGGTGCCGTGTATATACACGTGGGCATGCGCGTCTGTCTCATTTTGTGTGCGCGCGTGCGTGTGCATTTGTTTGTGCTTGTGCGCGAACGCGAATATACTTGTAATCGTGTGTGATGGTACCAACCCATTCCAACCGTAGCCCCGATAATCTGTGATGTCATAGATACCCCACGACTGGCTAGGATGAAGGCGCACGCTGATGCTCTGTTCACGTGGGGAGAATCTGTTCGCGCCGCTGTCTGTGGGCTGACTGGGCTCAAGGATTTGTTGTTGTTGCTGTTGTTGTTATTGTTGTTGTTGCAGCAGAGATTTATTTATCGTCCCTTTATTCTACCTTTGTCATACCTCCTACCCGTCACAACCTCCACCAACACTCCCCCCCCCCCTACACACACACACACACACGTATATACATGCGCCCACTTAGGTCTTGCCTCTTTACCTCAGTACGTAAACTATCCGGCCGTCACTTGTGGTCGATGGTAAGGGAATGCAAGAGAGATGGGGGGGTGGGGGGGATGGGAATGGGAAAGGCGTCTTGGCGAGTACAAACAGTACTTGGGGTACTGACAGGAGTGGTCGCTACGAGGGACGCTGCGATATTGATCACGCAATCACCACCGTCTCGTTAGGACTCGAGCGGCAACCTTCTGTTCGACCACTTGACAAGATCGATCGGCCGCCGGTCCTCTCACACGTATAGTACCCTACCTGCCCGAAGAAAACCCTTCGATGTTAGTCTGCATAGTACGTACTTGGCGAGAGGCTGAACCATTTTACAATGTATCGACCGTCGCAGGCTTGCCGCAGCAAAAGTTAACACACTGCAGTCATAATCTTGTATAACTACCATGTGTCTATGTTGCAATGAAATAATTTAAGATTTGTAGTTGTATTCTACTTCTCCCCCCATCCCTCCCTCTCTTATTCTCTCCTCAGTAAGCGTCTCCGGTACATTCAAGTCCTTAATCTATGATCGACGCTATTTTACGTATCTCTGGATGGGTAATCTTTTGTTGGATTTAGTGAGAAGTTTGTCGTCTTCCAAGAACCACGCCTTGTAACGTGCTAGAGGCCTTCAGTGCTTAGGCTGCACAGTGGGCCCATAGATTATCCGACGTAAGATCACTTTCACGGGAGTTCCAGGCCCACCATATCCTAGTAGAATATAGTCTGGGGCGGGGGGAGGGCTGTTCCCACAGCTCTGTGGACCCTTCAGCTACTCACCCAGCTCTCAAAGATCGTGCATTATCTCCCTCTGCAGTTTTGTCCTGGGGCTGTGTTCTCATACAGCTCTGTGGACCTGCCTGGGCTGGGTTGTATAAACGCTCGATCGTCTTTCGGTGCACGTGTACCAAAATAAGCTGCTGGTCCTGCGTTCATCCCCAAACGCGCATGGACGCTGCTGTATTTGCAGAACAAAGATAAGAACGCGGACCGATCATGAACTCCTCTGGGTCAAGAGTTAAAACTGGGTCTGGCCAGATCTAAGTCCTATATACAACCCCCCACCCCCGCCAACTCCAAACTCTTCGAGAAGCAAGTGCTCTTGACAATAAAACACGCTCGACAAATTAAACTGTTGATAATTAGCTCAATCAAGCTAAAGCCATATCCAAATAAATAGTATATGTTGTTCAATGAATTTGACCCACCTCACCCCCCAAAAAAAGCTAAGCACACAGAATCGTGTGACGTGCGATGTACTCAGATATTGCTGCAGTATGTAGCAGTCGTCAAGAACGTTGTATTGTCGTTACTGTGGTAAAGACGAAGGGGTAGGGGAGGGGAAACGCAGTAGGTGTAGCAGCAGTGGGGTACACGGTGATGATCGTTTAGTACAAGAACGGAGAACGAACTGTGTTAAGATGTGTAGTGTCTTCTACTTCTCCTCCCCCCACCTCTATTTCAAGCAAGGAAGCGTTCAAAATTACAGAAAGAATGTTTACAAGCTGGCTTTAACAGTTCAAGCTGCGATTTGATCGACAGATGAGAAAAATGGTCAAGCCGTGTTAGGAATTGAGTTCGGTAGCAATTTTCGCGAACCTTCATTTTTCATCCCCGTCTGGGAGGCCTCAGTAGTATCGACCTGCAACAGAGTTTTATTATACAGAAACACCGATCCAAATGTGTTCTACTGATTGCAGTGCAAATCCCCTGCAGCATACAGAGCTCTTTTCAGCACGATTAATGCGCCAGCTGTAGCCCGCAGAAGGCCTCCCATTATTTGGAGAACCTGACAGAGAAGCATGTGACGATTGACGTCACACTGACGTCACAGGTCAAGAGCCGAGGTCATACTATTTACAGAATGGGCAACCCTTCACTGCGGAGTTGTGACTGTCGTTGGGGTCATAGGTCTGCTTCGCGTTGGGCTGGGAACGGCACACAGCGCTCGCCATGTCAGATGACGCACTGCCTTTCGCTGCAAAGTATCAATATCCGCACGTTTACGATATGCTATTTTTGAATCGTTCGGGATCCCCTTTCTAGCGGCATTTAATCTCCATGGCAGCAATACAACGTTTTAACCATGGCTTTATGAGACATTGCTCTAGTTTGGCGTCTATTTAAAAAAAATGTAATGGCCTATACATTAGTGCAAGTTAAAAATTAAAAATAATAGCCAGCATGCTTCCGTACCGACACCAGTGACATTAACATCTACCTATAGCTTCCCCTATGGTCGAACTGCGCTGAGCACTCTAGAAAAATGAGACCATGCTGAATACAACAATACATCATAACATAAAATCATTGTCATATCTTCCTTCACACATTTATAGTTACCATACAATCCAAAGACGGTCGCAAAAAGAACTTCTTTTTCCCAGTTATTAGTAAATGGGTAGTGCATAGCTGTCCAAGTTTTCTTCACACCTTGTTGCAACCCAAATAATATATTTGTGACTGTAACAAAGACTTGAAAACTACCCAGACTGGTCCAGATGTATAGATTTTAACAAAGAAAAAAATTAGCGGGTTCCCACATCTTCTCTCACACATACACATATGCATAAGCAAGCCCAAGTATATCACTGTGCCTGCTAGCCCAATGAACACCAAACAATAATCTTGTTTCCAGTAAAGCCATAAAAGAAACATTGTAGCATTCTGACCTTTTATATCTTATTAAATATCAAGAGCAGTCAGTGCTGGCCTGGCACACGTTAATGTTCTTAGCCAAAATGTGTGGGAAACTTTCTCCCTCCCAACTACCATCCCAACTTTAAATGTTAGCGTGGCAGCCAGTCACATGCAAAAGGGCAGCCTATTTAAATATTGTTTATCATTAAGGCTACAAAAGAGTTCTGAGGTAATGGATGAAAAACTAAGTGGGTACTATGTTTTTGACAAAAGGCTTCCATTACTCCTTCAAGACTTTAGCTAAAGATCAAATCTCAAAATCCAAAACCACTTAAGAAAAAAAAAGGAAACTGTGATCATCTCAAACAAGTTATAATTTTTTAAAATTCTGTACATATATGAGTAGCTGTCACAGCATATTCAAATGTCATACTGGTAAAACAAAAAAAATTATACTTGTCTACAATCATGTACACCAAACACAAAGACAATACTATTTTACACAAAAGTGTTTATTTTAACACTTGTTTCTCATGAACATGAAAACTTTAAGTCATCCAAAAAGAAAAATACACGTTGAAGTGATGGGGAAAAATACATTTATTACTTTTGTGTGGCAAATTAAACTGCAAAGGATGCACAGTGTTCTTATATCCATGCTACATCTTCTCAGACTTTCCCATACTCTGGAAGCTTGTTCCTGGAAGCTCTTAGCCATATCAATACCATATTTTTATTATAGCAGTTTGTATGACATTGTTGATATACAACAAAGCCACTACATAGAACTAGTGTGCTCAGACACACAAACTAAATAGGTTGGGGTGTATCTAACAGTTGGCAAGACACTAAATTTTATCTCAAACAGCATTTCAGGCTCAAAAGATTCTGTTTCACTGAACTAACTATATATGCACAACACTAACAGTCATAGGTACCTTCACATACAAACATTTTCGTAATCATGCATGCTTGGATACTGGTTGTACATAACTATTTTCAAAACTTCCATCAGTACGTAAATACATTTACAGCCATCCACATCTAGAAATGTGAATATGTGAATATTATAGGCAGTGGCCTTGAAAGGTGGGAGGGGGGTGGGGGGTGGGTAGTGAATTTTTTTGGTGTGTGTGGGAGGGGGGGGGAATTAAGGTAGCCTCTTTTAAGACACTGCTTGATATTCTTATCTGGAATGGGAGTGCTCAACACTTTAGAAAAAACTTGCCCATGGCTACTTCTCAAATACATGTATGATAACTGATATACACACATGTGCAGACAGTAAAAAGAGAGAAAAAAAATGTAAATTATGCCTGTCAGCAAGCGCAAAAAGGGGTGGAGCAAATTAAAATAGCCTCATATAGGACACTGCATGAACTTCTTGTCTGGAATGAGTAGTCAATACATTTGAAAAGACTTGCACATAGCTACTTCTCAAATACATGTACGATACATACACACATTATGTCGGTCAACACACACAAAGAAGATGGGGGGGGGGGGGAAATTAAGATAGCCTCATATAGGACATTGCATGAAATTCTTATCTGGAATGGGAGGGACCAACACATTAGAAAAGACTTGCCAATGCTATACCTAGAAATCTAAATAAATGGTCATCTTCCAGTAAACGTAATTAAAAGGAACCTGGAACCTGCCATTGACTTCATGTAACCTCTAAACATTCCCACTGTGCTAAAATATATATATATATAAAGGTTTAACTCATTAACTTGCATAATCATCAAAATCTAGAAAGCTGCTATGGAAGTCGCTTCTGTCTTCAAAAGTGCAGCTAAAAGTGAACTTACTACACTACAGTTTGAATAACAGGACCTGAGAAATAGACGAGCTTACAAGGCAAACTGAAAGATGTAAGAAAGTACAACAGCTTCTCTTCTGAGCACATGGGATTCTATTCCAAACAAAAGAAGGTCAATTAAAATCCTTTTGAATACTCTACCTGCTCCTCATCAAACAAAAAAAAATCATCTACTATCACATAGGCTGACAGGAAAGTAAAACAAGTGCAATCACTGATATTGTCAGATCTAAACTAGCCTATACGAGTACACGATGTAAGTACAAAAAGTGCTGTGCACAAGCAGGATGACTCACGACAAAAGCGAAACAAGACTTACAATGTGACGTACTGGCAGTTCAACAATGTCAGCTGCTTTTTTGATGGCCAAACAGAGGGAAAATCTAACTGTCAACATCAAGCAGCTGCAAATATTACATCCTTTTATCTTTAGCAGCCCAATTTGCTGGAAAGGAGGAAAAATCAATGGTAATACTGGCTGCCTGTGCAAGGTCGAGGGCTAAATAAACTGGACAACAAAATAACCGGGTGGATAAAAGCAGGAGAGTGAAAAATTAGAAATGGACAAAGAAAACAGTTGGATCTAACTAGAGAAAAGAAAACGCCCCCAAAGCTATCTGATGAAGGCAAAATTGCAACTGTTTTCACGTCCATCTTTCTTTCAACACATCTGACTGGATATAACCCCAGCATCCAATCACCACTCGTCCTCATCAAGGCTCGACTAAAGAAACACACAGGAAGCTTATCTTTAACTGCACCACTAAGAAAATGACGATGTAAACAGTATTTTGGGTGCCACACATTGCAAATTTCATCTAGTTTATGCTCTATCCTCTCAAAATAAACCCTAGCAACACTTCAACAGGTTTGTACCGTACCTAAATCACCCCTACCCCTTACCCCAACCCAAACAATTTTTAAAAAATGAGGGAAAAAGACATGTTAATGAAACTACCAAGTTTTCTGCTAAAAGCAACACTTGTATCTGTTTGCTGTGGATAGAATGGTAAAATGCACTCACTGTAGCTATACAAACTGAGGTCTTGGCACCTGATCTGGGCATAGCTTTGATGGCTGATGGCCAAGTGGTCCTGAGCTGCTCTCGAAGTACTGAACTGCTTTCAAAAAGAAAATCAGCATCCAGGCAGGAGACAGATAGCTTGTCCAGCAGCCCTAAGGCTCACAGTGAAGGAATCCATTATGGCCCGTCATATGGTCACTGGTAATAACCTGACCAAAATAAAGGATTTCCGCAGGGTTGCTGGTCTACAGTGCATAAGTAACAATAATAGCAGGATATCAAAAACATATTCTGATAACGTAAGCTGGTCATTATTTTAAAATAAAAATGAAAGTTATCATACAGGCATGTCTTCATCAGATTATGAAAAAGAAAAGTAGCACTGCTGAAAAAATGCAGACTGCACCACCAAGTCCAGGGAGTGCTTAAGCAGCTGATGGCTGTTGAGGTCACAGTTCACATAGAGTGATTTTCTTCTCCCCCAGAAGGGGAGTTCTTATGGGAAATTTCTTCATGAATAAATACTAAAATCTACATTTTTTCTAAGATTTACAATGTGACATTTTAAAGTTCAGAAAGTAACCAGAATGCAAGAATATATGATGGAGAGAACTTACAAACATTTCCATGGTCATAATTTAGATTATTTTTTTACTTTGTGGCTTTAGAAAGTCCAAACATAATCAAAATTATTTAAGTCTAATACAGGATTAAGTTCTATTAAGCTAAATGATCATCATGTGGACCAGAACAGAAATATTTTTAAAGGGTTTTTGGGGGAGCAGAATTCATGTGCAACATCTACAAGTGAACAGATATGCATGCATTCGAATCTGACCGGAATCCTATACCAACGGCAAATATACTTATAAACACTGATGTGTGTGGATATGAACTGCAAGCATTATGATTATTTCAGTTAACATCCAACTGTATAGTTAGATGTCAAGAAAACAAAACAGACAAGAAAGAAGTAAAACTGTACACATAACCATTTGCAATCATATCAGTTACCCATGCAGCAAGCAATACTTGCATGTGCTTAGCACAGCCAGCATAAGAATCCTGCTGATAATCAGCATCACAGATCCCAATCATCGTTCATCATAAACAATAGTTTATGGCAGGCACAAGGAGTGCAGGACAATAAAAAGAATGCAAGATTATGTTTTAAAAAAAATTGAAAGAAGCTGTGCAGTCCCCTGCACTATAACCAGCAATGTACAGATTCAAAATGAAAGTTTCCTGCCATCCTAGACCATCGAATATTTGTGGTCAGTCTGAACAGCTGCTTTGCCTTCCAAGGCTTGGTCAAACTCAAAACTGTTCTCTAATTTACACTGAAAGGAGTTGTCAGGCACTGTGTTTGTTGCTGCAGGTTCTGCGCTGGATAAAAAGAGATCCCGCAGAACACTCAGCTCTTTGCTCAGGATCTGCACCCTTTGCTCCAGTTTCTGGTTTTCTTCCCTTAGCTTGACCACCTTCTCCTGCGTAACCTTTGCTTTCATGCGACTCAGCTCACGACTCTTCCGGACAGCAATGTTATTGCGCTCACGCCGTTTCTTGTAATCTTCGCTTTCCTTTTCAGGGGCTCCACGCTTTGAACCACTGTTGGATCTGCTCCGTGCCTCTCCCTGGTTTTCACTTCCGCTGCTGTCGTAGTTCTTTCTAGGAGCCATAGTAATAGTTCCCAAATAAACAGGCAGACAGAAGCCAGGTGACTAGAAACCTGTATGACTGTGTACCTCATGCAGCAGCACAAGGAACTGGCTATCTGCAACAATAATTGTAAACTGTCATGACTCATAAGATCTCTAAATCTGTCAACATGATTGCATCCACATGAGGGGTGAAAGAGTGGGTGGGTGAGAAAGGATCTCCATGTACTGCATGTCATAACAATGAGAACATGATACTGGCCTTCATGTTGGTTTATTTCATCTCCACACATAAATAAAGATTCATGTAACATGTGCAGGGCAAATGGTCCCTGCAACCACTCTAATGATCAGAAGAGCAGCTATGAACGTTCACATAACCACCCTTGACTTGCACCGACGTGCGTTTCACCCAACAGTGCCAGGCTTATAACACGTGAGACAGACTAGTTAATCCACTGGTCCAGCTTTTTATCTGATGCCTGTTCCACATAGCATCAAACACACTGACCCTGACATTTTATAGAAATCTGAACTCTTGTTTTTAAAAGATCCATAGAAGCTTACACAGTGAGCTGCTTCAGTGACAGTTCTTTGTAGAAAGGATTATTTATCCCATAGTTTTCCATCAATAGAAGCAAACATAAATTCCCTAGCTGACCACTTTCACAAACAGAATACCACATGAAAACACTCAATCCTAGCTTCTTTAGTGAAAGAAAAAACATCTAAAGGACAGAGGGAAATAAAAGAACCTTAAGAGCTCATATTTCCATACAATACTCTAATGCAAAATCCCCCACCAGCAAAAGCATTTTAAATCAAAGCTTCATGGTTATGATGATTTAAATTATTGTATGAAACTACTGGGGTTTCGATCAATTGCATGGCACACCCACTGTTGGTTAGACTACATTACTCACAATATACAAATACCTGTTAGCTGCTAAAGCCAAAACTAGGTTGTCAAAATAAAGGCCTTCGATTACTATAGTCAATCCTTAACTCTAGATGGATTAATTTCCTTAATTACTTAGTCCAGTTTACAGTGCACCCACGCGTTTGGATGTGCATGTGCTCACAGTGTTTTGTGGTTGGTATGTTAGTTTCAGTTCCTGTCGCTTACATGTCAACTACTGAACCAGATAATCTAGTTATCAGAAAATGAGTCTGTACTTACCTATAAAAAGAAAAACTCACCGTATGTAAACCCAATGATATCTTACTCCTAGGTTGTTTAGAGAACGCACAAACAAATCTTCAACTGTTTCTAATGTAGGGATTTCATCTTCTGCTAGCCCTTAGCGTCCACTAACGCGAAAATGTCGGACGCGGCAGTGCAAAAATAATTATGACGCAACCCCTCAAATGTAAAGAATAAAGTTAGGACGTAAACTGAAACACTAATCAAGCCTCTGGCTTTTTAGGAGCTGCATTATTGTCAAAAATTAATGTGATGAAACAAATAAGTCTACTTTAAAAATTATTAAATAATAATATAGTTAATGAAACTGTTCACGCTTGTGAATTCCTACATCACTTTAGAAGCTAATTTTAGCGAATTTCTAGTAGAGTGATCACTCTTCCCATTTAGTGTATAACGTTCATCTACAGAAGAAGTTTGCTGTTGTCCCCCTCATAACTACTTTAATGTTTCGACGTCTGAAACTGAGAGAAAATCTGAAATTTTAAGTTATTTCCAGTCATCTCAATATCAAAACTGTCAAAATCTTGAATATTTTCACAAGTTGAAACAAAACAGAGCACCGTGTTACCTTGACCTAGATGGCGTTTAACATCACGCAGAAATTAATAAACGCCATAATAAATTGAAAGTGCATGACTTTTACAAGCAAAATATTGAAAATTTTTCTGATAATATTTTGGATGACAATTTTAGTACTCAGCTGTATACTGATGTTTATCTCACGGAGACCGTCAGTCTATTTTAAAATGACCCAGGTCATACCCTGACTTTTCTAATTTGCATCTACGTCAAACTGGAGGTTCCTCCATTGCCATTCCAATACTAGACAGGGGTTTTGCGTCAATGGCTATTTTTGCCAGAGTAAAAATAAACCAACCAATCAGAGAGTAGAACATTGATGTAATTTTCTTAAAATAGCTTATCCTTACTGCGAAGGAATTCCCTTGTGCACCTCCGCCTGCAAGTAGTTCTAATTAGTATTTAATTATTTCAAACTGAACTAGTGCTTTTTGTATGTGATGTACATTTTATTAGATAGAGAATAAAGGTTTATATTTAAGAAAGAAATAATGTGGCTGATCAAAGTTGACGTTAAGGATCAATTGGAGCGTAGGAATTCGCGTGACGTCAACAGCCCAGTCGAGTATAAATGTTGCACCAGCCCAGTAAAGGTTCATTCGGCAATCCCCACCTGGTATTGCAACAGAGTCGTGAAAGAAAGCAGCAGCGAGAGCGAACCGCGTGAAAGTTAAGAGAAGCCTTGCCGGCTGACCTCGACATTTTTTCCGACTCTCTATCCCTCGACAACCGCCAAAATAGAGCCGATTATCCTGCCAGAGGCATTCCTGTCGCTCCGTGACGAAACTCTGCGGGAGCTGTCATGTCCAAGTCTGGGTGAGTTGCACGATACAGTGATGTATGACACCTCGCCCCTCTTCTTACCTAAAGGGGAGACGAAACCGTTTTTGCATGTGGAAATTGACAACAAGACGCTGGAGTCGTTGTTCGATCTTCACCCGTCGCTCGAAACCTCCTTTGACTTGACCGATCTTGTGGCGAGCGCAGCGGGCGCAGGGCCCCACTCTTCCCCCGTGCCGGGTGTTGTAACTGCGAGTGTCGCTTCTTCCTCTGCTGCAGACGTTCTGCCTACTTTGTCGAGCGCCGACACCAGCCAGCACCTGGCCGAACTCGAGAGTCGACCCGACACATCCGTGGTCTCTGCCGCCAACTACGTGTCGCAGACGACATCTTCACCGGTGATCCCTTGCGCTGGGAATTCCAGTCCCACGCATCGGCACCAGCAGCACCATCAACCCCACCACCAGCATCATCTTCATCACCAACCACCGGCTACACAGCAGCAGCAGCAGCTGTTGCAAGGATACCAGCAGCAGCTGTCGCCGTCGTTGACGGTCGACGATGTGAGCCAGGCGCTGTCGGACGACAGCTGTGTCTTCATGCCCGAGTACGAACAGCTGGCGGTCAGCACTGCCCATTCCGCCAGCGGTGGGTGGGGCGGTAAGCCTTTCTTCTCCACCGTCAAGACGGAGGACCTGGAGCTGACCGCTTGCAGCCTGGAGGCCACTCTCCCAGGCTTCACCTCCACCACTACGACAGCCACCACTGCCATGCCAGAGATGGGTGGCGAGGACTGTAAAATGGACGTATCCACGCTGAGCAGGCTGGAAAGCCGCGGACATTACAGCCTGCGAGAAGGCGCGTGCGCCCCCGTGCACAGCCCCTCCCACAGCATGCGATCCTTGTCCGAGTCGTCCACAGCGACAAACCCCGATTCCCCCCGTCGCAGCACCACCAGCGGCAAAGGGGGGTCGAGGCGGCGGCAGGTGCCAAAGGGGAGCGCAGAGTACAAGGAGAAACGGGCCAGGAACAACGTGGCGGTGAGGAAGAGCCGGGCCAAGGCGAAAGAAAAACAACGGATGACCGAGGGCCGCGTGCGGGAGCTGACGGAACAGAACGACCAGCTGCAGAAAAAGGTCGAGATGCTGACCAAGGAACTGACTGTGCTGAGAGGACTATTCGTGAACGTGGGCGCCAGCCTGCCTGCTGATTTCGCCAAGTTGCTGGACCAAACGTCTTGATGGTGGAGTGTGCACCACCCTCTATCCTCCGTTGCTGCCATGGGCTACAGACGGCAGACTCAAGAACAGTAACCGCTTCGTGTTTCCCGCCCCTGACGAACTCTCGTGAGGATTACTGTTTGATTGATGTTTATTCGCTACAACAAACACGTAGAGACTGCCAGTCGCGGACCCTAAGTATTGTAAGGGCTACCTCACGTTACTGTGCGTACCTGATGCTTCTCGTTCGTAAAACGTCAGTCATTGGAGCTTAAGCAGATCATTGACTTTCTCTTCTATTTTCCAACGCCCATGCTTTGCGGTAAGACATTCGATTCGTACAAATTGTAGAACTGGCTGTAGTATTGCATGATCTCCGACCCAGACTCACAAGGATTGTAAATCCGAGACAATGTGCGAACGAGCGAGCGAGAGAACGAGCACACACACACGCACACACACCCACACGCACGCACGCACGCAGTCAAACGATTTGAGCGAGTGATGAGGTAGTGTCAGTGATTAACAGAGAAAGAGAGAGAGAGTAGGGCATTTAAATAAATTTTATCACTTTTCCTACGTTTTACGCACTGTATCAGAGATCAATGTATATGTTGTTATCATTGTGATCTATGCTCATATGCTATTCATCTCCTTGCACAAAACTGTCAGTCGTAATTATTTCTGGAACTGGTTCATCAATTATTCATTCTGGTGATCAGACTGTTGGTACTGGACCTGGCATTTGTTTTCATGGACTAAACGAGACAATGATACACGATTTGGCAAAACCTTGGACATTTATTCTGATAACTCCCGCTAGACTTTTGGGGCTGCTCATTTTATTATTAATAAAATGGTGTCCTTCTATGGAGTACTTTGTGTGTTGTGATGTAGGCAGTCTGTCAAAGTTTCATCTTATCCAGCAGTAGACTCGTTTTAAAAAATGCGCAAAATTGACAAAGGTGTGAAAGACAGAGATAGAAAGTAGAGAGAGTTGTTCTTTTTAAAACTTTTGTATGTTGGATGTGTGTTTAACTCTTGACTTAGGCCTTGCATGCATTTACAAGTGTAGTTAAGTGCATGAAGATAGCATAATATTTATTACGGTGATAATTTCTTCTTTTAAAAGAAGAAATTTGTATGTGACAATAAATGGTTTTGTTGTCTAATGAAATTTTAAGCAATGACTCTGTTGTTGTGTGGACCTGGAAGATATATGTAGAGTGAAGATAATGTAGACATGGGTGGCTTGCTTTTAGTGTGTCAAAGACTATATGAACTGTGCAAACAAGCACACACACAAACATGCAAGACACTATATCAGTGTTACATGTACACACACCATGTACATGTACACAAATCATCAGAATTGGCCAGCACTGGACCGTCACCCAGCGATAAACTACTCGCAGAGAAATAAAATTATATTGCATATAATATTTAAACCAGCAATACATTTAACCATAATTCAAGCCCCAACAATTTTAATGTTTTTATCATCTTTAGGCAAAGAGTATTATTATTATTATTATTTATTTTGTAAATGCCATTATGTTACTCAGAATCAGAGTGCATAGGACAGTCTGTACACTTTTGTGCAGAGCACGCCATTTAATAGAACTGAGATGTATGTATATCAATTACTCAGTTAGACGAGTCATTTTTATGTACAGCTCTTTGCGGCAGCATATAAACAGAACAGGGACATGATAAAAAAATCTAAAGGCCAGTTTTTTCCCCTAATGCACAGACTTCACTGTAAAAACTACACATGGTTAGTGCACTATGAAGGCATTACAGCAGGATACAAATTTTGACATAGGAGATGTAAAGCCCTTTTCAAAGAGCAGAAAAACATATAAAAATTGTTCTTCAACCTGCTGCAATAAAGTTTTGTATTGTAATTTTTTAAAAAGTAAGAATAAAACATCAACAAAAACAGACAATCTGCTTAAAATAGAAATTAACAGCTATCAATTTCAGTATTGGTATTAAAAAAAATTTCCAATATAGTTCAAGTAGCATTTCACATATATGCACCTATTATCATGTAGTCGCCAGTTATCTGCTTTGAGATATTTTTTTAAATATTTTCTTAAAGCTGTTAGTTTCTGTATGGTTCCCTCCTTCCCCTCTGGATTTTACAGAACATCATCTCTAAGCATGCATTTAATGTCTTTTTGTAGTGTTCAGAATCTTAAAATGTGCAGATATGGTGAAACAGACCTTGTTTCTTTTTTGACTTTCAACCTGTAAAACATTGACATTTGCACTTAATGTTTCCTGAAGTATTTCTTCTCCTTCTTCATATGTAAACATATTTCACAATATTGTGGGAGATAATTCTATTAAAAAAATGCCCTTAAAGCTGAATGTATGGTACATGCATTTATCATATTTTTCTCAAAATATATTTACCATGTTAAATATATTCCTTTCATTTAAGCTGTAAAAAGTTAACCAATGTTTTATCCTATATTTCTAATCCAATATTAGCAGATTTTTAATTTCTTAATGAATATTATTATATCCTTTGAGTTCTTTAAACAACGTGCTATACAAACATAGTCAAATAATGGTACATGTGGAACTGCAGAAAACTTGGGAAAGCTCTTGTGCATTATCATGGCGTCTTCTTCATTGTAAATAATATTCTGCTATTTTCAGATGGCTGCTTTTGATATATTGATATATTGCATTAAAATCACATATTGCTTTAAAAGAATATTGATAATAATATTTTCAATACATCAGCTTCCTTTCTAAGCAGCAAACCATGAGTAAAGCACTTGCGTTAGATACATTTGCTAAAATATCTTTTGAACTATGAAAAGGCAAATAATTAGCCACTTGACTTGTGAAAGAGTTATGCACGATCTGTGGAATTCTTTAGTGTGAAAAAACAATTTAGCAGTGCGTTCAGCGAAACTATACTTCGGTTAGCATGGGGCTGGGTATAGGATTTCTCACTCCTGAAGAATGCTGCGCAACGCTCTGCCTGATTTATTACTAATCCTATTAATAACACTTATATTCCAAGAACTAGGCAACCCCATTTCCAGTTATTTTTGTAATTCTATGGGGTTGTTTTGGCAGGATTAAGCAGGAGAATGAGAGCAAAATTCTAGACTAATGTCCTGACTGAAATCACACATCAGATCTCAGATCTATCCTATACTGAACTCACCGCAGACTCAAAGCTTGCGATCTCAGACTCCAATTCAGAAACGTCTTGAGGATGGGACATGAGTTTCCGAAAGTGGCCCTCTCCATTAGTATTAGGAACAATATTTGTGAACAACCCTTTTAGTGATAATTGTTAAGACTGTAAGTTATTCTGTGCTGCTGCTAATTTGAAGTACGTGATAGGTCAAGACGCCCGGGCAGAAAACCTGCGTTTAATTCCGTAAAGAGCATTTATGCAAGATATACGCATTCCTTTTAGGTGCAAACTAATATCACCAAGCAAGGCGTCAGAAGCAGAAACGTAATGAGAGATAAAGGGGATACTTAATAATGCCTGTATATGCAGTGGTGGTAAATTGTCTAGGGGTGACAATGGACATAGTTGTGGCAGTTGCAATTGTTTCTGCAACAGCAGTAGACACAACAACAGTAGCAGTAACAACTGGAGGTTACAACGTGTAGCAGAAGTCAATTTCAGTAAACTGTGCTTGTCCAGGTAGCTTCTGCCAAAAATAAAATAAAAGTAATGAACTGGTTTGCATTTTAAACCAGAAATCAGTTTCTTCAACCATTTAGCTCTCTTCCCCCCCCCCCCAACTCTCTTTCTCTCTCTTGGAATAGTATGCTGTAGGCAAGTGGCATTTTGTTTCTCAAACATTTTAAAACATTTTTCCTAGACTTTAGTTTCAGATGCCGACGTGTGGTCATGTAACAGCAAAAAAAAAAAAAAAAAAAAAAGTAAGCCGTTATGAGTTCAAAACCGTGCTGGAAGCTGGAATTGTACAATTCACCGTGTACAGCTGGAGAGCGTGCAGTTCACTGTGTACAGCTAGAGAGAAATGAACTGTGCAGTTAATGAATCTATTTTCTTGCGCGAACCTTATCCAAATTTGAAGAAGCCTTCGAAAAACTTAAAAGAAGTGGAAGAGTTAACACTAGAAATTGTTTTTGGAGACGTGTTTTAGGAGTTTGGTTTTGAGATAGCGTCAATTATAAGTTAGTACTATAAGCTAGAGACAATGCTGATTTCTAGTCAAATGCTGTCATATGCATAGATAGATTAAAAACCCGTATTGCTTATTAAAATGGTGGAAGATATATGCCACGATCAGAATCGTGGTTTAATTTCAAGAAAAGTGACCAGAAGCAAAAAAGTTGACATTCGGAGCTAATGTCGAACTGAACATTATTTTTCAGTCCGTTTCGCATGCTAGCTCTAGAAATCTGTCCGCATGTCTCGTCTGTCCTTTTAAACATGTCAATAACCATTCCTTTCACAATGTTTCGAATTCCAGCAAAATAAAAGCCAACACGAATAGTAATCGGGGGTAATTTGTTTCACAACTCCGCAAAAAACCCACCACAAACGTAGTAAAAAATCACTCATTAGTTATATGCATTAGTGCATTAGTTATAGTTTACCTACATGAGTGAGTAGTATAGACAACAATCTGTGATAAAGGCTGGAGTCCTATGTTCGCAAACTGACAACAACGTTTTCAAGGTCACCACTTGAAGTTACTGGGTCTCGTGCGAAATCCTTGCGTCAGAAGTTGCGAAACAGAGGGGGGTGGAATTTTCGTTGAACAGGCGCAGGGATGGGTCTTAAAAAATCTTGTCACTTTTAACATCCCTCAGGAGATACCCGTGTCCTATTTACTTTCCTCTTTGAGCTCTGACCTGTTCTTCTGGCACAATCCCCCACACCTACGCGTGCTTGAAGATTGTCGTAGTAAATATTCGTGTAACACATGTATTAGCAATCGTTCCCTCTCCCCCTCTTTCGAACCCACGCACGCAATAGTGAACAGAGCTGCACGACCTACAATAGAAGCTCAAGCGCGCGCACATGTAACAGAAACTGAAACCTGCACGTACGGAGGGGGTGAAGGCTTGCGTAAGCTCTGTTAGATGCAGTCATAAGTGTTGAAGGGTGCATTTCAAAGGGATACAGCTTTGAAAATTGTCCGAATGAACGAACTTGATGCTCTAAAAAGTTAATACCACCGCTGCTCGGCTGGTCACGTCACTGCACTCCTGTGGTCGCTTCGTTGGGTTCTGGTTTAACCATGTATTGAGTATAAACTATCTGTCCTCTATCATAATTTTCTCTGGCTGTTGCCCATCATATTTCTCTGAACTTTTATCTGTCTATACTACGTTAATTCCGCCAGCTTCACTCTTCTGCCGACGCTATAGACTGCTCTGTATTCCGCCAGTTAGGACAAAGTCATTGGGCCAAAGAACCTTTGGTTTCTACGGTCCCAAACAATGGACTGCCTTGCCATCTCGCATCCGTAACATCACCAGCTTCGACACTTACAAATTTGTGTTTATCTTTTTGTTTATTGGTTTTATAAATCGCGGCGTGTCCACTTCTGCTGGAATGTCGCGCTATAGGAGGAGAGATTTATTTATTTTTGTTGTTGCTGTTGCTGTTGCTATTCTTCTTCTTCTTCTTCTTCTTCTTCTTCTTCTTCTTCTTCTTCTTCTTCTTCTTCTCCTTCTCCTTCTCCTTCTCCTTCTTCTTCTTCTTCTTCTTCCTGACCATGAGATCTGTCTTCTCTCAATCAACGGAGATAGTATGACGAACCAAACAGTCAACCCACACACTTTATACCACGGGCTTTTCTTCCCCTACCCCTTTCTTTTCAAATAGTGATTGAGAAAAGTGAGACATGCGTCACAGCCAGTCACCATAGCAAAATTCAACACCGTGCTTCCAGGCATACGCCTTGGCATCAGTTTTGAAATCGTACCTGAAATGCCGTTAACACACCCAGCATTGGTCCAAAGGTGGAGTACATGGTTATTTTCGTGGCCTCAGCCATTCCCCCACCCCCCAGTCATTGACGCAGTGACAACTGCGAAGTACTTTTCAAATCCCATTACATCGATAAGAGTGTAGAATTTCATGTGACAAACATTTGCCTCCGCCCTCGCCCCCAGAAGCTGTACTCTAAGTTGTCTACCCAAATGGTATGTGGGGGGGGGGGGGGGGGGT
>SMGT01008884.1:261538-335943 GCA_004794575.1 Lanistes nyassanus | reverse complement strand
GGGGGGGGGGCGGGGTGAGGGCTACATTACACGTGTGCAATACTGCGATACGATTGGTTCTGTCGTCTCCCTGGCACATCCAATTAATTAGTCTTTCTTTCCTTTCGCTCATTCTCTCTCTCTCTCTTCCTCTCTCTCTCTCTTCCTCTCTCTCTCCCTCTGTGTCCATCTCTCCCTCTCTGTCTCTCTGTCTCTGTCTCTCTTTCTTTCTCTGTCTCTGTCCTCCCTCTCTCCCTCTGTCTCTCCCTCCCCCTCTCTCCCTTACTCTCTCGATTTCTGTCGTTCTCGACTAGTGCTTTCCCCACTACCCACCCAGGCACTAACGCCAGCGCATACGCGCACAATCACGCACACACGCACCAACACACAATACATAGCTAAACACATGAACCTTAGTGCGGGCACTGTAATATTCATGCAAACGCTGTTAATGACCTATACAGACCTACAAAATAGCATTCACTCATCCCACACGTGCAATAGTAGTAAGAGTTACTCAATCGTTTCCCTCGGCGGATTGCGAAAACCCGCCTCGGTTTCGCCACATCATCTTCAAACAACTGCCATTGCAATTAAATTTGGTTCGCGGAAGTCCGTATCAGTCGTGTGGGCATCCTTTGGGCTTTCAGCTGCTCAGGAATGATATGTTCTTTTTAAAATAAGGCGATGAACGTGCGTGTAATTGCTTTAGTCGGTAAGCTCGACAACCAGCGCATTCTGCAAATATTCAGCACGTGATGGTGTGTGTTGTGGACAACGCCAACAGCAAGTGAGTACACACGTTAATAGAACATAGCCTAACGACGTTCGTAATTACTATTGGGTGTTTGTCAGTCAGCCTGTACCTGTCTGTCTGTCTGTCTGTCTGTCTGTCTGTCTGTCTGTCTGTCTGTCTGTCTCCATTACCCATTGCCTAAACGTTGTTTTCTTATAATACTAAATTGAATATATTTCTTCACTTTGCACTAAATCAATAGCTGCTTGTGGCTTTAGTCACCAATAAGCTTAAACAGATAAGCCATTTCATTTTTAATATTTCTTTGAAACAGCGACGATAAAATAATCATCGTAAAGAACCCCCTGTTTCTTCTGTGGTTTTTTTTCCTCTTGTTGTGCTTAGTCAATCTTTCTTCACTCGCCACTAGACCATTTCAGCTGTCAAAGCCTTTCAAAGTGTGAAGAGGGGTATGGGCAGGCAGTGTCACTTGATCTAGACTGGGGGTATCTACCCGTATTGCGTAAACTAGTTGCTCGGGTGGGGAACGCCTTTCCCGCACTTAAATTAGAATCAATTCATAGCTAAATTTTATGAAATTTAAGTCTTTACGGTAGCTTTTTGAGTTCACTTCAGTCTGTTTCCAGCGCAACCTTTCCTCTTTTTATCCGGTTCCTTAGGTCGTGTTTATTTGCTAAAGTTACAAAAAAGAAAAAGGTCTTTGCCTAGTACATGTACCTTTCTCATTATACGAAAATCCTCTTTACATTGGCTTAGAAATTGGATATTAAAATTGATGTAACATTTTTGCACATTCATATATTTGTGCCGTTTGGGTTACATATAATAATGCATTGCGTGGTAATAAAATCGTGGTAGTCCCCTCCTCCCACCCTTACACCACTTCCCCAAAAGGATTATCCTAAAGGTACCTGCTCTCGACTACCGGCCAGAAATCCCTAACTCTTTCTTTCTTTTCTTTCTTTTTTTTCTTTCTGGCTTTTTTAAAAAAATTGTATTTGTTTATTTATAACCCGATGCCACATAAGGATTTTAACTCTCAATTCTGTTCATAGCGTCTAGTTCCTGCGGAGCGGTTACAGCGGTAGCCGTTCCTAGAAGCATACGTGTCGCCTTCTGCCCTGTCATAGTAAAGTTAAAGTGTTTCGCAAGATCACAGGAACACGAGTCATGCCAAAGGCCCCATTCGGAGAAAATTGTAGCTGAGAAAACGCTGTATGTTATAATTGTTTTTTGTTATTACTACAGACCTAGATAATGCCGAATAATGCTCACTTGTATAAGTGTTTTCATGCACCTCTACCCCAGCGATACTTTCTGTTTGGTTTATCCATCATGAAAGTAGGCCTAAAACCACCATCACCACCCCTCCACTGCATAACTATGTACCCCGCTCTCCCCAACCCCTAACCGGGTTATTTCTGCACCTAGCTAGGTTTGCCTGTTCGGAAAATAAAGCAGATCTACACACTTCTCTTTCTACCCACCCCCAACCCCGCCCACGCCTTCGTATGTGCCTACTAATGCAGGTTCAATTTTTTTTAACGTAACATTGTGGACATATCCATATGTAGATTAACTACAAAATTTGAAATAACAATATAGAATGACTATGAATTTTTTGTCCAACATTACTCTTTGACAATTTTGGTTAACATGCTATGAATGTATTCCCCCTGGAACACATAGTTCTTAAAGAATAATAAAGTTACCTGGAAGACGTTTTGAGATTTTGTTGTTGTTGTTGTTGTTGACCGCTAAAAACTGTTTAGTGATTTTCTTTATCTTTTACTTCAATTATCGTTGCTCCCTTAGCTGTGCTCTTTTCAGTTTTAGAGGTCGTTCTTGCTTGGTTAACTTTTAGTCTCGCTTTCGTTATTTGCCATATATACGGCTAGTCGAACATTAAGAAAAGATCGTCTATTTCGATGAAGAATTTATCTTCCACTAACTTCCCCTTCCCCAGTTTTAAGTGAACATTTGGCTGTTTAAAAGAGGTATTCAACCCAATTTTTATTAATGAATTCTTTCAAATGATTGGACTATATTTTCTTACGGGTATGCTTTCTTACGAAGAGGTCGACCCATGTATGTAGGGCACGTTAAAGTTAATTTTGCGCACACTTTGTTTTCGTAAACGGCTTTGTTTTTCAGCAGTTTCCGGCGAAGGGCAAAGTAAACCAGCAAGAAAACAAGATGAAGATATAGAAGACTGAGGCAGCAAATGGGGAGTGGGCGGAGCCAAAGGGAGTCACGGGACTGGTGAGGCAGCTGGTCAGATCGTGATAATGACGTTTTGTGTGCACTTGTTTTGGGAGCGTGCTGCAACCAAAAGGTTTGGGCTTTAAAAATAAACTGTGTTATCGCTAGCTATCAGGGTTGTGTGTGGTACGTGCGGTGTCTGATATGTGTGAGCGTGCGCATACGTGCACGAACGTGCACTTACCTGCGAATGCATGAGACAGACGGACAATAGTCGCAAGCTCGGTCACTTATAGAGATTACCACGAGAACCAGTGGTCCCAATGGTTCCTCTCTCTCTCACACACACACACACGGGCCCGTCTGTATGTTTTAAACACCACTACCCCAACCTGTCTGGTTAACCTGTTTAGGAAATAAAGCTGATGTGTCCCCCCAACCCCCACTGCTCTATATGTATGCCTCTCTCCGCAACTCTGACTGGATTATTTTTGCACCTAGATTTACCTGTACAGAAATAATGCAGATCTGCGCACTTGTCCCCCACCCCAATCCAGACGGTAAGTTTTCAATTTCCTACCCTGCCCAACCTCTGGGGTTAGTCTCCTTCATGGTTAACCTTTTCAGCGACCAGCTTTACCCGTAGCTGCAGCGTGTACGTCCGCTGTCCCCGCCATCCTGCATGCCAGTGCACGCACACGTAACGTGAGAGTACGGGGCGGAGCTACGAGGTGAACCAGTGGTTCTCACACTGACGTCATCGAAACGCGTCTGTCTCGCCTCCTTCCTTAATCATCACTCTTTCGTTTTTCACTCTCTCCCACTCTCTTCAATCCATTTTTTTCTGTGTCGAAGGCTCTGTCACTCTTTCTCGTAGTTCTTTCTAACCACTCTCTTTCCTGGCCTCTCCCCTTCTTCTTTCCTTCCCGTATGTACTTTTCTCTCCCTTTTCCCTCTTTTCTCCACTCCCTCTTTCCCTCACCTTTTTTCTCTCTCTCTAAGCTCTTCGTCACCCCCACCCTCCCTCTATCTCTTCCCTTCTCTACTCCCTTTAGCGGACCATCTCCTCCTCCATCCGCCCCTTTCCATGTTCCTCTCCCTTCCCTCCTTCTCCTCCCATCTTTCCGCATGTCTGTCTGTCTGTCTGTCTGTCTGTCTGTCTGTCTGTCTGTCTGTCTGTCTGTCTGCCTGCCTGCCTGCCTGCCTGCCTGTGTCTGTCTGCCTGTCTGTGCCTGCCTGCCTGCTTGTGTCTGTCTGCCTGTCTGTGTCTGTCTGTCTGCCTGCCTGCCTGTCTTTCTGCCTGTCTGTGCCTGTCTGCCTGCCTGCCTGTGTCTGTCTTTCTGCCTGTCTGTCTCAAAATGGGTTGGTACATCATGAGGCGAGAATGCTTTTCAACATACTATACATGCCAGGAATAAAGTACATAATCACAGACAAAGCCTCTGGGTGCAGGCGAACAGCTGAAGTGCAAGTTCATCTGCCATGGAAAGACGCCTACCCCCCCCTCCCCCATGATGCGCTTCGGCTTCTTCGGTTGTACTGAGCTCGCCTCCTGAACTGCACGTGAACTCGGCGCCACGCGAGGCTACACCTTAATTGGCTCCCCGTCATAAGAGTTACTTCCACTCATTCCGACATCAGTGGTCACACGTTACAAAATCAAAATAAATCTTATCCAGCTGGCATACAAGACTTTGCATTTCAACTGCATTTCCTTATGTAATATATAGTACACGATTTTGCATTTTAACTGCATTTTGTTATGCAGCTTGCATTCAAGACTGCATTTCAACTGGATTTCGTTCCAGCATAAGCGTCACAATATACCCGATTACGCCACTTCCGTAAGAATTCTGGGATACGGAAAGTGTTAATAAGGTTTGAGATGGAGTATTGGAATGCTCACAGAATGTGTTCGATTTTTCCCGTAACAGAAAATAACAGCATTTTTTAAATTGTTAGCTGAGATGGTTAATGTTGGCATCTTACTATCAGACTTAAGTGTTCACTATATGGTTTTTATTAAGACTTGGGGTGGGAAGCATGTAGCGTTCATATCTGCCTTTCTGGTCATAAATCAGTCCTAAGGTCCGTTCTTGTGTATTTTACGTGCTTCTTTACGTATGAACGCGCTATAAGAACGCCATGCAGCCCGCCCATGAGGTGCAGGTTCATGGGAAATACATTTTTCTTTAGTGTGCCACAATAACGCATAGATATGGTCTTAAGTTTCTGTGCCGGCCGAGCGATCGAAGCTCTGATTAAATCATTAGAGTAACAGTTTGCAAAATTTTGCTTTAGCACGAAAGAGGAGACGAGCGTACATCTCGGGTAAATGTCGATTTTCTGCTCTTTGTGTGAAAGTGCATTTTCTTTCAGAGAATGTTTTTATTTCGTGTGCTTGCATAAGTCCTGTAGAGACAGACCCTAAAACTCTCGGATTTATGTGAGTTATTTTAAGCTTCGGACTTCCGACTTCGGACTTCATACTTCCAACGAGGTCCCCGGGTTTTTGTTTGTTTGTTTGTTTGTTTTGGTTTGTATTGTTTTAGCTGAGTTTACTATTCAGTCCCATAATTCAGCGCATGCATTTTCCATAATTCAGCGCATGCATTTCCCATAATCCAACGCATACATCTCCCATAATTCAGTTAGCGTCTTCGGGTTGCTGAGAACAATCTTCAAAACATGGCGACGAAGCCCTGTAGCTATGGCGTGTGCAAGAGCGATTCTCCTTATAAAGGTCGCGAATGGCTGGAGTCATTTTTTTAAATTTTCAGTTATGGAAACAAATATGAACACATCAAGCAATGGGTCACCTCGCCCCTGCACACCCATTCTTTTGTACAACCCTACTAGACTTTTGTGATGTGGAAATTTGTACAACGCTACTAGACTTATGATGTGGAAATTTGATCCACAAAACTGTATACAGTGTTCTACATCCAAAAAAAAAATCTGGAGTAACTTAAAATTATCCATCCCTTCTTTTTGGAGGACATTTGCGTATAAGCATAGGGCCATCATAAAAAGTTATAGAAGTATTATAACGACGGTTATATAGGGCGCAGTAATCCTTTTATTAAATCTAGAAATGGATGGGCGTCTTGAGTTATGAATTTTGAAATGAATGAATATAGGAAATGTGTCTCATATAACTATTTTGTTCTGTGTGTCTCTCCCCCTTCTCCCGGCCTCTAACTCGTCTTCTGCCCCCTCCCTCTCTTCTCCCTCCTCTGTCTCTCCCCCACCTACCTGTACCGTCTTTATCCCTCTATCCCTCTCTAATCCAAGGGCAGGTGACACTGTCACCGTCTCGTGTCTCACTTTCCTCGCCGGTCATGTGAGGCTGCGTGGGAAGCGCAGATATAAAGACAGTGGGAAAGTAAGCACTGCAGAACTATTGCCTATGGTGTGGGCGGTAATCACAGACCCTTCACACTGTCTCCACATCACGGGTTAAAATCTTGTGCACAGAAGGGAATCGCGTTCAAGCTTGCTTACACTAACATGCCTAGCTTCCAGTAGTGCATCTGTGCGTGCGTGGTTGTTTATTTATTTTTTTTAAAAACAACAAATAGGAGGCGCGCTCAGTACTGTTTGCTGCTCAACAAGACCTAAAATGTTCTCTCGTGGCTATGGAATACCCACGCTGCCGCGACTTGCCAGGTTGCCCTACGGTGACGCTGTGGCTTATCAAAGCAGTTTTGTTCCAGTGGTAGCTACACAGGTCAATGCCTCGAGCTTGCGAGTCTGTGGGCTCTTAACCACCAAAGATTACACCTTGGAGTGATTTCAGTTCAGTCCTTTCATGCCTGTCTTTTGTCGAGTCAAAACTGCAAACGTCATGATGGCGCCGACACGGTACGTTTCACAGGCGGCGAGACCTTTTACCCAAATCAGCTGCAATGTTCCTCAGCACCCTACTTCCCTGTACTCGGAAAAAAGTAGTCTCTGGTACGTGTATGCACATGCTGTGTATAGACTTGGAGACGTAGTAAGATTTTTTTTGGAGTCATAATGACGCTTGTGACACATTTTATTCTTTGCCTTCACACTTCTTTTTTTTCTACATTCCTTACTTGATAAACTTGTTGTGGGGCAAGGGTGAACATTTGTTTTCGCGGCACCATCTTTACATAACGGTGGTGTCAAGTGTCATACAAGTTTCATAAGTGGTTACCAAAAGTAACATTAGAACACACTAAACCCAACATGTTACTATTACTCATCATGGTATACACTCGATGAAATTCGTCAATCAGCTCTTATCAAGTTGGCCCGATCCTTTGTGATTTTACAATTTTTTTGTATTTCTTTTGCGTTGTCATTGTTGCGGGGTTTTTTGGTAACCAAAGTCCTCCCCCCTCCTCCCCAAATAAACCAAAACAGAACATACAATTTTATTTCCCAAAAGATGCTGCCTCAGTTGTGTTACACTAGACACAGTTTTTCTTAGAAAACAGTTCTGTCTGGTCTTAAGGTGGGGGGACTCATAATCCTACGCAAAGTTCTCTACTCTTTTGCACTCAGTAATTTCTTACTGGTGCCTTGTAGCTGCAGTGAGTAATAAAAAAGCAACATAAGCAACATTTTAGTTAGATTACGCGGTTTCCGCCACTGTGTAAGTAAAAGATATACGTGGGCAAGAAAGTGCAAATTCTAAATTTCGGAGAATCATCCTGTAAGAAATTTGTGTTGGGTTTGCATGGAAAGTGTTTCCACTTTGCGGTGATTTCGCACTGTGGGGGAGGGGGCTGTGTCTGTGGTGTCCTGGAGTGGGGATGGTATGGTGCTGACTCCCTGCTTGCTGGCTGTGGTCTTCACTCTGGCACTCCGCTGCTGCAGGTGGTTTGGTTTGTGCGCGCTAGGGTGGTGTCTCTGCTGGCAGATCCTAGTTAGTTTAGTTTAGTCCTCTTTTCTCCTTGTGGAGAACAGGGCCTCAACAGTTATCCTCCACTTCCCGCAATCTCTGGGGATCTTTTTTGCTTCTTCCCATGACAGGTTGATGACTGTGAGTTTTTCATTTAGATTCCGTCTCCAGGTCTGCTTTGGGCGACCCCGGTGTTCGCTTGTCTTGTGGGTTCCTGGCCGATCCTACTGGCCCCTGATTATGAAGTTCTGGTTATCTCTTTCTTAAAAGTTTACATTAGGTGTTTTTTAAATTTATTTTAATTTTAGTTTTACTGATCTACCCTTTACGTATAAAAGCCTTCGCATGTTTATTTCCATAGGCTGATGGTTATAGGTCAAGTAGTGTTTTTTTTAAAGTTTGTATTATTAAAGTATATCTAAGATCTTGGTGGGCATTTACTACCTGCATACCATTATAGATTGCCATATTTTTTTAAAAAGAAGAATCAGGGAGGATTTTAGATTAGGTCAAAGTTGTATCCATACGTTGTTGTTTTCACTTCTTCACTTTCCTAGATGTTTAGGATGTACTCTAGTAGAACACGTGCTGAGTGTGTCCCCAGAACTACAGCTCACTGAGTCAGCGTGAATCAGATGGTATTGGCCATTCAGTTCCATTCTTGTTTCTCTTATCTGGTGAAATCTGTTGGAGTTAATGTAAGACGGTTACATTGTAGATCATTGTAGATCATTTTCCCTTCTTGTATCCTTTTTTCTATACTTTTTTCCCCCCAGCTCCAACTTTATTGCCGGTTTAGTATCTATTTTCTGTCTTTTGGTCAAATAGTTACGTTCATCTTGATGACATTGATGTATGGTGTCTGGTTTTGACTTTATTTTTGGTTTAGCAAGTCAGTCTGCCTTCTCACCTTCCTTAATTCCTAGAGAACCTAGAGAAAATGTACTTTTAAAGTTATGAAGCATATTTAAAAACTTTAGGATTTCATATATTATGTCTGCTCAATGTCAGCCTGCAGTGCTGCAATTTTTAAAAATTATGTTGTAGTTGTGCTACTTGTTAACACTTCGTGCCACTTGTGAACACTATCAACCTAAGGGCAGCACGCATGTCAGTGTGTTTTGCTGTGAATATGGATGTATGACTAGAAAGCTTGGCTGTCATTCTTTGGGTGTGTAAACTCCTTTTCCAGTCGTGTAGATTATGACAACAATCTGTGCATACCTGAGAACAGTATCTTTAATTAGTGTCGAGTTTTTTTTTATAATTCTAATATCATTTTGTCGATGGGGATTTCTTTGTGTTTTGTGATCTGTGGTGGCTGTAGTGTCCAGAGAGGAATTCATGAGTCCTACTAGGCAAACATGTGCTGGCCCATATATTGGGACTAGATCATGACAACTGTCAAAAAATTCTTTCTTTCTTTCTTTCTTTCTTTCTTTCTTTCTTTCTTTCTTTCTTTCTTTCTTTCTTTCTTTCTTTCTTTCTTTCTTTCTTTCTTTCTTTCCTTTCTTTCTTTCTTTCTTTCCTACCCCTGCCCACTTTCTGTCCTCGTGGAGAACGCTTGTGGTTTGCCTTATCAACCTCAAGACGGCGTGAGCAACGGCGGGCCCATTGCGGTTTTCCCCAAACACGAACAAACACATCAGTTGGTATTTGGGTCAGATAAACGGCCGGTACTTTGACAGACTTCGGGGTACGCTCCCTGACGTCACAAACTTTCATCCCATTGACTCAGAGGGGACTTTCCACAGGTCCCGCGCCGCGCCAGGCTGTCACATCGTCAGGTCACATGTACCTGGGGTATCTATGGCGAGCCTTTACTAAGGGAAAGTCAGAGAAGGATGAAGGTCCCAAAGGGACTACACATACCTGCTTTTTAAAAAAAAAGTAGCCGAGGGCTGGCTTGCATACGGGTTCGTATCTGCACTTCCGGTCGCAAGAGTGGTCGTTAGGCCTATTCCCCTTGTGTATTGTACGTACACCCTTGCGTATGAATAGGAGATGCGAGCTAGCCCTGGGGACTGAATTGGGCATGTGCTTTTGACATCACTAAAGAAACTGATGCACATGCTTCCGTCCGTTTGCGCAAGCTTCGAAATGAGTGGAGGAATAAATGAATAAACAAATAAACGAATTGAGTCTAAAACAAATAAGAGAGAAGACATTGAAATTAAAACACATTTTTGTTTATACTTGATATTAACTTCCTTTTTAATCTTCTACTTGAACGTCTTTTTATCTATGCGCGCGTGCGCGTATGTGTGTGTATGTGCGTGAGAAGGGAGAGAGAGATAGGGCTACATAAGTGTATGAGTAAAGGTGTGTACATATCAGCGTTGCCACCCAGCTGGGACAGACACGCAGTCAGACACGAAAATGGGAGGGGAGCGCTATTAAAGCATCTTCCACCCTCACCGTAGGTCCGCCTGTCAATGACTCCCACCACCTAAAACTTGCATTTATTTTCTGCACGTTTTTTTTTAAATACGCCGATAACCTTCAGCTCACCTCCTGCTGTGGTTACTGATGCAACCCTCATTTGACGCTGAAACGTATCCAGGTTAAAGTAGAGCAGACTATATTCATATCAGATTTTGTTTAATCTTTTATGTTTGTCTGATTCATGTATCACGCTTTACTTCTTACATCCATTTAAAAAAATTAAATAAGGGAGTTGGATTTTGCAGCGTTATCGGTCACATCGTGTTTTGTACTGTTGGCACGCATCTCTAGACTCGAGCAAAGTCACCCGTACAAGGGGCTTGTCGTTCCTGAGATTTCACGCTATGGGCATGCGTCGCTAAGGAAGTGGGGGAGAATGACTTGAGGTCAAGGTTAAAGACAACGTAGGTGGAGCTTGAAAAAGCTCCAATTAACTGGAGCCAATCAAATACAGTCTTACTTAAAATATGCTAATCTCTTAGGGTCACTACTCAAAACGTTCCAGTTTCCTGGAGGATCATACTGCGTATAACTCCCTTCCCTTCCCTTACACCCACCCCACCCCTCCCCTAATCTCCACCCCTTACCCTTCCCCTAACCCCTCTTCCCCCAAACATCCCCCTCTTCCTCCCTCCCCTGAAGAGCTCCGAAAAAGAACTCTCCATTTGACTGGCTCCAGTGAATTGGAGTTTTTCGCGTTCTCGGGTGAGCCCTTTCTATGCTATTTACTCGCGACACTCTTTTGAAGAGCTGCACCCAGACAACATTTTCCCGGAATTGTGGCCAGGTAAGTTTTCTTGTTAAAAAGACCCCGTCAAGCAGCTGTTAACTGTCGTCCCAGTTGGACTACACCCCACGTCCTCTGGTAGTTCAGACCTCGATCCTTTTCATCGTTTCCGCTTCCGGGCGGATCCTTTGGCTGGAGTGACTGGCGCGCGGGTGGGCAAACGTAAAATTATGCTTAAGACGTAAAGGTACTGCTGGTGTCGACCGAATAAAATTATGTATGAATGATACAGCAATTTTATCATGAACTGTAATCTGGCAATCAGTTTGATGAATATACAGCAAACAATAGGCAATGGATGGTATACAGGACCGGGCTAAGGTATTTATAATTCATCTGGTCTGTCTGCAAGCAGAGGCTTCACCTGTATTGTTACAAATCGTCCTCACCTGCAAAATACATCGAAACATAGAAACAAACTACAGCGGGAAACAGTACGATTGCAGTAGATGGTTATACATATTTGGTATCTTAGAAGTTATCTTCTACGAAAGCTGAGTAAAAACTACGGGAATATCTTTAAACACCCCTTTTTCAGCCTTAGCAACCAGTAAAATGAGAACACAAACTGGAAATATCTTTATAATACTATGTTTAGGCCGAGTGGTTAAGGCTAATTTTGACTGGACAATCTTTCGAGGGACAAACTTTGGCGGCCTAATCCATGCGTTCCGTTATGCATGCGCCCGTGTTTTGATGCCACTGAGGTTACATTGCTATATTAAGCGCTTCTTGTTCATTTTCTTCCTTTTTTTTTTTTTTTTTTTTACAAACTATGCAATGTCTTATCTGCATGGGCTTGATGCCCGGCGATAGAATTGATATTTCGAGGATCTAAGGTCTGGAATATTTTACGGTGGTCGACCTACTTTAATTCCTTTCACTTCTGGTTCATTTTTTTTCTTTATAAGCATTCATATTAACATGCTATTCACGGTATCTTCTTTGTGCTAACCACACCTTAGACTCGCTGACCCATTCAAGAAAGTCTTTGATTTCCCCGGCGATAGAAGCACATGCAAAGATTATCCGATTTTCTTTGGTTTATAACCATCAAAAGTCCCTATGAATATATGTTTGTTGCCAGGACCCGCCTGCTGGGGGTGACGGGCATATTTCTGTGTCGGGACATGTGTCAAAGAGAAACACGGCACCACCAATCGATCGATGACACAGATTTCGCATGCGGCAGCCCTGCGCCGTTTCTGCTGACGGTTGTGCGGTGGTTGTTGCTATTGTGGGTCGGGTGGCTGAGTGATTATGGTTGTGGCCATCACACCGCGTTTACGCGCTCTGTTGGGGAAAATCGTTATAGTCGAGACTTGCCGAGTGCGGGAGGACTGGTGGAAGTCCAGATCCCGATTACTGAATCCCAACAAAAAACTAGAGGATTCCTTTCAGTACCTCCCGTCGCAAAGTGCGCCTCGCTTTGACAGGAACGACCGAGAAAGCGACTTTCCCATTTCTGTTACTTGCAAATTCAACAAACTGGGGGAGGGGGGACCTTAAGTGGTTATGTGCACGACAGAGTATACTAAACAAATACTAAACAAATACTAAATAAATACTAAACAAAAGAGGAAGAATGGCTTTCTTTTCTTATTAACAAACAGCAATACATTGACCTAGTTACCTACTTGTTTTGTACACACTGCCGCGTAGAGCGAAGTGTCAATACAGAATATGTGAAATAAGCTTTTGATTGCTTTGCACGCAGCACCCATGCTCGCGATTTTGAAAAATAAATGAGCAACATGATGGATCACTACACTGTACACTAGACGTGTTCAAGTTAGAACAGTTATTTTGTTACCGAAACAGAACGCGTTTCACATTGATCTAGAACGCTTTAATGTAAAAGGTGTTATGGTCTGTGTCCTTGAAAGTGTTCAAATGTCCTGGAAATGTATAAATGGTTTTCTAATAATGTTCCAAATGTGTGCCGGCAGCAAACGCTCAGTCAAGTAGGGGCATGCTAAGAACACTTGGAACACACGCACCACACGTCTTACAGACTGTTTACACACGCTGCACATATTGTGCACTTACTTTAACAAGATCGACATGTAATTAGTGTTTAAAATATTTAGAGTGTAACTTGAATGATAATCCATTGGATTCCTCTCTGTCTTCTATCTGCGTGCGCGTGCATGCTTCTCCCTGCACTCACTCACTCCCCATATCTTAGTGCGCGAGAACCTGAATGTGTCTCAGTGTGCCCGCATGTTTCTATGAGAGAGAGGGGGGGGGGCAGGCAGATAGGTAGGCAGACAGACAGGCAGGCAGACAGACGTGCAGATAGGTAGGCAGGTAGATAGGCAGGCAGACAGACAGAAAGAAAAGGGTGAAAGTAGGTCTATGAAAATGGAAGTGGGTTCCTGATAAAGGAAGTAAATGGAAGACTACAAGACAGAGAAAGGGAAGGAAGTGTTTGGGTTGGAAGACCTGAGACCTCAGCAGGTCTGCTTATACACGTTACTCGGCACTAGGGAGGAGGTAAGTGTCTCGTGTTACTGAACAGTAATTATTTTAACCTTTGATTGCATCTGACGCTTGTTAACAATATGGTTCCGTCTGAACGCCCGCCAGCAGTGAATAGTCTTAACGGAAAATGATGCCATTGCGCGGTGCAGTCTGAGACTTGCCCATCATTTTCACAGGAGACAGGCAGGCTCCCCGAGTGACGGCCACATGCGACTATGGGGTTGGCAGTCGCTGTCAGATTTTAGACAGGCCTGAGACCGATTATCAGACAGATTACGTGCGAGGTTATTGCAAGTGACCCAATTGCTGGTTGTAAGACATCTGACGTTGACCCATTTCTGTAGCACGGACTTTTACTGTGCAGCTGGAATATGGCTGTTTGGGTTTCCGTAACAGCGGGGATTTTGATTAGTGCAAGGGTCAGAATAAAGACTGAAAATCACAGTCGTTTAAAGTCTGTATCAGGTTTTATAAAGATATTTTCAGATGCATAGAAAACTGATCTGTATGCACGACGTGCGTGTTTCTTCTTTGCATATGGGCAGATTATCATGTAGTCCAAACACCGTGGATTATTTACTTTGCCACAGTGGCATAGCAGTGCCACGGTATTGCTTACGATGCAACTGCATCTTTTGTGTGTGTGTGTGGAAAAGTTCACACCGGCATGCTTCTCAAGTAGTCACTATACATGTTTTGTACTGTCCGTCGGAGTTTTATATTTTATTTGCTTATCCCTATGTATATGAGATTTGTGGATCTGATATACATCGCGCGATGTCGTTGAAGGTTTCCTGTCGTCTCTCAGTAGCATCTCTCGTGCATGGGAGGCGGGATAGCTCATCTGGTACAGCGTTCGTCTTCAGACCAGGAGGCAAGAGTTCAAATCCCGCCCGAGCTCCACGGGTTCTTCATGACGGTATTTCTCAGCACCGAGATTAATAAAGAATCATCATCGTCATCGTTCATCGACGATCAGTCAATCATCAGTCATCGTCATCGATCATCAATCGATAATTATCGTCATCGATCAATCATCGCCGTCGTCGTCGCTGGTATCCCAATGGCGCCATAACCCATAATATTCTTTCTAGTTCACGGCAACCTGGCCGCTTTAGGCCGCCCGTTCCTCCAATTCAGAAAATCTGTAATGATGAGCAAAGAGCCCCGAAAGGATATCCACTTGGAACTCGTCTTCTGTTAAACCTCGGACGTCTCCACAACGCTTGTCGGCGGACGTCATCGTACAGAAGCCTACGTAAACAAGAGTACTGTCAGAATGCACATTGAGACTCAGGACGCAGCCAATTTTGGGATTGTCTTTCTAATTTAATCACAACCTATGCTGGCACTTTTGGCTTCATGCGAGAACATTTCCAATCACCTAAAGATTTTTTTTGGCTTAATGTAAAGGCTTTTCAGTGAAATAGTCTACTCTAAGCTTCCAGTCTTATTGTCTGGTCACCTGAACAGAGCTGGTTTTCAGGCAAATGTTTGCCCAAGGCAAACTCGGCATGCAGAACGGGAAAGTAGGTGAATTGCATTCCCTGCCCTGGTACTGTGTAAAACTCTCGATTCTTGTGCGGACCCCCCGAAACATCGCACAACTTGACAGACCGCTCTTCTCCTATCACCATCTGTCTTCTGCTGAAAAAAAAATCTTCCCCCATCCCTTTCTTTTCTGTTCTTTGAGTGAGTGAGTGAGTGAGTGAGTGAGTGAGTGAGTGAGTGAGTGAGTGAGTGAGTGAGTGAGTGAGTGAGTGAGTGAGTGAGTGAGTGAGTGAGCGAGCGAGTGAGTGAGTATGCTAGCGAGCGAGTGAGTGAGTATGCTAGCGAGCGAGCGAGTGAGTATATTATTCCAAAGAAAAGCTGGCTTAGTTTTTAAATAGTAACCATATCAAAATACAAACAGTAAAATTTACTGAAT
The DNA here is from genome assembly GCA_004794575.1 of Lanistes nyassanus. NCBI lineage: Eukaryota > Metazoa > Mollusca > Gastropoda > Architaenioglossa > Ampullariidae > Lanistes > Lanistes nyassanus. Next base: position 320,489 of record SMGT01008884.1, on the reverse strand, counting down.
GAAAACACAAATAAAAACAAATTTAGGACGTCGGGAAGACATAAAAATGACCTTTCCTGAAGTGAGATGTGAACAACTGTCGTTTGTGTGAAAGCACTCTACTTTCCCAAGCAATTAACTAAGCAAACAACCCATCGAGACGGGCGGGCAGACAGGGGGTTGGATTGATTACAATCTTTGGGTCACTCTCGCACGGGCACGCACGCACGCATATTGTACCGGCTGGCTGTGTGACCAGTGATGGCGTGTTTCAGATACTCGGGGTCGCGCCAGTAGCGTTGACAGAATTCGGAGAGGGGATGGGACTGTCCTGAGAGTCGCGTGGGTCACATCGGTGGCATGTCCACCCCCTCCTTCCNNCCCCCCCCCCCCGCTGCACACCCGACATCATAGCCACCCTGCCATCCAGTAGCTGATGCTTGCCAACAGGATATGCACCACGGATAGCCAGATGATATTGGTGTCCCGTGTTTGCCTTTCTACAAGGGAACTGGGCTGGCGCTTAAAGCGCATTCTTTCTACAAGGGATCTGAGCTGAAGGCTTAAAGTGCATATACTCTACAAGGGGCCTGGGCTGAAAGCTTAAAGTGCATATTTTCTACAAGGGGCCTGGGCTGGCAGCTTGAAGTGCATCCGTTCTACAACGGATCCGTGCGCTCTACACGGGATCGTGGCTGGCAGCTTAAGGTACATCCGTGCGTTCTACAACGGATCTGGGCTGGCAGCTTAAAGTGCATCCGTTCTACAACCGATCTGGGCTGCGCTTAAAGTGCATCCGTTCTACAAAGGATCTGGGCTGTCGGTTGAAAATGCATCCGTGCGCTCTACAAGGGATCTTGGCTGGCATCTTAAGGTACATCCGTGCGTTCTACAACGGATCTGGGCTGGCACCTTTAAATGCATTCGTTCTACAAGAGATCTTGGCTGGGGGCCGAAAGTACATCCGTTCTACAAGGGATCTAGGCTGGTGGCTGAAAGTACATCCATTCTACAAGGGATCTAGGCTGGCAGCTTTAAGTGCATTCCTTCTACAAGAGATCTTGGCTGGCGGCTGAAAGTGCATAGTACTTTCTTGCTTCTTTCCTCCTTTGGTTTGGTGGAGAGTTTTTTATTGTTTCTGTAACTGTCCTTTTTAAACAAAATGATGTCCTATCCTTGTGAAACTAAATAAAGAGGAATTAATCTCGTCATAATATTCTTTTTTAGCCATTCTCTCCTCTTCCTCCTTTTCCTTCTTGCTTCTTCTTTCTTTAATTCTGTGTCCAAGGCCGTGCACCCCAGCTCATAAGACCAATAACTCATAGGACCGCACTTCAAAACGTAAGACCTTTCTAGTTACTGGTGGCTGGTTAAGACAACTACATATTTATAAATTAAACCGTATATCGGTTTTATTTTATTGTTATTGAAGCTTTTATATGGGCTTTCCCTCCATCGGCTCGTTTGTGACTTTTAAATGCACCATAGATAGTAGTATTAGGACGCATGGCAGTCAGCAAAGGGTTATTATTACTTCGAAGGGAAAGGGCGATGGTTTTATTCTGCAAGATCTGTGCGCTTGTAGTAGCGAGGACAGGTGGTGATTTTTATATTTGCAGGTCCTAGTAATAAGGGCAGACGAAAATAACTCGTTTATGTAAGTACTTTGGGAAACTTCTTTTTGGACGTGTTCCACCTACTGCTGAACAAAAGCGATTTTGAACAGAGAGAAAGCGTGTGTGGGAGGAAACGACTGCGGAATGTTTATCCAAACCACAGCCATAGGCTAGATCCCATTCCAGATGGCGTCGCGCAACTCGTGTTTCGGTGTCGTTGGCACGCACGACAGAGCACCACAGCCGGCCAACGAAACCGAGAGCTTTTCTCCCGACACCTGAGCCGTGCACCGAGGAGACCTTACTATATTTTCCCCACAGTCTAGTACGCTTTGACTCCTGGCACCCATGCGTGGCGGAGTCAGGGGCATGACGGCATTCTTTTCCTGAAACGTATCTGCTTGTTTGCTGGGCAAAACACTAAAGTTGTGTGGTCCAGGGCAGCCATTCCTATTGCGTCGTTTTAAGCAGGGTTTCAGATGACCGTATCAAGATGATCTCGGAGCGAAATAAAAATACTCGGCTTTTTTCCGCACGTATTGTGGTCAGTGTTCTGTGAAAATCAGTTTTATCAGAATGTGTTATGTTCTGTGTAATATTTTAAAAAGCCAGCGGGATCGCACACTTTATAAACATCTACTGGTTAGAGATCTCTATGATGAACATCTACTGGTTAGAGATCGCTAAAATGAACATCTAGTGGTTAGAGATCGCTATGATGAACATCTCAGCGGAGATCGTGTTGACGAAAATCAACTTGGGGGAGATCGCTATGACGAATATCCGCTTGGCGGAGATAATGAACATTTACTTGGTGGAGATCTCTGTGATGAACATCTGCTTGATCGAGATGACTGACGAACATCTGCTTGGCGGAGATCGCTGTGGGCAAACGCTGGTAAATTATTACAGATACATGACACCCCCTGGTAGCCCTTTTTGGTTCAGTTGAACAAATTCAGTCTGAATGGATAAAGCTGATACAGATAACTCGACCTTTCATGGACAGCAAAAACTAAGGTTGTGACAAAAGATGCTGCTGATACTGTTACTAAAGTGCGTGCTAAAAGAGGGGACAGTCAGGTGGAAGGTGGGGTAATTGTACACTTGGTGTTATGGAGTATATACAAACCTGGTATACGTTTAGTGTGCGCTTACTGAAATCAGTCTGCTTATACTGACTTCAGTTTATGGTGAAATGTACTTCTTCATCTAGATTTTTCAGAAAACTACAAGAAACCAATACAAGCAGGCAGGCAAGTAGGCAGACTTACAAGCACGTACATACATGTATGTACGCACGTACATACAGACATAATGATTACGTGAACGGGTATATACAAACCTACACATGTTCATGCAGCTATCCACCAATCCATCCAGTCTATATCGATTCACAAAACAAACACAGAGAGTGAAATTATTGCACTAGGAGGCTCAAGGGGTCTGTATGAACAGGAGAAAAAAGGAAAAGAAATTAGTCCGCGATGGTAAGCCTAATCCAAGCCCAGTAAGTTACAAAGTACACCAAAGATTACCGACAGTGCCGTGGTGTGTATTTGCGTGGAGATACGCTACCAGAACCCTGACTCACAGTTTTGCCCTGAACACCTGACACACGATAATCCACCCCGTGCTCCACATAAGCACTCAGACATCGGTGTTCTTCAGCTGAGACGGACTCTTTGCTGAGGGTGTTATAGATATGTATCCCGGGTCAACTGCTGGTACAGTAACACACGTAGCCTCGCGAATTCTACGTGACCAGGCCACGGCTCGAGCTAAACTGGGATCAATAACCGGTAGAACTAGAGGTGGGTTCCTCAGTCTTTATCGGGTAGGTGACCGCACTTTTGTCTTTACCGGAGCAGGAGATACGACGGGTAGATCAATAACTACTAACGGTCCGGGTATGTGATTGCGGACTATTTATACCTCAAAGTCTCACTTGGATCATAATGATTATGTGCAAGAAGGGTATTGCAGCCTGCTGGGCTTGGTGACTTACGAACAACAACGAATTAAGTAAGCAGTGCCTTCGTTCGGAGGATTCAAAACTTAATTCTGACTGCATGATGACTATCATGATGCGATCCGACGAAAACACGCCTGTTTGGATCCTCGCATGGCTGGGCACGAATGCACACTACACGCAACATACCTCCTATCTTTGACCTGAAAGGCTGGGTGTTAAATAAATTCTATTATTTATGACTGAGGAGGAATATTTAATGTCATCAAGCCCTGTGCCTTCAGCTATCGAAGTGGCTTCTCAAACAGCTCCCACGTTCCTTTGCACTGTCCTTTACCTGTCTGTTAATTTGTTACCTGTGGGGACTGTCGTTTGAAGTCAAGGCTTTTCATTGTCCCCTGGCGTCACGTCTCAGAACTAGTACACGCGCACTCCACGGGAAAAGATGACAGCAAGTGACCTACATAAAGGAGTGGAGTGTGTACATAAACTACATTATATCTGGGCATGTTTGCGTCTACGGCGTTACTGTTCAGAAGAACCAGCTCAAACCATACAGACGTGCCATGTCGGTACACGCTGTGGATGAAGAAAGAAAGAAACAAACAAACAAAGAAAAACTTTTCCAAGACTTCGAAATGAATTTTCCACAAAGCTAATGCTCAAAGCATTCAAACAAGAAACAAACGGCGTGGAGCTTCCTGTTAGAGTCGTCTGCCCTACTAAAACTGCAGTTAGTGTACATGTGACAACCACTGGGGGACAAAGACAGGCCCACGGTGCAGTTCGGTGAGGTAAGTAAATGCCCAAATCTGAACAAACACCTTGGGCTGAAGAAAGGGATCAGTTGGGCGGGGTGGAGGCTTAGTTTTGCCAAGCCACTCCAGAAGTACGTTCTACTGACGAATGAAGGCACGTACACCAGTGCAAAGTTGGGTGGACGTCATAGATTTTGCGTTCCACGACAGAAGCACGTTCTACTGACGAATGAAGGCACGTACACCAGTGCAAAGTTGGGTGGACGTCATAGATTTTGCGTTCCACGACAGAAGTACGTTCTACTGACGCATGAAGGCACGTACACCAGTGCAAAGTTGGGTGGACGTCATAGATTTTGCGTTCCACGACAGAAGCTGTGACTAGCTTCACTCGCAGTCCTTGCGCTTCTGGATGCTTTGGAGCAAGATTCGCAAAATCACCGCGAGTGGCCATGGAATGTGGCAGCTTCAAATCAAACCAACCGGATCTGAGATGAGAGGCAAGGGTCAATTAAGAAAAGAGGGCAGAGTGCACGTGTCTTCATAGTTCAGATGCGTGGGTACATCAGGGACTGGTCAGAAAAAAGTGTTATCTGGCATGACATATACAGAATGTACGCCAGCAAAAAGCGTTGTCAGATGGAGTGCAGAAGGGGCAAGGTTAAATACCCCCTTCCGTACCTATTTCCACCCTGCTCTCTTTCTCCTCTCTCGGTGTGTGCGTGTCTGCCTGAGTGCGTGCGAAAGAAATATTATGGGGCAGAGTGCGAGTTGCGTACGTGTTTCTATTACGCGCGTTACTTTCCATAAACATTTGTCCATAACTTTTAGACCTCACACATGTTTTACAGACACATTCATGAATAAAAAAATGGAAAACAGAAAAAAGAGAATAGGAAAATGGAAAGGCTTTTGTAAGAGGTAGACGTTTGTCCTTACAGATGCCAAAATAGCCAAAATAGCCAAACAAACAAACAAAAAATAAAATACGGAATAAAATTCTACCCTTTGTAAATAAAGATCTAATAACGTAATTTTATTCCTATTCTACATGGAATTTTTTTTTGGCAGAACATAGCCCCTGTGACTAAAGTGATCGCAGGCAGCCAGACTAGGACTGACAAGCAGATATATGGGCAGAGAAAGAAAGGGTTGCATCCGAAGCGGGTCAAAGCAGATGTGATCTGACCTCTTTGTTGAGTTATTTGCACCTTTAATCTGGGTCAGTGACGATAACGCTACAAGGTCAAACAGCATCTACTACATGTTTATTCAGCTGTTATTCATGCGAGGATAATAGATGCTGATAGACATGTTTCATCGAGCGCCACCTGTCCCTTCCAAAAGGGAGACGAGTCGGATTCATGTTCGCTCATAGAAGACCATCGTGGCGCAGCGGAACAGCTAAGAAAGCCAGCTAGGAGTACACAAACACACACGTCGCATACTGGCATACGTACGCACATGCAAATATACCTGCCACAGACGCGCAAGTACCAGGACAGACAGGTCTTGCGTGAAGGAGATGGGGTGGGGGGAGATGGGAAGAACTCCCAAGAACTGTGAGGAGAGGTGAGAAATGAAAGGAGGGGGTGGGGGCGGGGCGCAAAGGTGTTACTTTTGCGAAACCTTTGCAGGAGTCGATCGGCAGGATTGACTTGGACAGTGAACGTGAATAGACAAGGCTTTTTTTTTTAAGACACCGTGACGTACTTTTCCCCGCTAGGCTTGAAAGGACTCCGTTGGACGGTGATGGTTTAATGTCTTTTCTGACCTATTTCCGAGTTCGATTCCACGAAAAATACGAGGAAAAAGGGGGCACACGTCCTGGTACCTGACCGCAAACATCAGCTGCCGTTGCGGCTGATGAACGTCGCTGCAAAATGACGAGACACGTCCACCAGAGTTAGCGCTCTTTGATTTAGATTTTATTAATCAGGTAATAACAGGAACACAGCCCCCTACAAGCTCGCTCGCTCACTCATTCACACGCACCCACACATGCACATGCACGCCCAGGCACAGACACATGCATGCGTACTCCCGCGTCCGGGTTCACCCCAACACCCCCCCCCCCAACCCCTTCACACACACACACGCACACATGCACGCTCACACGCATATATGTAATTACGGATGAAGTAAGAAACTTTTCCTTTTTTTTCTTTTTTGCAGAACAGGAAGACGGAGGTTTCCCGCTGGTAAGAAATATTTTAAAATTAATGATAGCCTGCTTTCTTACCTAGAGGTCACGTACCCCCTTAAATTTGCTTGATCTTGAGAGTCTATCACAAATATTGCTGGGTTATGAAATATTGCCTGGAGCGTTGCTCCGATGAGGTTCAGGGAAGTCGAGGTTAGGAATATTAATGAATTAAACTGCTTGACGCACTGGGATTTAAAAACAATACTTCATATATTTGCAAAAATATTACAAGCTGGATCATGCTGGTCAGAAATGCAAATTATGTGTTACCAAGTGTATTTGTGCAGCCAAAGAGCCTTAGTAGGAAAACAGTAGAACCCCCTGCAGATATACACATGTTACATCATTTTAATAAATGTTCCTACAAAAGCCGACAGCCTATTGTGCATACCTGAGACAGGCGTGGTTACACGCATTTTGCATGTATGCGTGCGAACGTGCGCGCGCACAGACACACAAAACACAGAAAGAAAGAAGGAAAAAAAGAAAGAGAAAGAAGGAAGGAAGAGAAGGAAATGTGTAGGTTGCAGAGTTAGGCTTAGTGGGCTGGCGAGTTCTGTGACTGGCGAAATCTAAATAAATTCAAATAAACTGCATGGAACCCAAGACAGATCGAATGATTGTGTAAATATAAAGATACCACATCCTTACCAAGGCATGAATTTGTCGTGTGAAAGCATGTGAAAGCTTCTTTCGGGTTTAACACGGTAGTTAAACACTGCAAAAACCCTTTTCTCTTTTGTTTAAACTCATTGATTTTATTGTCGTAGCAAGTACAACGAAAGAAGCCGTATGGCGTGTATGATGCAAAGATCCTCCCTTTCAACACAAACACGAAGAACGTGATATTACTCTAATTTCGATGCCTTTTTGTATTGCCCGCCTTCAAGATGATCTTTCGAAGTTAAGGTTTCCCAGGTGCCAATTCCTTCAAGTCACTTTTGCTGACTCTCTCTCTCTCTCTTAGCAAGCTCGTCGTACAGAAGATGCCAGGTATTCTGTCATCGTCCATTCGTAGGACATGTCCGAGCCAACGCACGTGCGTCTTAATTCGCCTCCGCACCGTGTATGTGCTGGGGATCCCAGCCCGAGGTCAGTGTTGGTAGTAACTAGAAACAAGACCGGCATTATGATCAGAAAGGGTGCAGTTGACCTTACATCTCCGTTCTCTACCTTTCCTCTGTGGACAGGTTTTTCCAAACTGCCACTTTCGTTTAAAGGTGACCTGCTATTAAAGAGGCCACCCACCCACCCTTCGTCTATTTCCAACGAAAACACAAACCTTCTACTTAGAAATGCGATAACTTTGACATGTCAACAGGTCACGAAGTCGTTGACCCGGAATCTCCGTCCATGCGAGTACTGATGGCGTTTAGCAAGGCGTCCGTGAATGAGGGTGAGATCATGTGACTAAAAAAATTCAGGATATGCAATAGCAGTACAGCTCTCTGTGGCTCGTTCACTCTTATTATGACCTGCAAATAGGATCCAGACAATAAATGTTGTTTTTTAACACAGGCGCGCGCGTAAACATTCACGTACGCATCCTCACCCACCATCGTCTCGTCACAATGACAAGACGGGTGACAGTGTAGTGAGAATGAGGATCACTGCGCCTACGTGTGTAAACAGCTGTCAGGTATATCCGACTGCGGAATGAACATTGCCTCTGTGGATTAGGCAATGAAAATATAAATACAGGAAATAAATAATAAAGAACAAATGAGGACCGAGCGCTTAAATTATCGAAAGATAACTCCAACAAAGGTACTGGCAGCGCTCAAACATAGCCGTATGCAGACGGCTCTGTCCAAGGGAGCTTACCGTACCCAAACATGTAGCAAAGAGAGGGCCGAAAGAAAGGAACTTGGCAGATCCTAGTTCCTAGGACAGTCTGCCAAGTTCCTTTCTTTCGGCCCTCTCTTTGCTACGTGTTTGGGTACGGTAAGCTACCTTGGGCACACACGTCTGCATACGGCTATGTTTGAGCGCTGCCAGTACCTTTGTTGGAGTTACCACAGGAAATAAAGTTAAAAAAACATTTAAAGAGTTTTTTACTACAGAAAACTGTATTCCATATTAATTTTTAAGATTAGCAGCAAATGTATGTATAACTGTGATGAAACGCACAAATCTCTAGTGAAAACTATGGTATTTTGTATATTTAAACACAAGAAAACAAGACGGACAAATGTATGATCAGACTTTGCAATGGACAGACTTACATTCGAAAACTCTAGATCAGTGTCTTAACAAGAAAAACGCAGTAAATACATCGTGGAGAAACTTGAAGAAAGTAAATAAACGACTGGAGGGCATGCCCACTGACAGTCGGATAACTGTTCTCAAGACACCAGCAAGATCTCGGGTGACTTTTAAAGCAGGAAATGAACGGCCACTGCAAACCAGCCCTTGTGTTTCTTGTTGATGAGCAGTACATCGTACCCAAAACATTACCTCGGCCCCACTGAGGCCACTAGAGCGTGTCGTGTGGTGGTGGTATTTGCCGTCCGCAGCTAACTCAGCCAGTACCACAGTTTGCGGAGCATCGAACTTCGATAAGACACGTAGCTGATCAATTGGGGTAGCTGTGACTACGAGGCACGTTGATCGAAAACTTAGACCTCAGAGACTTTCCTAGTCGGATGAAAGTGCGTCGTGGTTCGCCGAACTTGGCCATGCATAAACTCGAATACACACGTCCACGTTCAGCAAACTAGGACGCACCTTTCGTCAGGTTAAGGACCGTAAGTAGGGAGTGGAAACAGTACTGTGCCTGCTGGCTGTTACTAATGTTGCGTACCCCAGTCACCAATATTCTTAACTTCATCTTATCTATTAAAAAATGGGTGCAAGATGTCTGGAAGTTGTTCCGTATGTGCGTTCATGCGTGCCAGCGAATGCGTGCGTACGTGAGTTGGATTACGTGTGCCTGCGTGTGTGAGAGCTTGTGCGCAAGTGTGTGTGTGGGTGGGTGGGTGAGTGAGTTTGCGCGCTCGCTGCTCGCTACCTTATATATACATATATACACGCACACTTCTACAAACGCAAACGCGTCTTCAACAAGATATACAAACAAAACTAGTTTTCTTGAGTTCTTTAACTTCTGAACAGTGGCTGTGTTTTTGGGGGTCATCACATTTCTTTTTTATCTATAGATATAGATATAGATATATAGAAGTGTTTTCTTACATCCTGAATTTTATAATGAGCACTGTTTGGGACCAGGTGGTAGCTTAGTTCCTGTATCGCAGCCCATTCCATTTTCGTCAAGGACGGTCAAGTCAAAACCATACTTCTTTCTCTCTTTTTTTTTCGCTCGATCTTTTCCTTCCTTCAATCGTCCATTCATTCTCACCTCCCCTTTTCTTCTTTATTTTTCGGTAAGTTATTTCGTTCGATCGATCATTCGTTCGTTGGGGATTTTTGTAGTTTTGTTTTTGGTGTTTGTTTGTTTGGTTGGTTGGTTGTTTTAGCGGGTAATTAAAGTCTTTTAGAATATTTCAGTTTCTTGTCCGTGATGTTCAGTCTATCATGTGCTGTGCCGTGGGGCAAACAGCTGGTGGTGATGACGCACACAGTGCACATAATGAAGATTATAGTATATAGATAAGGATTAGGGACTTATATTGAACAAAAGATTTTTTCCAACCCGGGAAAATCATGTCGTCTGCGCTAGTTTGTGTACATTCACAGAGGTGTTTATAGTGCTCTGCAACAGGTGACTACACCGAAACTAGAAAATCACATCTGAATTTTTTAATATAAAAGACAGCGTCCTAAGTCTTAACGAACGCTACATTTTCTTGTCGAGTGCTGTCGATGACACGCGGATAAAAGTCGACGGAGCGAAAAGTTTGTGTTATGAATGGATAATGTGATTCATGTTAGCTCTAAGCAGACGACCTAACCGGAATTCCTTAATCAAAGACACACCTGTAACACCATAATCAAAGACTCAGCTCTACTACCTAGGAAAAGGAATTGCTGCCCCGTGCACTCTGAAGGTGGACTTAAGACACAACGCAGTTGCCAGTATATAATTGCGTATTACTTTTTCAAAGGTCACGGCCAGGTCATGATCTAGACGCAAAACAGTATTCCGGATCCGTACCGGATCTTTCAGGCGTTAGAGTGTCATGGTTTTATAAAACGAGTTCGGTCAGCGATGAGCAGCGGGAGTTGAGCTCCACCGATGTGGCAGGTGCTTGGTTGTCGGGTGACGTGGGCCTACGTCATTCAGCAATCTGACAGGAGACCGCGCGCGCGGCCAATTTGTGAGACAAGAAAACAGTGCACACGACATATAATGCACACACACACACCAGCCCATTTCAACATGAATAATGTCTGTACTCGCGCCCTTCTGCAAAAATGTGTGAGAAAGGGTGTGCGCATTCTCTTTTTTTCTCTCTCTCTCTCTCTGCTACGCATCCTTGGGTCTGTGCGCCCGCATCCACGTGTGTGAGAAAGAAAATATACAAAGACCCCTTTAACTATACACTGTGTGTGTGGCTACGCACGCACGTTCCTGTATGTGTGTGTGTGTGGCTACGCACGCACGTGCCTGTATATGACTGTATTGTGTGTATGTTTGAGAGAGAGGGGGGGAGGGAGGGAGAAGAAAGGACGTGTGTGTGTGTGTGCGAAATATGTGAGAGTGAGTAAATAAGTGCTGTACTCTCTCATTCTGCCACCCGTGAAGTGCCTAAGACATCCAAGCACAAAGCGCGCATTTTAATTGAACAGTCGATGACTAAAGAAACTTTTTTGCAATTCCGTCCCTCCTTTCTTCCTTTTTCCTTCCTTCACTTCCTTCTTCCTCCTTCCTTCTTTCCTTCATTAAACAATTATGTTTATTAATATGGGCTGTTCAACGTTTGACTTTGCTGTCACCAAAGGATCGAAGATTTCAAAGATGCCATAAAAATGTTCGTAATTACGTCTGCTTAACCACTGAGGGTGGGTGGGTAGAAGGTTGACAATAAGTGGATGACTGGTTGCGTGCATTGTTTTTATTCGTCAGACATCATGCCATTTACGTTCATCAACAAAGATTTAGGCGTTAAGAAAGTGTGGGTGGAGATCACTTCGAGAATCACACCAACATATTTTAAATTTCGTCACATAAAACAAAAACAAGAAGCTGAAAATCTGTATAGCACTGCACAATCAGCAGCTTATCCCCCCCCCCCCCCCCCACACACACACGCACACACACACCCCCCCAAAAAAAAGACTGAAATGGACGCATACGCGATGAGCAATCTTGCGTAAATTCAGGAAGTTAGCGAATTTTTGAGTAAAATAAACAAGATGGGTGATTGTAGAGGTGGGTGAGGGCGGCTCAGCATGGCAGCTACAGCCATTATCGAAAATATCTGAGTGTTAAAAAGATACGAATTCAAACAATGGCTTGTCGTAAAAATATTCGAGATAATGCCCTGGGGGTGGTCAAAATATCCAAAACATCTGTCGCCGTCCTCAACGTGTGCGTCAGTAAGGCTCAAAAATGACCCCTGACCCCGGCCACTTACGTACTGTTCAACTTCCTGGAAGACCCCTCCATCCGTTATCTCTACCTAGAAACGGGAGAGCCGGGAAGGAAGGGGCTTGTTTATGAGCGGAGTATGGAATGGGCAGGTGCGTCTGTGAAATGGTCACTGACCCAGAGAGAAGGTGGTGCACTCTGCGCTCCGCCTTCCTTGTCACCGCGCCCTCGTCTGTTTCTCTCGCGTGCTCGTTGTCCGTGTAATCATATGCAGTTCAAACTGCAGTAACTGAAATAATTAGTCTTCGCGTGAAAACCCACTGCAAAAACGTTTTTCGTATGCTTCGTATCCTTCGTTTTTCGTATCCTGGTTTATGTGGACCCCATCCAACCACCTAAAGTTGTTTCTAACCATGTTTCTGTAGCCTAATTATCACTACTTGTACAATTTTTCCGTACACTCAAGGCCTCACGATTTAATTTTCCTGCATACAAAGAATACACAACCGTGTCGTAAGCAAACCACCAAACAACAATTTTACAAATCCTACAGCCATTATGTTAAAAAAATAACTAAAATAACAAAATAACTATATTCGCTATTTGCATTTATAGCAAATTTTACACGAATTTTGTAGTTTAAGAACGTTGCACAAAACAGAAATGGCAATCTAATTTGCGTATAGATACCCAAATCGGAAAAGAATCTTTCGCCTTGCTGGTTCAATTAATCAGATTTAGAAACCGTCTGCTTCTGCAAATTGACGTTTCGTGGACGTCTAACCTCACTTCTAACCCTCTCGATAACCGCCGACGAATTTAGTTCTACTACCCGACGTAGACTCGCCTCTTCCTTTACTGCTAGCGAGTCTCTGTATTAATGCTGGTGATACTGCAGTGATAGCCTGTCGCGATCACGTCTTGTCTGTCCATGATTACCACGACAAGCAAGCGCTAGTCCAGGGGCCCTGAATACACGCAACATTTTCTCACTCTTTTTATTCCTATAACATGATTTCCATGTTAAAGTGGTTTCAACCTTCGAAGCCGCATTTAAAAAAAAAGAGAAATGAAAGAAAAGTAAACTCTTACGCATCTCATTCTCGAGGGAGTGATCGCAAGGCTGATAATCTCAGTCGACTTTAAATAGACGCATCTGACCTCCCTGTTTCAGCTGCAACAGAGGTTCATGACGTATTTAAGCGTTAAGACGGGAATTTCCTTAGCACTGATATAGCACATATAATTCCAGTCTCAAGCTATAAAACTGCACTCAGAACGTTTATTGCATACGTGACACTTCATTCCATACTAGTTACAGTCACGATATCGATAACATAAGCTTTTTATAGTGTGGAAAGGAAATAAAATTCCTCATCAAATTAGTGAAATAATTTGTTTGCTGCACCGTACACTGTATGCTGTGGAAGAATGGAATTATATAGCTATAAACCAATATTATATAGCTCTAGATTGGAAGTTTAGAGCTGAAGTTATGACGTGATAGACCGTGATAGTGTTCTACGCAAATTCCCCCTCTTGGCGCCCCGTACAATTTTGCCGAGCTAGAAGAACGCATAGCTACACTTCTGACGTCGAAGAAAACTTACAGCTTCGTGATATCACCCACCTTTTCCAACTCTTGCTTGCAGTTCTGTGGATATTCTGCGCGTACGGTCATATAAAAATGAACATATGTTAGTGCCACCTAAATGTGTGCTCATTGCCGTCGGTCTTTGCTAAGGTCTGATCGTTTAACGTATAAGTTACACATGTTAATCATAGTTTAAATTCTTTCGCGTTCTGCAACTTACATATTCATGCTTGTTTTGCCAGTGATCGACATAATCAGAAATTCACGGTAGCCTACAGCAGGCCTGGCTATCGTCCCGGAGGGACCGTATTTGTCCCGGAAATCTATCATTTTTGACCATGTGTCCCAGGAATCTGTTGTTTTTTTTTTAATGTGTGTCCCGGCAAGTTAAAATACCTGCATTGAAGTTCTTTTGGAGCGAAACGAGCGCTTAGTTTCTGCTTCTAGTATGAGATTGCGGTTAAAGGGCTCTTGCGCATGCCCATCAGAGTGTTCCTCGCAATTTGAAAAGATGGCGTGGAAGAGGAAAGCATGTGATGATGCGAATGATTCTTCTTCTTCAACCAAAAATAAGAGACAGGAAGGGCTTAGACCTGTCTCCACAGAAAGAAAAGTGGCCATTGATAAAGGAAGGGGAAAAGGGTGTTACTGTGAAATTTGTGAGTAGTGCGACATCGGGATTGCATCCGGCGGAAAAAATGACATCACCCGCCACATCGAGGTTAACAAACTGCATGAGAAAAGAAGACAAGCAGCGGCTGTTCATAACAAAATCACGGAATTCATGGTTCAGAAGAAGGAATAAACGCAAGATACAAATGTTACTCGGGCTGAAGTCATGATGACAGACATGATCGTGGAGCTGAACTTGCCAATGGCAGCCGTTGACAAACTGAACAAGGCAGTCAAAGTGATGCTTCCAGACCGGGATTGCAAGCAGATTCCAATGTGGCCGCAGTAGCGATCGCAATGGTCAAAGAAATTGGTGCCAACACAACGATGAGTCTCGCCGAACGCATGAAGCATGATCCCTTCACAATATCGACAGATGGCAGCACTGACAGGGAGAGTTGTAAGCTGTTTCCTTTTGTGATCCGCACGTATGATCCCAACAGTGAGGAAGTCCGTTTAAATGTGCTGTCCGTGCCAGCCATTGAAGGATCGGCTACAGGCGAATTGGTATCTTAGGGGCTGCAGACCTGGGGAGGCTCTCGGCCAACAGTACAGCAAGAACTGCAGGGCCTGAAGAATTCCTACTATCGGCATCTTCCGTCTCACTTAGAAACGTTCTTGTCATTGTACACAGTGTAAATAAATTGCAGGTAAGAGCTTTAAGACTGAATATGTTTCTTATTTTTAAAATTTGTTTTTCTGTGTGTTTGCGTGAGTGTCCCTGAAAATTGTGGCACGTGTCCCTGATTTTCAACGCCATTGTCCCTGAAAGTGAAATTTGGGGGTGGGGGTTGGCACGCGTGCTACAAGCGTTATTTCCAGCAGGAATAACCAAGACTAACAAATTTGAAGTAGTGTTTATTCAACTCGCGCAATAATACTTGGCACCACTACTAACGCGTTAATCTGAAAATAGCCTGATAAAAAAAAACTTAAGTACAATGAACATTCCGTTTTTGCGAATAACAATTACACCCACTTACAATATATACATTTCACAAAGAAAGAAATAAAGAAAACTGATTCAAGAGATTAACATTCCCGTCAAAATATTTCCGACGTCAAAACGCCTTTGTCGACTGAAAGTGTTGGTTAACCTAGTTTTGAGGTCAGTAACTTGACAGCACGCGCAGGTTGTCTCCACAGGCGGATGTTTTCAACCACCGCAACGTGTTCATGAAATCCCTTAGCTTCTCAGTCTGACGCCACTGTCTCTATACAGCCATGCCTCCAGCAGGTAAAAAAATTGTTGACCAGACGTGCGTGGACGTTACGCCACTCCTGTTACACGGAAACACCTTTAACTGCATGCAGCTCCGCTAGTGGGTTAACTAAACTTCGCGGGGCTTTGTTTTTAAAACTTCCGAAAGCGTTCTCACGTTTCGTACAACCACGCTGTGGTTGTGAAAGATATATATATATATATGAATAACCCTGCCCCGGATTGTTCCACGCCGAGTTAAATGGCCTAACATTAGACTCGGCCATTACGACGATCGTTTCACTCGTGGCTAGCGGAAACACTCCTAACATTCACTCCTGCTAGACACGGCTGGAGTTTGTGGAGAGGCACATGCTACGGTCTGCTGGCAACAGCGTAATAATTGTCTCGAAGTGTGCCAACGCCCTGGTTGCAATAAAACCGCCATGTGGTCTCAAAGGCCGACTGAGCTGGGGATTTCCCCTGTGACGTCAGCCACGTGCAGCGTTGCGTCATGCCGTCGACCTTGAAAGACGCGTGCACTTCGTCTACACTCGTGTTGTTCCGGAGGGGAAGGCGTGAAACAAGCACTGAGTGTGAGCACATGTGACAGGGCAGCTCCCGTCGTGTGTAGGAGTGGGAAGTGGGATTCCACCACATAGGCGGGACTAACACACTTTTTAAAAAAATAATTTGCGTCCTATTGGAGTGTCTTCGGAAAGTGGAGATTGTGAAGTTATCAATAATTTATTAACAAACTGTTCTGCATGTAACAGAATGTTATTGTCGATCCCTTTACAGGCCTGGCCATAGATGAAACTTGCAATGTCTCTGATGGAAGTGCCATGGAGTGGTTGAGACGTGAACTAATGTCAGCAGTCTTCAATTTTCTGTGATTCAACAAAGATTTCCCCCAAAAAGATACCTTCAAATGTGTTTTGCAATAGCTGTCACGGGTATCACGTCACGGACACACTAACTTGCCTCACACAACATTAAACAGTAGGAACTTTAAATTACTGACAAGAGTTAAACAGTTCTGTAACTATTCACGTCAGCAAAATAGGACCTAGTTCTCACATCAGATAATAACTAATTTGGGCCTTGCCACAAGACATAAATGTTAAAATATTTTACTTACAGAAATGCTAATCATAGGGAACTGACAAAAATTGTCTGTTCACTAAGTCTTATGTGTCTCCTGATTTGCTTGATTTCAAATCATTGTTATATACACTTCAGTTTGCAGTGAAAGCACTGGTATTCTGTGTAATGATCACTAGTGCTGCAAACAGCCTTTAATAGTTTTCCCTCTTTTTCATCACTTTTGAGCAAAATTGGAACCGTATCATACAACACAATGTATTATGTAAACCATGTTCTTGTCCACATTTTGAGCAGGTTTTGCGTATCAAAACGGAACACATATGAAGTGTAGACATTGTCTGTTGCTTAAAGGGTTAAAGGATGACTTTCGTCGTTTTACAGATTTTCGAAAAACGATCCAAACAGTTAACACAATTAATTGGTAACAGAATTTATTTTAAATATACCTGGTTAAAAAGATATTGTTGTACAGATGTTTGTATCGACCGGGTTTGTTCACAAGGGAGGTAACTACCTTTAACACGAGTATCGGTTATTTTCTCCTTGACGCAAGGTCTTGTGCTGTACAACAAAGGCGAACGGAGAAGAACAATCTTTAGAACTCAAGCAGCTCATTTGATAAAGAAGGGGGTAGTGATTTCGAGATCGATAGCCTAAGTGGCCGCCTGGGTTTCCCTAAACATCTCCCGCGTACATTAAAGTTTCCTGTGCAGAAAAACATTTGCTCGCCACTATTTTAGCATTTGAGCGAGCGTGTCTGTGTATGAGTGGGATAATAAATTTGTCTTACTATAGGATGTTCTTGGTGTTCTTAAAGTAACGCCAACACCACCAGCAGCAAGCATAACACAACACAGCTAAATGCTAGAAGACGACTCCAGTGTCCACGTCTACAGGCA
The DNA here is from genome assembly GCA_004794575.1 of Lanistes nyassanus. Taxonomy (NCBI): domain Eukaryota; kingdom Metazoa; phylum Mollusca; class Gastropoda; order Architaenioglossa; family Ampullariidae; genus Lanistes; species Lanistes nyassanus. Next base: position 302,994 of record SMGT01008884.1, on the reverse strand, counting down.
ATTAAGGGTTACATCAACCAACCTTTCAATGTTCACAAAGGCGCAGTCTGGGGACACTGCGTAAAACCTATCATACAGACGTCGCATTGTACGTGGTCGCGTAGTGTTGCGACACGGAGGAGATCCACGGCAAACGAGTGGACAATGATTTCGGGTATATCATGCATCGACTGTTTACAACAGTTGATTTCTATATTAAATTATCCTTTGTAATACCTCCTGTAATGGTCGAATTGTGGCTGTGCGGGTTTTCGAAAAGGTGAATCATGGCAGACGAGCACACGATAACATTTCAGTCACAAATCTTGACAAAGTGCGTACAAAAGTGTCTTTTTTTGGCATACTATGCACCAAATACTTATAAAAGTGCGTTCTGATGTTTAAACTGTCTTTTAAACCTCTTATTTAGACATAAAAACGTGGCTTTGGGTGGCTGTTCGTGACTGTTCTTGGCTATTCGTGCATCTCGACAGACCAGGATACGATGACATTTCAGACACATACCTTAAAAAGTTCCACACACCTGTGACTTTTCTGGTGTATTATGCATCAGAAACTTGTAAAACTAAGTATGTTTTGATATTAGCTTATCCGTTCTAGTACGTGCTATAACTTGTGGCTGTTCAGGGTTTCGAAATGGAGTGATTCACGGCAGACGATAATAGAACTGACAAATATTTAAAATCTACGTACACAAGTGTCGATTTTTGACATATTATGCATCAGATAATTCAGAAAGTGCGTTCTGATGTTTGATATATCTTGCAAATTTAGACCTAAAACCATGGCTGTTCGTGGTTATTCGGGTTTTCGTATTAGCGCCAGTCGGTGTGGAAGTCTTTTGGTCTCCTTTGGACAAAATTCGATCCACTCTTTTCTACAAGATTCATTTTAGGAAAAGTATGTAGAGTACATCCCTTTCCTTGGTAATTTGTACACCCAAACACAGCACAATAACGACTTTGCCTTCGCCGAAAGCAAATTTTGTCGCATCTGGGTGTTCACTGCCATTTTGTTGTACAGCGCATGACGTCACGACCCCCCAATGGCGCCTTAATCAGGGTCACCAAAGGTTTTTCGACCGACGCCTTTAAAAAAAAAAGTCCGAGTTCGAAAAAAAAATACAGGGTGACGTTTCTGAAACCCACAGGATATCTTTTAAGCACCCATATCCAGCGATGCAATTTATCCTTGAAGTCAACCAAAGAGGCCATAACAGGACCACACAAAGTGGAAAAGTTTTTTATCAGTACCATAACACGTTGAAAATCCTACCTACTGTTAACACCTATACAAATATCATTATATACATTCTATACAACAATACGTCATCATCAGCTCAATAGTCCACTCAATATGAAACACGTTTACAAGCACATAAAGTTAGAAGGCACTAGAGACATTGAGACAGATATGAAAAGAAAGACAGTAGAAATCAACTGGTAAGATCTTTAAAGAAAAGGAACCAGATACATAACCAATGGGCTGAATGTACCAAATACTTGCGCCGTAGGGCAGATAAATCCACCACCCCACCAACTAAAATACACTTCCTAACCCCAGGCTACGTGATTCATAAATGGAAGCCATCACGCTAAAAAAAAAAAGTTATTTAAAAAAAAGGGGGGTGGGGTGGGGTAGGGAATTGGACCAGAAGATGAGAAACAAGAGATGAAATGAAAAGGCAGATATCAGAGAGAGATATAATAATAAAAAAAAACGAAAAATGTAACCAATGCATAGCTCTGCAGTTACAGTCATAGGGAAGGACATTAGCAATCCCGGCCACCATTTGGGGAAGTGTAGACATACAGATCATTAGGCCTTAATGGGGTAAAACAAATTCCCACTTGAAGCAACAAGTACACGGCAAATGTACAAACAATGCCATTTTCTTACAGTTTATTGTTCCTTGGATCTAAATATTCACGTAGCTTTTAAATATTCATGTAGCTGTAAAATCAGTTGTACAAACAACTCAAAGTGTCACTTGACATCCATATTTCTTAAATTATGTCCAAACTTTATTTCTTGCACTCTTTTCCTGCATTCACACTTTGATGATATCTAATTTCTTTTCTTCTTTCTTTGATATTATTATGCCACAGCTCCAATTATTGAAGTGAAAAGTTATAGATTTGCAGATATGAATTTTCCTGTTGCATTTCAGCATGAATGAAATGCACTCCTACCAGCATCAGAGAAAATAGTCAGTTGAATCTGATCAACAGCACATTATGTCTAAAGAACTCATCGAAGTTTCCACAAAACTCACTCAGGATGCATTCACAACTACAACAAGCACCCTGTTTTGAACTCTGTGAAGCAAATATCACTGCAATAATGTGAATCTGATCAAAATGACTGCTCGTGTGATTCCCAAGGTAATGTATCTGCTACAGCAGTGAATTTTGAGTGTATATTTCATGGCAATGCGAGTCGAATCATGCCTTATTCACGTTGGCTATAAAAGCCAATAAACAACAAAAAAATTTTGTGGTTACGGTAATGCTCACTAACACATTTTTTTCGTGTCAGCTCATAACTTTTTTTTCATCTGTTCAAAACAAAAAACCAAAAACATGTGAAATGTCATAAAGCCCACAAGGGAGATTACTTTACTCTAGGCCTACATAGCAAGCATAGCTTCCCTTGCTGTACATGGTGCCGGATGGTTTAAAAGCATTTACCTATTTTTTTTCTGAGAGTGTAGTGCAATGTAACCTTAACCACTTCTTTTATTTAGCCTAATGACTCTTTCAGGCAAAACTGTTTCACTCATCCTATCACAAGTGCTCCTCTTCCTGGGTGGTAAGTTTGGATCTTCCATACATCATGATATTCATGTAGGTAAAGGATGAATGACCACTATGGCAATCTCAATTTCTCTTACTGCCAATGCTGAAAAGGTGTGCCGCAGAAAAAGGTGGGAAATGTAGTGGCTGCACAGTCTTCACATCAAGAAAGTCTGAAGGTCTTTCAGATCCCATCAAGCTAAGGAACACAGACAGACAGCTTCTATTTCTAGTTTCACTTCTTTCCCTGTAGTGAGAAAACAGATTTCACTCTCAAACACATTTTCTTGACTTGTTTTTCCTGTAGATCAATCATCAGGTCAATCCCAGCCTCTTTCCTTTTGCTCTCTTGACCCCCAACTTCCACTAAAAAAGTTAACGTAAATTCCCACACTTGCGGACTATTTCAATGCCATACAATCATCACACCATATGCTGACCTCTCCCAAGCATCAAACATCAGGCTTTAAGTTTTTCCATTGGTGCCTTCCTAGACGCATGTTCTGGATGCGGGTCTTCATCCAGGATGGAACATATCCAGCATGAGGGTAGATGTTGGGGTACTGTGGTTCAATGGTGGGCTGGAATGGATCTGTTTTCTTCAGATGTTCTTTAAGCACCTCTTCTTGTATGTCCTTTACATCACGATAGCGATCTAGGTACCTAGGTATAAGAGAAAAAACCCTTTTAAGCAATGCAGGAATTTCCAAACCTATACAATTCACTGTAACCTTTTGGTTACATAAAGTTTAAAGATAAAAAAAAGGAAACTGGGTCAAGCTACAGGGGACAAAGACAAAAATCAATGTTTGGGGATATTACCCCTGCATCAGAAATGAACATGAACAAAACAGAGTTAAAAAATATATCGAGAGAATAAACCTGTTTGGAGCGGTTTCCTTTGTTATCAACTTTTTTTTTTCACTCCAGGCTGCAGTCACCAGTTTTACTCTTGTTCCACAAAGTTTGACAACAGGTACTTCAAAATATATGTGAAAGATACATGAAAACTTGGAAGACTGGCAGGTAAAGGGAGGCAATAAGCTACCGACCTGACAGAGCATTTGTCTTGTTAGAACAGATGTAGCTTTTGCACAACTGAAGACAACTTTAAAATAAAGAGCCAGAGAGAGAGAAAAAAAATGTGTAGACATAATAAGCAAATTCAAGGTGAAGGGATCTCTGAACACAACTTACAAGTTGAAGGGCTTTTTATGTGGATATCGCTTCTGCTGTGGATGGTAACTGGGTGGGTAGATGAATTCATAGGATGGTTCAGGCATTTCTGAAATTTGAAGGGGGTGGGGGGTGGGGAACTAAAATCATTAAGCGCCCAAAAAATTGTAATTTAAAAGTAGTCTTAGTACCAACAAAATCGTACAAGTAGGTACAAGTGTATGTGCATACAAACATTACAAATGGACAAACAAGGGGACTGTTTTCCTCCTTTTGTTGACACCATGATATTGTTGTTGAACATGTTTTTAAATGTTATGTTACTATTCTGCCTCAGAAAATCACACAGATTTTGACAAGCATTTAAGAATAAATTATTCTGACATGGTTGGAAGACAAAATGTACATCAAAAAGGGAGTTTTTAAAAGAATCCAAACTTTTTTTAACATACAGAAAGATTAATTAAACAAGTTAACTCCAACAAAGGTACTGGCAGCGCTCAAGGGAGCTAACACTCGGTGCACAACGTGTGCATACAGAGAATCCATGTTAATGTAGTCAGCCCGCTCACTAAGCGTGTGTTGACAACTAGGATTCAACGACGAACACAACATAGGACAAATACATGAAATCCTCAAGGTGCAAATTATAATTAATAAAGAACAAATGAGGACTGAGCGCTTAAATTATCGAAAGATAACTCCAACAAAGAGTTCACGCTTAGTGAGCGGGCTGACTACATTAACATGGATTCTCTGTATGCACACTTTGTGCACCGAGGGTTAGCTGAGTGAAGAATAGCGCCGTTATAAAGAAAGGGATGGCAGATCTTTTTGAGGATCTGCCAAGTTCCTTTCTTTCAGCCCTCTCTTTGCTACGTGTTTGGGTATGGTAAGCTCCCTTGGGCACACACGTCTGCATACGGCTATGTTTGAGCGCTGCCAGTACCTTTGTTGGAGTTATCTTTCGATAATTTAAGCACTCGGTCCTCATTTGTTCTTTATTAAACAAGTTAAACAATCAGCAAAGTCATTCTCATCATAAATGAAAAATGTGCAGCACTGACAAAAAGGACTTCATTCCATACAGTCATACATGACAGGCTAGTTTTACCCAACACATCGTGAAATATGGAGCGGACAGAAGAGTCCCAGCGACTTTGGAAGAATGCAAGTCCAGCTGGTGTTATTTTGTCCTGATTCTGCTGATAGAACTCTTGCGTGCCAAATGTTCGCTCATGCAGAGATTTGCTGCAAAAAATGAATGTAAACCTTTTAACCCAGTGCTTCTGCACATTTGCTGAGCAATATTCAGAGAAAATTAATTAACAAATGTGTGCACTTGTGTTCAACTTTATAGCTCATCCCCACACCATGTGGCATATGTTAACATGACACCCACAGTAGCAGCAATGATGTTGGGAGGATTAAATGTGTGCTTAATACTCTGCCAGGGGTACTCCCATTCTGATCTCTGCATGTGCACTTGCAAACCTGACAGAGAATGAGGCAAATGACTACAACTCCCCCCCCCCAAAAAAAAACCCCACCAACCTACCTTTAATTAAAACAAACAGTACCATTTCAAGGCTACTATACCTGTCTGATTTCCTGTATTTGCTGAAATCCATCATGCCATTTTGTCTGTATAGTACAAAGATGTATCTTAGATATCCAACTCCTCTCACAGGAAATGGCTGCAGGTACTCACAGACAGTCTCCCCTTTGCCAACTTCATTGCCTGGAATGTTGCCTCTAAAACCAGTCACCACAATACATGTAATGCCAACATATTTTAATGCCTCTGGCATTTGCGTAATACAGATACACCCATAAGCCAATTCAGATATGAACGTACTTTAACATTCCCAACAGCCCCCACCTCTCCTGTGCATGTGAGTGAACACATCCCTCCTGTTAAGAAAAACAGCACCAACAACCCATGTTTGGCAAGTAGGCAATTGCTTGATAAATGAATTCTTACACAGACAACAAGAAAAAGAGATCTGCACCTTTAGTCTGAGGTACCCCACTACATTTAAGTCTATCCAGACACCATCAAAATAAATCCTGAAGAAATGCACATACAAATCATTTCAACACATAAATCCACACACACACACAGTGAAACATGTGACTATGTCAGCTGAAACAACCTACTTACACAAGCCAGTGAAGGCATTCTTTGTCATTGTGCAGCAAATTACCATCCGGACAAGACATGACCAATGTCCACAAGGCATCAGTACTACTCTTGTAGTCTACAAAGGGCTGTACCGCTGCCTGTTCCCAAAAAAACTTTTCTATTATTTTGTAAAGAACAAGAATGACAGAAACCATGGTGATGACCCTTATTTTTCTCAGATTTTATTTTGAAACAGGAATGACCGTGGACGTGGTGACTAACGACAAATGATTAACACAACTGACAAGGACATACAGTTATCTGTAGGGGATTTTAAGTGAAGCATTGTCCATGAGTGAACCGTGGAGCAGCTATATAAAAATATGATTAGCAATCAACGGTAATAGATTTCTAAAGTGTTTTGACTCACTGCATGAAACTGCTAAAATATTAAAACTACAAGACTGTCGTTCATACTTGGAAAACAAACTTGCATATGTTGTAACAAAAATTCTTCACATTTAGAAAAGGAACACAAATTTTGTTTAAGGATAACAGTGAACTTCCTCACCTCTGCAGGCGGTATTCTATTTCCATAGTATACTGGAGTGACAAACTCTTCATCATAATCATAGCAGACAGTTAGTGGAACTGTGTTGTAGAAAAAGGCATTTCCAAACAAGTCATCATAAACACCATAATGTTCAGCAATGGTTCGGATATGAAAAGGCCCTTTCTCATTTTGCCAGCTTTCTTTCACTGTTTTCAGATCAAGCTTTACTGGAAGGGAAAAGTTTTAAAACAAAATTTGTGATAATATTCCACACAATGCTTACTAAACAGGTAAGTCTTAAGCTGAATAAAACTTTATGCCCACATAAAATGGCATGACTACAGATAACATCAATTATTTTGAAAATAAGATTATTACTAATATTACTATTAGCAGTAGGACTAATATAAAAATAATTATTATTTTCAAATTTATATTAATAGTAGTATGATTACAAGGATTACACAACCGCTTATAACTTATGCATCTAAAACTTCAAAGCCTCAGGACACTAATTACAAAGTCTTACCTTACTAACAACAGTACAGATAAAGTGACCTAAATTTGACTTTCCATCCATGTTAGTGCTAACACTAACAGTAACAACTTTATGACTCTCAGAGCAATATCATGCAACAACTCACACTGTCTGTGCCGTGCAGCGGGCTCTAAAGAAGTTCTAGATTTCATCCATTGCTGTAGTTTCCCAGCTTCACTGCTTTTGTCATCTACACTTTTTGGCAAAGAGAAGCCAATGTTTACAAGTCTGTCTAGTTCTGGATCTTTGGCATTCAGCTCTAGGGAAAGAAAACAAAAAAGCACAATACTTCTTAATATCTCCAACATATAATCCAAATATCACAAAATTTTCTACAATATAAAGTTTCAAGCTTAAATAAGTCTGCTCAGGTGAAACTATTGCACACTGGCTTTGCTGCTCATGGTCAGTCTAAAAAAACTACTAGTACTACTAAACACTTTTTCTCAGCTGTTAAAAACTAGTTTAGTGCTACTGTTAGATTGCTACATTGTAAGTATGATTCACTTTTTTTCTAACTCAATAACTACATTAAAATGAATGTTTATTTGGTAAGACTGTGAATGACTAAATGTTCAACGGCTAATGCTAATGACTCAGTAATTAGACTAAGTGTTAGTGTTACTATTAAAAACAGTGTTACTACCTTTCCATTGACCATTGTCAGATTGTGATTACTCAATACTGGCATTAGGCATGCTCCTGTCTTTGCAACTGTAATTATTTGGTCAGGCTTTTGATAAAACTAAAACATAATGTTAGCACAAATATTATTCTTTCAATTCGGATTTAATTTGTCTCCGTCGTCTGACGATCTCACGATCTGTGTCCTTAGACCTTTACCGATTATCGTGCAAGTGCAACATTAGAGACTACTTTTAGAACCTCCAAATTGCAATCAGTACCATCTAGGCGCTGTTGGAATGTTTTAGCATCCTCCGGCCACTTTCCTCTATACACTTTCTTGTAACGGTTTCTCCTCGGTTGAACAGAAACTATGCAGCGACATCGCAGCAACGCCTGCTTTGCAAGTTTACATGCAACGTTCGCAGACACGGCCATTTTGATGAGGTTAATGCAAATTGAGAATTCGTTGCTGAAGTTACAAGTAAACATAAAGTTAAAAATAAATATTATCGTTAGGGATAAAGTTGGAGATAATTTTATGCTTGATGTCGTCAAGGTTTTTGAGTTCATAGGCTGAAACAAAAAATACGCAAGTTTTCCGCATGAAGTTTAAACAACCACACTTGTGACAGAGTAGACTCCCTTGGTTACACTGCACGCGGAGGATGAAGCTGTAAAGACTTCGAAATGATTCGCGAGCATACTATAACGAGCATCATGGATCATGTAATCTGTTTATCGTCTTCTTACAGAAAAGAATTAGATTAGGTATTTGAGAACTTTTTTTCCTACCTCACCACTCATTCCTGTGTCATCACTATGAGTATCATGCATTCATCTGTATCACTGTCACTGTCAGCGTATGATGAAATGATGTATACGCTAATACGGATGCATCAGTAAATGATTATATAGTTACTAGATTATGCTCTAATCGCTTGTCGGCAGTGATCATCCAATGCATGGTACAGTAGTGCCACTGATGCTGGCATTGAATTTATTTAGTATTAGTATTAGTACACCCAGTTTTGCATTAAAAAGGGTAAAGCTTCCAAGAAGACAGATTTTACCCAAAAAATAAGCTTCTCTTTTAACATATAACAGGATCATTACCCGTTAGAACCACCTGGTAGCAATGTTTGTGACACATTCAAAAGCACTCTGAAGCATGGACTAAACCAGTGATCACACTGAGATAGGGTCAACTCGGCCACCACACCGAATCATCCACCGTCGCCTTTCTTTCTCTCTGAATAGTTCTTTCTATTTTGATTCTGTCTGTCTGTCTGTCTGATCAATATACCAGTCGCAGAAACAGCACAGTTTTTTTTCTTTAACACTTACCACAAAGAGGCTTTCAAACAACTTCAAAAATGTCACATAACAAAGGCTGGTCCAAAAGTCCTTTACCCAAATGACTTGTACATTATGATAAATCTTAGTTGTTAGAACTATGTTGTTTACAATTCTCTCGCTGGTGCTACCGATGGCATGGGGGGGGGGGCCTGGATAGCTCTGTCAGTAGAGCTGCAGACTAGCGTGTGGAAGGTTGCTGATTTGAATCCAGGTGTAGCCACGCATTATTTCTTGGAATTATACATTGTGCAGATTCCATTTTACCATCTCCCAACACATAGTCCGCAACCCTTTTTACTGGTATTTTCCAATGCTGTAGTCATAGGTTGTTCACATCATATGCTTATCTGGTCCATAACAGATAAGAATTAAAGACAAAAAACTTTTTTACCATCTACTCTTTTGTTTTAAGATGAATTTAGCAAATCATGTGCAGGTGTAGCAGTTCTTTTTTTTAAAGTGAAAATCAGGTTGTACTAAGTATTCAATGCATTAAAATAAAAATGTAATTTCACATTTGTAAAACTGTTACTGTGTTGGTATTTTGTTAACTCATGAACTAGAGTCTAGCATTATGAGCAGTAGTTGTCTTGGGGATTTGTGATTTAATCATTTATTGTTTCACAGTTTGGTTTTCTGTTACAGTTGTCAGTCTGTAGAGTCTACAGTGATATGGAAGGAAAATTAAATTGGCTGGGGACTTTAATGTACAGCAGACTGATTTAGCAACAAAACAGCTAAACGCTGACCTCAAGAAGTAACATTTTTTCAGCACTGTGTCTCATTCAAGTGGACTTATTTTTGAAAAAGAAACACCATGTATAGCCATTTTTCTGTGCCCAGACCAAACAAATGTTTTGGTTTTCTTACCAACTTGTTAAAGAATGGTCAGCTGTTAAACCAGCAACATAGTATTTACTGCAGGCTCAGAACCATAAACTACAAAGATTTCCATTCTTGCAATCGCGCTGTGGCAAAGTCCATCACATACTGCAGATGGCAATACCTGAGAACCAGTATATATCACAGTCCTCTAGTCAGCTTGGACCACAGAATACTTCATAACTCTTCCATGTGTAAGGATGTGCATGTGAGATTGAACGAAGTTGTTAATGAATACCACAAGACGTTGATGAATGCAGGATTTGCACCTGAAGCAGTTGTAGATTTCACTGACAAGCTGTGCTCAGCGATGTATGCTGACCTCAGCTGGCTACCTTGGTTACATGCTGAAAACCGCATCATTTCTTACATGCAGCTTTTGATGAATAATCAGATAGACAGTCTTTTAAGAAAACCTTTGTATGGTCACAAGCACTTTGAGGCTGTCTATGACACTATCTTTAGGAACTTGGATAAAATTCCAGTACAACACTGCCCTTCCATCCTACTGTCTCTGCTGTACTGTGGCCTAAAGCAGACTGATCCCATAGTAGCAGTTTTGCTGTCAAATTGCTATGATGCTACTAAAAGTGCAGATATTGCATGTCTTCGAGATTTGACATGCGTAATGCAGTCCATTCAAAGCAGAGATTTTCTCTTAGCGGGCAAAATTGTTCAGCGGCTCAATGAAATCCTGGAAAATGGTGAGTCTCTTGATTTTAATGTTGAAGAGATGTGTCACATGCTGCCAATCATTGCTGCCTACATGAGCTCAGACCTTTTGGAAAGAAGCATGGAAGCTGTGCTGGACAAAATAAAGTTGGCACCTGACCTGAGCATAAACTCTGTAGGAGCATGCCTCAGATTTTCTCGCAAAATGAACTACCGAACCAGCAGAGATTTGCTGCGGAAAATTGCACAAGTGGCACGAGAAGCTGTTGATAAGTTTGAAGACTTTGATACGTTGGAGTGCCATCACATTGCTGAGGTCTCTTACAATGCAAGCCGGCTTGGCTTTTATACAGGAAGTCTTCTGTCAAACATGCAAAAAAGAAGCCTGGATCTCCTGAGGGGCAAGCAGAGGCCATTGTACATCCGACACATCACCAATCTGCTGTTTGCATTCCCTCAAAACACTTCTCCAGCTGTCAAGAAGGTACCATGCCCAGTTTTTCATAGATCACTATTGTTTTAAGAGATGTCTTGATCATTATCATGATCATAGGTAATGCATTTTTTTGGATGGCCATCTGCTTGCCAAGATCAATGTGTAGCTTCAGACCAAACCGAGGGTTAACAATCTTGTGCATGCAAAGCCCTTATGTTTGGTCTTCCATTTATTACAGTGCAGCCCAGGTAACACAAGTTCTTAATTACATGAGAAATGGATTAATAATAACAATTGCCTTATGAGTTCCTGACTGGCATGCTCCTGTTTCATCCGATTCAGTTAAGTTGAGAATCATCTGATCCAAGCAATTGTTTCTTGTCCCATCAAATTCATGTCTCGTGGGCTGCACTGTATTTTGCTGTCCTGGTTAAAGCTGCAATCAGTATATACCAACAGTGAACACTCTTTTGACTGCTTTCCACAATGTGTGGCGAGTGTTGTCAAGTCCACACAGCATTCTCATTTACCCACCCCTTGGCCTTGACTTTGATCACAGGAGTCTGCATATGTCTTATGAACTGGAACCCTACTGCTTGCTGTGCTCCTGGACCATAGACCTTCATCCTTGAAAAGTTCTGCCCCAAACATTTTTTATATAGTGCAGAGGCATTTTTTGAATAAACCCTTGCCACCTATCCTTTATCTTGCGTAATAGTTTGTGGAAAGGCTACCACAGATGATACACGAGGGAAAATCAAACGCACAAATGAATCTGACTTTCAGTGATATCTGGAGTTAAATTTTTTTTGCTTAATTTTTTTGTGCAGGAGATCACGGAGGTCCTGATAAAGAATGTCGATGATGCTGACGTCCTAATACTGTCAAACTTGGCAGACTGTATCATGGAACTGGATCTGAAAGACCCTGAGTTGATGGCCTTGTTTCAGTGGAAGGTTCTTCAAAACATTGAAAACATCTCCCAGTACATCACTCGCCTTGTCAAGGTAAACAAGATACATGTATCCCTGATTTTGCTGTGTTGAGCACAAACACATGTTTGTATTTTTATCATTATACTTTCAGGTTAGTTTTCAACGAAGGATATCTTATGGCAGTGAAAGGAGGGTAGAGCACAGTGAAACCAACTGAAGGGTTTAGTGGGAAAGAGGAAGGGGCGAAAGAACCAGAGAAACTACAGAAGTCCCCCAATGGCCAGTTCTGTGAACAGGTGCCACATGCAGAGAAAGTAACTGCAGGGGACACAAGCCTGTGACCCTTGGTCTTGGTTGCAAGCATGCATGTATCCACCCAAGTATGTGCACCTTTGCCCACATAAAATCTATAACACTTACAGATCAGGTGATGTAAGTGGATTTACTGTCTTTAAGAATTATTCAGACTTCCTCATAATCTTTCAGGTTATTTTGTTACAGTACACTGTACATACAGCTTTCTGCTGCACCTGGATTCATTAGTTGATCAAAGAAATATTTAGTACTATTTTTTGGGGGGGGGGGCGCGAAGGCTGCTGGAGGGATATTTTTATCAGAAGAAAAAAGATTAATTTTGTTAAATATAAACACATAGTTAAAAACAATGTTTTCCTCATTTTAGGTCTTACGTCTCTTGAAAGACAGGCAGGACTGGGATGCAGTGTTCAACCAGAAGATAGCAGAAGGGCTTCTAAAGCAGTTGACCCGCTACCAGAGATATGACTCCACATTTGTTACCGTCATGGCACGCTTCATTCTGCCAACCGTGCGCTCTTTCATTCCTAACGTGCTGATGGAAAGTCTGACCAGCACTTTGCCGCGGTGCAACCTGTCACACACACTGCTGGTCCTTGGTGGACTGGAAAAGATGAAAGGGCCATGGCTGCGTTCTCTTCACAGCCAGGTGCCTTAGGTCTTTTTGATTTTGAACATGACTACAGGCATCAGAGCTGAGTCACAGTTGTGGACTGCAGTTTGAGATTTGGTTTATGATTATGAAATATGTATATGTTATCTCCTGTCACTTCACCCGAACAGGTAGCATAGTTTTGACACATATATACACATGTATAAAATCTTATCCCCCACCCCACTCTGGGAGGTCGGTAGTTCATGTCCCAGCCAAATCATACCCAAAACTAAAAAATTGGCAATCTAGTAGCTGCCCTGCCAGATGCCGGACACTATAGGGAACAGTACTAGGACTGGTTGGCCCGGTGTCAGTATAATGTGACTGGGTGGGACTGAGGCCCGTGTTGTGACAGCAGTCCCACGTGTGGCAGCACTTTAACTTGTCTCAAGCAACAAGTTTTGGATATGCACCTCATTTGCAAGTAAATGTAAAGCAGTAAACCAACCAACCAGCCCCCAGGCCCTCATGACTGCCAGGACTGCAAGTAAAATTCTTACTCTAGTGTGTTATCGAGGGTGACACTCATGATTGAAAATAAGGAGTACATCAAAGAACTTTAAAAGCATTATGCTTCCTGTGGCGAGAGATTGTTTAATGACTTCATGATAAGAGATGAGAGATTTGCCTGACCGAAAATGTGTGATGGTATAGGTTTGCAATTGTTTATATAAAGTCTCTTGACAGGTGCTTCAAATCCGAGCTGCCATCCAGGAGAACATACACAGCAAGGTAGAGAACGCCACTCGGGCAAACCAGCTTGCATACCTCATCAAGGTTTGTTTGTTGTCATTCAGAAAAGACTGGGAACACCACTTTAATTCTTGACACGAGTGGAGACTGGATTCTTTTTTAAGGACCAGCAAGTACACATTGTTGAGTGGGGGGGGGGAGGGTCTCACTATATACATCAGGTGCAGTGCCAGCCTTGACCTTCTACTAACAGAAGGGCCATTTGTGCCCTACATCTGTAGGTTTGGGAGAAAAAAATCGTAAATGTACACTTATGATCTAAGGTAAGATTGTGACGGCCAAGCCGTCAGGGTCTGGTTTCAAAAAATCCCTGTGATTATTTTGCAATCAGGGCTTAGAAAAATGTGATTATTTTGCTACTAGTTTAGGTAGAAAATATATAATATTGTGATTACCATGCAAGCAAGGTCTGGCAGGAAGGAAATAATTGTGGTCATTGTGGTGGTGGTTCATTCAGGGTCTGCACATCAGGGCAGAACAGAGAGACTTTGTATTGCTGGATTACATCATGAGCCATTACCCCAGGCTGACTAAGAAGATGACACAGCATGACTACCAGAGCACACTGCATGTCTTCAAACGCCTTTCACACCCTTACTGCCATCCAGAAGTTTTTGAAGTAAGCATACTCATCCCATCGGTAGATAATTTTGATTTACCTTGGCATGGAGGTCTTTCGTCTGTGCCTATCAGTTTCCCATGCTTTTGCTGATAAGACCAGTGGAAAAAAAATAGTGTGGTGGATCCTGTGAATAGCAGACACCCGTGGGCAGGGGACTGGACTGGACTTGCAGATGTCCTTTACTTAGAGGAGTGCCTGGATGATCTAATGGTCAAGGCATCCATCTCTGAGGTGGGAGGTTGGTGGTTCACACTCAAGCTGAGTCATATGTAAGACTTAAAAATTGGCAATCCAGTAGCTGCCCTGCCAGATGCCTGGCACTGTAGGGAACAGTACTAGCCCCTCTGACTCCATATGGCCGTGGAAGAGGAGAAACTGCAGCATGTAATGTTTATCTGTTGCTGTAACCATCACCATCAAACCTTTAATAAAGAGATGTTGACATCAATCTGCAGTAAATCCTATTATCATGTCTGTTTCTTGGTTGCACATAAGAAGTCTGAAAGTCTGGACTGACTTGTCAGATATGAATGTCTACTAAAATGGAATTGACATCTGTGGCTGCTGTAAGAAGTTTACACATCAAAAATAATTTTTATAAAACACTTAGAAGCCAGTTGGATGTAGGATCAGTCCCTGATCATTTGCTGCATTTAAGTTTATCATACAGGCTATGGAGTACACAAAAGTGTGTCGAGATGCTCATTCTCAGGCTGCACTCGGAACACTAGAAAAATTCACCCACTTTTTACATTTTTTAAAAAAATTAAAGATAACAGATATAACCATTGTTACTCATTGACACTCCATGACAGTTCGCGGTAATGTAAACAAAAATAAATTGGAGGGTGGACGTAACTGTGTGAGCAGTTTGAGATTGTTGGTGGGTTACCTAATGTTCATTACTGGACAAAAACGTTTCACCTTTTTAAACTTTCAGTTAATGAATTTGAATTAAGTTTTTGTGAGATGGCTGATTTAAAGGGTAGTTACTTCAAACTACAAACAGGTCTGCTGTACAGAGGTAGGCTGCATGATGAAGTACATGTATCAACTTATTTAAGGGTCTGTTTTTGGAAGGACATGCTGTATACACAGTAGATAAAACATTAACAAAATCACAAGGGAAGCAAAAATTAACTAATTTAGCTATAGATACTTAGCTATGGAGTAGAACATGTGCAAGAAACTGGAAGTGTGTGTATACGTATGTATGTACATACACTGTACATGATTATATCTATTTATTTGAAAGCCCTTTCAGTTGATTGTGTGATTCTGTCTCAAGGACTTAATAGCATTCATGCAAGGAAAGTTCAAACAGATTGGCTTCATTGGTGTCCATGGCCTTGTCAGTATAGTGGCTCATGCTGGGTATCGTCCACTTGATTTTGACGGCTTTGCTGATTTTACTGTGCAGGTAATTTGTGCTGTGCAAACATGTTTGATTCATGACTTTTCTCACCTCACCAACTTGGTATTTTTAATTGACTGAACCAATTACATTGATTCATCCCCAAAAGATCCATGTAGATGTACCCACAAAGTATCCATATTGGTGTTTCCACAAATGACCCATACTGGTGCACCTTCAAAGGATTTCTATGGATATACCTAAAAAGGATCTCTATTGGTGTACCCACAGATGATTTGCATTGGTGTAAAGGATCCATATTGGTGTACCCACAAAGATCTGTATTGGTGTACTCACAAAAGATCTGTATCGGTGTACTCACAAAAGATCTGTATCGGTGTACCCCAAAAGATCTGTATTAGGACTGGTGTATTCACAAAGATCTGTCTTTGTGTACCCACAAAAGATCTGTATTGGTGTATTCACAAAGATCTGTATTGGTGTATCCACAAAAGATCTGTATTGGTGTACCCACAAAGATCTCTGTTGGTGCACCCACAAAGATCTGTATTGGTGTACCCACAAAGATCTGTATTTGTGTGGCCACAAATCTGTATTGGTGTACCACAAAGATTTGTATTGGTGTGCCCACAAAGGATCCATATGTTTCTTGAATCTCTTTGAAATTCTTTGTATTCTGGCATGGTGATTTAAAGCCCTAAAACCATCAAGGGGTGACAAATTGGCAAAGTTCTTTGAAAATTGCCATGAAAATAGACTTTAAATGTCTAATCTCTTGATGGATATACACTTGGAAAAAAATGGTAAATATTTATCTTAAATAAAATAGGTGCTTGAGAAACCAAAAGATATCTCTTTTGCTGTTCAAGGGAAGGAATATAGAATCTGGCATAGATTCACCCTTATAGACCTGAAGTCATCATTTTGATTTCTGATGAAAAAAATGCCAGATATGTCAGACATGATGCACCATCAACCCTTATTACAAAGGGTGTAAATTTTAATATTTAAATGTCACCAGCTGACACTCATAGATCAGCGTTTTTGTCCAGACATAAAACTTTAAAAACTAAACATAAAAATTGACATTCACATAAAGAAATGTTAACATTTTATGATATGCCTGTATACATCAATAGGCCAGAAATTCTCACAGCATTTAAACTTTCTCATTCTGTCTCTCTCTCCCTCCCTTGCTTAAAAATATTGTGTGTTTGTTTCATTCCCTTGACAGAAAAGATTTGTTTTTATCTCTTTTTGATTGTACTTGGTAATAATTGTATTTTTACAACCCTGTATCTGCAGGTCTTAACAGATGCCATGAAAGAAGAGAACTACATTGGCCAGGTCTCACTTGTTCATTGCCTAAGCCTCCTGCAGATATTTCCAGACAATGTTCTGGGGCAAATTTTCACCTTTGATTACCTGGAGGAGATAGATGCTATTATTGAAGGTGACTAATTGGTGTAGTGTTCCTCCTCCCCCACCCCACCACCACCACCACTCAGTGTGGTTGTTATAGGAAACTAATAAGGCTGAATGGGATCCCCTGAGATTTCCCCCCCCCCGCCCACTGTTCTTCAGTACGTTCCATTGTTGCACTTAAAACATTGATGGAAATGTAATGTTTGTAAATTTACAGAAATGTAAAGGCGTGGGCTGTGTTAGTGTTCATTCCTGCCCAATTAGCTGTCAGAGCAGTTATAAGGCTTGCTCACCTTGTGTGTTATGTGTGCACCTTTGCATGTAGGTAGAAGGTATAGACTTTACCATGAGTTGGAAATCATTTGTTGTCATAGCGGAGCCAGACCACCAGGCGTTCCTGAAAAAACTGATGATGCAGCTGAATCGCAGTGTGGTCCTGGAATGCCCCCATTTGGATGTCCCGTGGTTCCACCAGCATTACTGTCAGGAACAAGAGGAGAATGCCAGAATAAGAGGTTAGAAAAATATTTGCTGAGCCCTTAACTGGCTGGCATTTTGTTCAGCCAGTTTTGCTCTAATTTGTTTTGTGATGCTGTATATAGTTTAGGTATAGATAAGCTGTTGTATATACTAGATTATCAACTTTGTCTCTAAAGTTAATGTTTTTTTATACTGCAGGATCACTATCACGTTAATTATAAATCAGATTGGTTTTAATCTGTTTGCTTTTCTTAATCTTTGGGGTAAGTGGTGGGGGAGGTTATTTGACAAAATGTGGGCTAGTGGAGTCTGTGCTAATTGTTTGGCATGTTCCAGTGAGTATGGAGAACATGAGGCTTATTTTATTTCCAAATTTTGTTTCCTAGTCAATGGACAATGTACAGATAAAGTCTGAGGATAAGATTGTGCATGTTTTCAGTGAGGATTAGGATTTGTTTTGTGGGGTGAGGGTGTTGGATGAGAGGGTCGTTACATGCTGCAAACCTGATGGATGAATATGACGACTACAGTACCTTGATTCCTCCAGCTCACACAGTCTTTTTTGTAAAATTGGGGTGGGGTGGGGGGCTGGGCCATTATGTGGATGATACCATTTTAAAGAAAGTTTTGTGGGGATAGTTTCTACAACTCGAAATAAACTTTACAACTGTGTAAATCCAGATTTTCCAAGGGCCTGGCCTTTTGTAGAAGAAGCAGCGAATATTGTGCAAGAAGTTGTAGGAGGACCTCAGTATTTTCAACAAAATGTCTACAGTCCATACTTCCACCCAATCAGTAAGTCTCTCTCTCTCTCTCTCTCTTGGTCTTCCATTTTCCAGCTGTTCAAAAGTAGACATGAAAGGAAGATAATTGTCTTGTTAAGTATTATATCTTACAACAGACAAGCAAGATAATATTTCTTTGACATAGATGTCTACATCTACACAGATGAAGTTTGCATTTGCAACATTATGCATGATCGTTCTCTTTCATTCTGCCTAAATGCACACATTCTACACACATACACACGCGCACATGCATATGCATACATGTCAGTTGCCCATTTCTGCACTGTAGAGAAGTGGCTCGTGTTTCAGATTTTGAAATTGTTCTGGATGGAGAAGGCAGGCCTGTGACACAGACCATTGCTCAGCAAGTTGGTCCCACTGATGTACAGTACGAGAGGTTAATATTTTTAATCATTTGGGTTTGTTTTTTTTTTAACTAAGCAGGAATCTTGTTAACAACATCCGACCAAAGTTTTTATACCCATAAACTTAGATTTCGTGTTTATCATGTCTTTGGGAACAGGGTAGCACTTCAGCTGATCTTAAACCAGCATTTGTGCTGCAACAGCCAACATCGTAGAGGCCTTTACATGCGTGATCGCCGGCATCTGGAGATTCTAGGATACCGTGTAGAAGAGGTGACTGCACTTATTCTTATTTCATTATTAGTTTTTGAAGCACAACACAATTTTTGTTCCCATCACTTACATGGTCAAGAGGTAGGAATTTCTGAAGTCTTCAAAATCAAAAGCCACTGCTATACCATGCTTTAATGCCTGAGATTGTCCAGTATGTGCACACATTTTGCATGGAGCATGCCAGCACGATGAGTTCCTGTCTGTGTTTGTACATGTTCGTGTGTTTCATCTGTATCAGATCTCAAAGCATGAGTGGAACACAATGGCATTGTCAGACTGGCAGGCAAGAGTGGACTTTGTGCGGTCCAAGATTTTTCATTCTGCCAAGAGAGGACATACTGGGGAGCTGTTCACCCAGCTGGAGTCTTCACCACCTTAGGGCAGAAACAGCAGACAGTTTTGTTTCACTATAGAGCTTGGACTTATTGTCCAAGCAGTGATGCATCTGTCCATCATGTCTCTCGAAAAATGTTTCTTAGATGTTAACATATTTGAAGTACACATAATAGAATTACTTTAAAGATCTTTGCATAGAGGTTGTATGTGACAGCCTATTTCAAGTTGAAAGTAGAGTGTCAGTTGTTTTCAGAAATTCTGCAAGAACTTTACATGTGTGAGAACATTCATGTGTGTCTGCATGTGTGACTGAGTCAGGGAGGAATGGTTGGCATGCACACATGTATGATGTTTACATTTTTATGAGGACATCCAGCAGAAAATGGAGGACTGAGTGGACATCTTGGTCAGTGAAGAGTCTACTTTATGTGCACTTTGCACATCTAAAATAATTGTTACAGGAATTTTGACAGGATGAATGACCCTTACCAAGATTAAATTAATACAATTCATATACGCAGTTTTTTGGTGGTTTCCATGCACAGATGTTACATAAATCCCGTTGTGTTGAAAATGTGAACCACTGTACTAAGCATCCTCTTTTAACCTTCCGTGCATTGGAAGAGTTTGCCATGCCTGGGAGTTTGCAGTTTCCACCGACTTAGGGTATGTGTGTGTTGGGTGGGGGGGTTGGTATTAGGTAGGTATTCTGTTTTCATGTAAAAGTTCAAGCCTGCGTCTTTTCGCCAAACGGGATGAAAGGTGATCTGCACATGCGGGCCCCAAGTCCGTGGAAAATGCAGACTCGCGCCGCAGCCTTTTTTTTCGTGCAGGGGACGTAACTGATGTTAGGCTCAGATTGATGATGGTGATTGCTGCCCCTTTCTCGTACCAGCGTGCCTGCGTTGTCATCAATCTGCTGTAAGGACGCCGAGCATTCACAGAAAAGCCATGCCAACCGCTTGATCGGCGAAATGTTTCCGATATTTTACGGATCTGAAGTTTATGAGACAGTCCCTTGCCCTGTTTTAGCGGGGCGTTTTATAAACCCCCACTCCCCTTAAGAATTGTAAGTAAAGTTTGTGCCGACCTTACAGATGGTAGTGGATTCAAGTCCCGCTACCGTCACGTGTACTTTTTGTACATGTGCCTTGACCTCAGGGGGTTTTCCAGGCTACTTTCTTCATCGCTCCAACACCCTTGTCGCTCCATCCTTTCCTACCCCCGTAATGAAGAAGCCACCTTTCCTCACGTGACGTTAAACAATAAACATCAGCAGCAACACACCCTCTGGGATCGATTCTTGCATTAGTCACATCAAAATGTACTCACAGGAATATGAAACGGTTAGGAGAATGCATTGTTTACTCCGATGTCTACACGCTACGGCAGGATGGGAATAATTATATGATCCTACTGATCCCGTGTGTCTGGCAGCGCATTTTTGCCGGGGACTGCCGTCATCATCCAATGTTACAGTTTGATTTTTGGAAAGTACCCCGTACTGCTGATGCTGTTGAAACATGGGTATTCTAATGCTGTCGAAAGTGTGAACATAACAGCACTGAAGTGAATCTGAATGAGCCTAGTTTATGATACAAGAGCAGTGAAGGAAATAACAACAAGTACAAGGCAGGCTTATCTAATGACAGACGGAACCTGCAGGTGGCTTGCTGCATGAAACCCATGCCCGAACCCCGGTACAACACAGTCGTTACGAACCGTGCTATTAACTTATCTCGCGCGGTGGATGTGTTCGGCTACTGGCAACAGATGGCGCTGTGTCGGATGATGCACGCGTCCCTATTCCCTTTCGCTTGCTGTGGCTGTTCACGCACGTCCACGCGCATGCAGTCGATCACTCGGTTTCGCACGTGGGCTTTGTCTCGCGCACTGGCTTTCTCTCACACACACACACACATGCCCGCGCATACACACAACGTTCGCGCATTCGTTTTCTCTCACGCACACGCACACAGGGCTTCGATAATGGTCACCCTTTAACATTTCAATAATTGCAGAGTGCTTCGCCAAGTTGGCCAGCTGCGCATGCGCTCAGAAGCAGAAAGGCACGCGACAGCTGTTGTGTCCAACTGCGTGTTTTTCCCCGCTTTTTTTTCTCTCGACGTGCTTTGTGGCTGCAGTCTTATCATTGTCTTTACGAACTCGCCGCATAGTGACTCGATGGCGAGAAATAAGTCCTAGCATATTGTGAGTACGTCTTGGCACTAGCACGTCTTGCCGACGTTGAAAGTTGTACGAAGTGTCCTTTGTCGAAACATCCTCGATTTCCCTGCGGAAAGCCCTTTTCGACATGTATGTGTGAGCCGTGTGTTCCGTATCCCCGTCCCCATTCTCCCGAGAAGCCGCTGTCCAGTTTAGTCACAGCGAATTGTCCAGAGAAGACGAGACCAGTCGCAGATTAACGCACAGGAACTTAAAACAGACGAGTTTTCTTCCCTGTCTCTGGCTTAAACTTTGAGCTCCCCCCCCCCCAACATCGCGGTTGAATGCAGAGGGCTAATAGGACGTGGAAGTGGTGTTTCAGTTCTGAAATTGTTACCAAGCCTATTCAATCAAAACGCTAGTTGCCCGTCTTTGCGGAGCCGCTTGTCCGAACTTTTCGTGTCTGCGCCAAAGGAAACTGGACACAGGGCTCTGATAGCATCCTACAGCTGTGAGATTCCAGAACGAACAATGGCAAGCTTCTGGAGGTTCGTCAACAAGTCTTGGATGGTGAAGTGGTTCTTTGTGGGGTGTGCTTTGCACGCTGCACGAGCCGTCCTTGAAAACGAAAGAGGTAAGCCATTTTGCTGAATTCGAAGTTCGCGGCTTTTCAGTTGCTGTTCGGTGCTTGGGGACTCCGACCGAAGTGCTATTCATGTTATTAGAGTCACGAGTTGGTGCACACTAGAACTGAGGAGACCTCATCATTGGTGTTACTAATCATACTATTGTTATTACCATTACCGCATTTGGTCAGGGGGTGTCGCTGAACACAACAATAATACAATAACCACATTAATTTTCATTTAAGAAAAATCACGTGAGTAGTCACCGTAAGACTTGACTGAAGTACCAATTTTTTTAAACTTTAGTTTGCTTTGGCGACGCACGATGTAGTTTTGTTAACGAGACATCATTATCAGAGAGACTGGGTGCCATTTCATCAATACACGCTCAGTATGTCCAACACTGGATGTGAACAACGGATTTCGATTTTATTTTCTGCTAAAACAGCACGAGTTTAGTCTTCGCTTTGAAACGTTGTACTGCACGGCGGAGTTGCTGTTTTTAGTGCGTCTTTTAAAACGTTTCTTGCCGACCTGAATTTTTTTGTAATTTAAAAAGTGAACCAAGATCTGCGATGGTTTTCGCGTGCCGTAGGTATAGGTACTTTAATAAAAATGCGTAATTTTTGTTAGTGGGGACAAAGACTTCGATTACGGAGAATGCACAACACTGTACTGTAGTATGTTGGACTGCACTGTCACTGTGCAAGACATGAAAGAGTTATTAATCCGACATAGCAGTGGAATTGTGACTCCATGGACACCCACCTTGGAGCTGCAGATACGTCAATTGTTTAATAGACGACGCCGACAAAATGCGATGCAATTAATACGCTGTGCAGACGTTGGAAGGTACCATGCCATGAAGTGCATGCGATGAATCGAAAGGCTGTCTGATTATTTACTTGATCGACTGGCAGGTTAGAGAATTTTTCTCGAATGGATTGGAAGACTGTCGGGCATTATTGGCAGGGCAGACGAAGTGAGTTGAAGTACCTTTGGCGCTGGAAAAACGAGGTGTGGGAGAAACACCACTGCTCTTGTTCCTGCTTCAGAGGATCCGCGTGTCGCAGCTGTAGTGCGTGCCCTCACGAGCATCTCCATATATGGATTTGCAGAAGTAGAAAAAGAGCGATTGCAAGCACTTCAAAGAGGGTGTGGGGGGGGCAACTTTCATGAGATGGAAACACCTTGGTCTACAATGACACAGAGATGCTCCGTTATAGCTGAACGGAAAACTGATAAAGGCATCATTCTATGCGAACACCTGTTACCAGCTATAAATGATATACTGTTGGCTGTCAAATGTGTTATTGGACTGTGCGTTGAAAACAGGCACTTCTAGATAGGTTGAGCCCACCATCACGCGCGTGCGCCCTCTCACGCACACACACCGTTGGTTGTCAAATGCGTTACTGGATTGTGCATTGAAAACAGGCACTTTGCAGATAGGTTAAGCCCACCATGCGCGCGCGCGCACACATACACACACGACGTACCCTGGCTGCCTTGAACCACCAGTACAACAATTTCGCGCAGGTCCGCGTGGCTAGAGGTCTGAAATTGATTGCGATTCCGCGGTAATGCACAGTGAACATCTCGTCCATTAGCGTGGACTTCGCCGAGCCTTCATAACCGCCTTAATTACCAGCGAGCTTTGCCAGCTGGTGGCAGTGCCATTGTGGCGGATTTTCTGCCTACTTTTCGTGCTGTACTGGCCTGTGAACAGCCAGCTCTCACCCCATATTCTCCCACCCCCACCCACGGCGTTCGTTCCATCACGATCTCTTTGCAAAAAGTCCAGGAAACCTTCAACGGCACTAAATTACAGGTTTTCGTTCTAATCATTTTTTTGATTAGTTCCTTTGATTTCTGTGTTACACTGTTTCGAGCGGCGCAGGAAATTAAGCTCGTTAGGTTAAAAAAAAGGAATGTATGATTTAGCGGGCATCTCGACAAAATTTCGTTAACGGCCTTGATGCTTGATGCAGATCGGGGTTTTTAATGTTTTTTATTGGGGTGGGGAGGGTATGATGGTGAGATCTTTGCTTGGTGTCCTTTGAAGGATCTTCCTTACAAACATAAATGGAAAAAAAAGAAACGAAATTCTCATCTTAAGCTTTGTACTGTCTAGAGGTGTTCTTACTCCAGGTTTCTGCTGCGGTATTTCCTCTGCTTCTCTTGTCTTTCGTGTCGTTCATCCCGAGTGAATTTTTATATGCTACGCCAGCTTCCAAGCATTCTGGGCATGTTTTATTTTTCTTGTAGGCACAGATCCTGAAAGGCTTTTCACGTTACTGATGGCGTTACTATCTCAACAAAATCTTTTCCATCGATTCAAAAGAGCAACTATTCAGTCCTAGTTCTGTAACAGCAAAGGAACGACCCCGAAATTCGACATCGCAATATATTTGATTTTTTCATTTGTTTGCTAAAGGTGTTGATGATGGTGTCCTTGACAGACATTCAGTATCTGACCTGATGTCGGCTTCCAAGTCATACGAAGCAGCATTTGTAACAAACTCTTTCTGCTAATTATTGAGATGATGGAGACAACAGCATGGGTGCCTACATGAGTACATTTTGACGTCACCCTTTACAGATTCAGGCTCATGCACTCAAGTAACTTTTGCAAAGACGCTCTCTCTCTCTCTCTCCTTTCCCTCTTCTCTCATCTCTCTGAAATTCTGACACTTCAAACTCTCCATGTGCTGCAGACCGCCTCGTCCGCTCCCGAGGCGGGAGGTCGGTGGTTCGCATCCCGCCCGAGTCATACCTAAGACTTAAGAATTGGTAATCTAGTAGCTGCCCTGCCAGACTGAGGCCCGTGTTGCGACATCAGTCCCACGTGTGGCAGCACGTAAACTCTGTCTATGCAACACCGTCCTGTTATGCACATAGTTTGCGGGTGGACGTTAAGCAGCAAATACCCCCCCCCCCCACACACACACACACCCATGTGCTTCATCTGCCACGGCGCTGTTTGTAATGGATGTCATGACGGCCGCGGTGCGTTGTCTGGGCTTGGCACAAGTGACACTCGTGTGGTTTCCCTGTCGCGAGATTTTTTCCCCTGCAGGCATTCTGAGGAATATCCCCAAGTCACTCAAACTGATACGCGCCAGTCAGAGAAGAGGTACTGAAATACAGCGAACCGTCACAGAACAACTTCTTTTAGTGAAGAAAAACAAGCCGCAGTAATTATTAGCCTAGAGGTGAAAACATTGGTTTTACACGATTGAAAGGTACCTGTTTTTCTGGGGTGAGATTAGGGTTTAGTAGGGCTTCTGTTTGCACGTATAAGTTGAAGCCTGCGTCTTCGCGCTGAGCAGGATGTATGCAATCCCATTCCGACACAAAGTCAGTTTGTGCCAAGCAAGGGTTATCCGCGAGAGAGAAAAAATTCATCTCCAGACCCCGTATGCAAGAAACTCGAATAGTTTACTTATTCCAGAATAGCCGCCACGACAGCACGGATTGATATCACCGATATAAGTCTGGATGACAGGAATAAATTCCTTGAATTTCCCGTCCACGAAAACGGAATAGCTTAATTTTCCCTCGTTGTTAAGTTATTCCGTCCTCCCAGGATAGAAAAGCTTATTCCAAGTTCACAGATAAAGCGTTTTCAAAGACCGAAAAATAATCTGCTATTCAGGAATAAATTCAGTACCGTTTACATGCATACGGGGCTTGGTCATAAGACTGGGCGTCAGGCTTGTCCTGCCAGTGTGTTTTACGTACACCTAAAGGAGATGTGTACAGCCACACAACCTTGCCCTTAGTGAAACCTGCTGACCTCGAACGCTTCTTTAAAACACAGACGATCATGCAGTAGTCGTGATGCCCCTACTCGCGACATAATGGAGTGTGTGGCTCTGAGTTCCGCACCTCCGAAGACGCATTGCCGATTAAACGATTATCAGTCTGTTCGTGCAAGGCCCAGGCGGTGCAAGGTGTAGAAAGGCAACAGCTTTTGCGAGCTGTGGGAGAGGATGGGAGGTCCAGAAGACGACATCTGACCATTGGAGGGAAATGGGATCATCATGCTTTATACAGACAAGTTAAGCTCACTACGAAAAACGACCTTTGCACCACACTGATCTACGACTCAAACAACATTAAAACGTGTATGGTTCTAACAATATACGAAAAAATCTCACAATATATGACAAAATCAAATGAAAACGGAGTGCATAACTTGTGCATAGTAGTAGTTTAATTCAGAAGTTCCTGTAGCCAACCCAACCCACCCCATCCCTACACCCCTCTCTCTCTCTAAGATTATAGCAAAAGACTTGTACCTCCGAAGAGGATTTGACTAGAACGTGTTTATTTTTGTCACCCCCCCCCCCCCTCATCAGTAGTCACAACAGGGACTCAACGCAAAAGTCCTGGTCGGTGAATGATTCAAACTCACGTCGATGAAATTTGTGTTGCTAGCTGGGGGCTGTTGTACGATCTTTTCATTCAAAGTATGGGCGGCTCCACCAGAACTTTCGAGCTGTCGGAAAGACAAACGCATGCATTAAAGATTCCATCTACTTCCGATGAAGCTTCAACAAGCATCTACCCCGCCCCTGCCCCTCGTCCCCAAGCTTTTAGTGAAAATGTGTGTCTGTAAAGAAAATTCGATCAAGTTGACAAAATTAAATTTTTTATTGCAAATGGCTGTAGTAGTTTCTCTTGTCTGCTTTTGTAGTCGATCCGTGTATTGGGTGATAGTCTTGTTTCCTTCGGCTGTACTAGTCGAACCATCTGAACCTGGGCTGGCTTGCATGAGCGTTTGTAGCTGTTCTTCCGGTCGAAGGTGTGGTCGTAAGGCCCGTTTGCCCTGTATAATTAACGTGCAACTTTACGAATGAATAGGAGATAAGAACGCGCATGCAAGCCATCCCTGGGGGGGGGGGGGTTCTGCTCCGTTGGACAAATTACTTTGTTCAGCTGCGCAGTTTCCAACATGTAAGGAATAACCTAACACCCTTCCGCCGGCAACTGGCTCTTTGTTCCTCGGGAACAGCTAGTACAGACCGCAAGCCGTGCCTCGCCACGATCGTAGTATCGATCTTCGGGCTCGCCACTCTCCCCAGGTGACCCGGGGATCAGAGGAGGGCACGGGGACCGCTAGATGGCATCGCGAGCGTTAGGGGGCCACCTGTTGCACGCGCATCACCCGCCGTCTCCATCGTGAACAAAGTCGTCTAGCCGCGCAGACAAAAACAACGAAAGGAGCCAACTGGCAACGGTTAGAGCGCACTGACATTGGTGTCTTCGTACATGTGTGTATGTTCTGACTGTTAGAGCGCGTGTGGAGGAGGGATGGGGCTGGGGTCTGGGCTCCTTATCAAACAGCGGTCGGGGGAATCCCGCGACCCGTGTGGTCAGATCTCGGGAACGCGTTACTTTCTCGTTTGAAGAGCTGGCTGCTTGTCTCGACGTTAAGTTTCTGATACGGTGTGAACACTAGATGCACGCTTTTCTGGGCGTGTGTGCGCGCATGTGTGAGAGAGAGAGAGAGAAAAAAAGAGAAAAGGAGAAAGAGATACATTTCTTGGCATTCCTCACTACACATTACATTGATGATTGGTAATTAAAAAAGTGTAAATCAAATGGCAAACAAACGTACCCCGAGTGTGTGACATTAACCGGGTCCTCTTGTTCCAGCCCGCTGCCTGCCCCAGCACGTGCACCTGTCCCTGGGGGAAGCTGTGGACCAAGTGGTGGTCATGTGGGCCACCAGCGACACTTGCTCCACGAGCGTGGAGTTTGGCACCTCCCCTTGGGACCTGGGGGAGCGAGTCACTGGGGCCAGCGTCACCTTCACCGAGCACAACCTGCAGGGGTTGCGCGTATTGCACAGGGTCAACCTTATAGTAAGGACCAGCCCTTTCCCTGTTTGTTAGACCATTCATTGTGTGGTTAATTGCAGGACAATACTCGGCAGCTCACGCTTGTCGCCAATAAACTTCGTTGACAAAAGCGAGGAATTAATTTCGTCAGCGCAAACCAGTCCTCGGCGTGAATGTGACGGGAACTGTCATTAAGCACATTTTTTTTTAATCTGTGGTTCTTTTTCTTTCTCTTTTTAAAGACACGATTGACGTTTCTACATGCTGTATCGGTCTTGCAAGCTGTCTGTCGCGAGTCTGTTTTAGATTTTCTGTATAAGATTATGCTATTTTACTCTCTCGCACACCTGGTCAAATGCATGCATGCACACAGGCAAATGTACGCACACAGACAAGTGTATATATGCACACAGGCAAATGTACACACAGACAAGCAAATGTACACACACAGACAAATGCACACACACACAGGCAGTTGCGCGCACACACACAGAGGCACACGTACACACACAAACTGGAAAAGAGAAACACAAAACACCTGGCTTACAGTTACAAGGAAATGTGACACTGACACTGACGAAGAACAGATAAACGAGTACAGTTAACAGGTTTACGAGTTTTGCTGGCGGCTGTGTGTTCGAATGATTTTCTTTTGGAAATCTGATGTCAATCCACAGTACTCTATCAACTGACTTTTCTAACCTCCAGGGTCTGCAGGAATCTACCACCTACTACTACCGGCCAGTTAGCCAGGGGATCAGTGCGGGTCCGTTCTACTTCCGATCTCTGCCACACGGAAATGTGAGTACCGTGCCAAAGTGGATGCAAGATCTATCCTAGGACAGCGGCCTAAGGCCTTTCTTAACTGGATAAATGCGCGTCCTAGTTTGGCGAACATATTAGAAAAATACACGAGCAGCAGATGGACGAATGGTTAGAGTGCTGGCCTCCGAACGTGAAGGTGCTGCAGCACATTCCCCCCTCCCCTCAGTCAACCCGCCAACAAACGGGTAAAACATACGAGGGAAAGGAGACAGACACTGGCCCACGGGAAAGTGGGAGCCTCACTACCCTCACCACCACAGGCACTTCTTTACAGCCTAAAACAAGCGACCGAACAACGCTACATGGCCACATTCGGTGAATAAGCCGCTATCTACACTAGACGAAAATTGTGGCTGCCACATTGTGTGTATGTGTACAGGCGGACTGCTTGTGTGATTTCTGGTGCAATAGTTGTCCACTAACGTGCATTTTGAGTGCATTTTGCTAGACCATGCGCGGGGAGTGTCTGGTGGGAACACTATTTGCAGTATCTCAACTTTCAGTATTCTCGCGTTATCAGTCAAAAACCTTAACACGCACCCACGCATCCCTTGTTGCGTTTTTCTGCAAAAACCCACTTCAGACCTAGAAATGATCACACGATGAATGCTGTCGGCTTTGTAAGACCTCGTGTCTTTACGAATAATGGGATTTAAATTTCAGAGCGTGCAGGGGCGCTGCTGGTGCATTATGTATGGAAAAGAGATACGTGCACTTGGTTACACGAGTGTTTGCGTCTCTTTCTGTGAATAATTGCCGTAAATTTCAGTGGGGAGCGGTCACCTTTTGAACCGCAGCCAGATACGAAATCAGGTGCAACCCGCCCCAGATGATCCCTAAGTTACTGTTCGTAGCTCATGTCAGGCCACAGACACCGGACTGACAGTCGCATCGAGAATATCGAACAACAGTCCCAGTAAAAGCGGACATCTGCAACACGAACGGTATTTAACTTCGTCAGATTCTAACAAATTTTCTGTTCAGACATGGACTTCAATACATTGAAAAGAAGTGCGTGGAGAGGGGAGATTACAGACGCTGGGATAAGGATTGTGTATCAGCAGTTCGGGCCATCTTCGCCTGCACCAAATAGTGAACGCGTAGACAAGGTCAAGGTTGAGGTCAGCGCCGATGCCCGTGATAAGCAAGGCAACACCTAGTAATTGATCTGCAAGTTCCCCCATCGCCAGCCGCCATACCTGAGGACACAAGATGTTGCTTGGAGGGGGTGGGGGAGAGTAATGGGTGTCATCCGACTGTCACAAGATAAATGCAAGCTGTACCTATGCCGTCGATAACAGGACTGCTTTGGGGTCAACAAACAGCCTTCTAAGCCGCACGTGCAGGGCTTGCTGTAACTAGGAATGACGCAATCTGTTTACTTTTTATACTGATCGCTCTGATATTGCCCCGGCATGGTGGTAGCAGAATGGCCTTCCAGTCAGCTCTGACACAGATCGATGTACATTTTTCAGAAGCCGAAGTCAAGACAGCTACATCTGTTGTTGCCATCTTCTATCTCTTAGCATTCCCAAGAATTCAACTGTCGGTAATAACACCCCACCATCGGTCCCCTGACAACGTTCGTCTATCTAGTGCGCTAGCCAGACCAAATTTCTGATAGCAAGCGTGGTTTTTTAAACACTGCGTGGTTTTCTCCCTTTGGCGGTTGTCTTTAACTGACGTGTTTTAAAGTTTTCCCCCCATTCAGGAGGAAGGAAACAAAAATTCTAACGCAATCCTCTTGACAAGGCGAGATAGCTGTTTTCTCGAACGCCCGTCATAAAATTAAATTGAAACTACCCTGCCCGTGCAGCTAGGGTTGTTGGGGGGGGGGGGGACTAAAACGACGACTGAAGCTATTGTAAAGGGGCTTTCCTGAAAGATACCATCATAATTTTTAAGATATTTTCTGACTGAGATGGTACAGAATAGCAAAGCATCCACTCATCTAAATCTGTTTAGGTTCGTTCGTTCGTTCTGTTCCGTTTGTTCGTTCGTTTCGTTCTGTCCCATTTGTTCCTTGCCTCCTCCTTTCTTTCCATCCTTCCTTCCATCCTTCCATCGTTAAAACCAGGCGTACTGAGTACGGTTGGGTGACGCCATGAACCCCTAGATGGTTTTTTTTTAGGCTTAAGCACCCAAAGCCCCCCACCCACCCCCGCCTCTTCCCTGCCGTGTATAAATATTACAAGTATGGAGTTTGTGAAATCTCTGGCCATCGTGAAGACGATTTGCGATCTTACAACCAGACTCGTCTTACACCTGTAGGACTCGTCACCGGAAGTGCTGGTCACTGCGGACCTGAGCCCACAGTCACGACTACCGTCCCTTCTGGAGAAGAAGGTTTTGTCCGGTCAGTTTTCGGCTGTCCTTAGCCCGGGGCCTTTCTCCTCGGACATGAGCGGAGCCAACGGCACGGTACGTTGTTTGACTGGTTGTTGGTTTCGTCAGTTTATGTTATGGATCATTTGATTGGCTTGCTGCTTTTATACCAAGGTAATAGAGGTTCTCCGATTGTTCGGTGCCTTGCAGTATGTTAACTGCTTAATTTTGTCGACATTTTTGTACTAGGTTATTTACTTTTTCTTGTAAATTGCTACAGTGTCGTACCGAAGTTGTTTTCCTTCGTTTATTAACAGCACCTTTTGCGCATCGTACATCTTTTAATTAGCTAACAATGTTGTACTAAGGGGGATTTGCGTGAACAGATACACATTAATGTGCTCATATGACTACGATCTTGATACCCAGATATTTATAGGCATTTTATGCACGAGAGCTCATGCTGTGCTCGCAGCCCAGCAGGTCAGTTTTCTCGCCCTATTCCCAGGTATCTACCATCACTGAGTAATGTTAAGGGTTACACCAAACTACAGGGAGAAAATAAGTAATAATTGTTAAAATCTGAACAGTTTTTTTTTAGTGCAGTGATGGAAGCATAAAATTTTGAGGTCGCATTTTTTTCCGTAAAGGCTGGAGATGAATACCTGGAAGCCTTGCAGCCGGCGGCTGCTTTCATACCCTTCCTGACGGCACCTGGTGAAAATGGTTTGTAGGTTTAACAGTCTTGATTGCCCCAAAGCTACAGGCCGTTTTGGCGGTAGATGTATTTACACTGTAGACTGGGCAGTGCGCGCACTGTGATGTACGTGAGTAGTTGCTCGACTGATGGGCAAGTAGATGTGCTTACCGCCATTAAAAGTTAATTGATATACTTTTTACACTTGGTCAGTAAGCCTGCCAGCCGCCCAGACATTCATCCAGAGAGAGAGAGGAAGAGAAAGAAGAGAGTGGGAAAGAAAGATAGAGGAGGGAAAGAGGCAGTGTGTGTGTGGGGACTATGAACTATCAATCGGGGAGGAAGGTCCTTTTCTTTTCTTTTTTTTTTCTCTTTCTTTTTCTTTCTTTCTTTCAGACGTGGAAGGAGGACAGTACTCCCACTATCGTCACAGATTCTCAATGCCGGGTTCACCCTGGCCCATGGACGCTAGCAACCTCTGGTACAGCTTAAGGCTGGGACCTGTTCACTTTGTCAGGTAAGTCCGTCACAGAAATACCGGAAAGGCGTGTGGGTGTGTTTGACAGTTTGATGCTACTCAAATCAGGTAGCCATAAATAACGGACATCTTTATATCTGACACAAGGCGGCTTTCAAGCATGTACGAAAAAAAAATCACGCAGAAAATGGGTCAAATAATATGAAAAATTTACGCGAACAGACGCTTTCACTTCGTCCTGCTTAGGGCGATTGGTGGTGACCAAGCAAATTCTGTGGGTTGAGATTTCAAATCGAAGCTGTGCCTTAATGGCTGAGTAGTTGAAGTTCGCGACTCTGACCCTTTTGCAGCTACTCGACGGAAGTTTTCCTGGAGTCGGGCGATGCCCGGGCGAAGGCCCAGACGGACTGGCTGGAGAACGACCTGAGCCAGGCCAACAAGGATCGGGACAAGCGACCGTGGATCGTGGCTGTCGGTTATCGGCCCCTGTACTGCACGTCACCCGCGAACCACGACTGTGCCTCCAACTCGTCCCGCATCAGGACCGCGTAAGACCATCATCAAGGATGACGTACCGACGTGAATCATCATCCATCGTCCATCCAGCCATCGTCCATCCAGCCATCCATCCACCATACACCATCCATCATCCACCATCATCAATCATCATCACGCATTTACAGACGCTAACAACCGTATACGTTAAAGAACACATTATGTATGTATACATAAAGGAAATCCCCCCCACCAAAAAAAGTCCTTTTTCAGACACTACCGAACTTCCATATAATTATGTTTAATGATTTTTAAATTCCAGACACTAAACAACTATTTGTGTTAAAGACTCATCAGATAGGTCTACATGAATGAATGATTTTTGACAGACTCTAACAAGCGAAACAGGTTTCTACGCTAAAGTTTGTCATCAAAGACTTCAGGTATAAAAAAATTCCCTACGCAAAACAGCCATACGCGTTAAAGAAGAACGCAACTGCAGATGGATTTTTGTGTGGTTCTTACATCTAAGCGGATCGAATCGTCAGCAAATGACATCCGGTGGGGATGGGTTTGATTACGTCTGACGGCGTTGTTTCGGGATCCCAGCCACTTTGGCGCTCGTGCCAAGGGGTGGCAGTGCTTACCATCTGCGCAAAGAAAGTGAAAGAAGTAAAAGTTCTTGGGCGCAATGCTCAATCGTTTAATATTAAGCTTCCGCAGTAGCCCACATCACTTGCCCAGCGTTAGCATTTGACTGTCCAAGTTGATTCCATTTGAAGTCTCTGATTGGCTGGCAAGCCCGTCAAGAAAATAGAAAAATCCGTGGCAACCTGTACACAGTCTTAGCGAAAACCTACAGAAAAGTATGTTTAAAACTTTCTCAGGCTGGCAATCCCGAGCTGCCTAAGGTGCCAACGTTGCCACGTGTGAGCTGCCCTTTAGTGGTGACAAAGGCTCCCATTTCCCATTTTCCGACTGCTGAAGCAGTTCATTATACTATTTATGTTTTATCCATTTGCTCTGGGGCAGCTTTTGGCAGAAAGCAGAACCCAGCAACAGACGGGAATGACCAAGTTTTCCCCATTCCCTTGACCAGCTGAATCTCTTAGGACTAAATGGCACAATATAATTAATAAAGAACAAATGAGGACAGAGCGCTATAAATTATCAAACCACAACCCCAACAAAGTACTGGCAGCGCTAGACACAACCGTATGCTGACGTATGCAACCAAGGGAGCCCACCGTACCCAAATACGTAGCAAAGAGAGAGTCGAAAGTAAGGAACGTGGCAGATCTTCAAAAAAGATCTGCCGTCCCTTTCTTTTAAACGACCGCTGAAAGTGATGTTCGGTTCATACCGCTTGTCGCGCTGTTTAACATGTATTGGGTCCCTCAGTAGGAGAGAGGTTATTTTATTTTTAAAAATCGCATAAAAGAGGAGCCTTTTATCTTCTCGACAATGGAAGGTGAAAGCAGAGATCTTAGATAATTTTGTTTTCCCACAGAACATAGCCTTAAATAGAAGGGTTTGCCCTGATTCTGAAATGCGAAAGTCGGCCTGATGGAGAAGGGATAATTTTTTCTGAAGACATCAAGGAAAGTGCAGACTTGTGCTGCGTGTTTTGTCGTGTTTTGTGAACACTGAACAAGAAATAATGTAGGCCTAATCTGATGCATGGGTTTGCGTTTTGTTTTTCGTTCTTCCAACTCCACCTAAGCGTCCTTAAGTGTACCCATTTCCCTTCTCGCTAGGTGGCGTCTGGGTTCTAATGCATTTTAGACAGAAATCTTTTGGCGGCAGCGGTGGTGGTAGTGGTGGTTGTGTCGCAGATGGGGTTGATGGGGTTCTCCCCCCTTTCATTCCTTTACTCTTACTCAAGCGCCAGGAGTAGCGCACGAATACACTGCGCATGCGTGGGCAGTGGTCACGCGCGAAGACTTTTGTAGCACCAGACGAAAATAAAGTTAGCTAGTAAATATGAACGTGTTCGTTCGTTCGTTCCGGTTCAGTTCGTTTTTGTTTTTTTTTGTCGTGTTGTTGAAAGCGCTGATGTCAGATTAACCTGCAGGCGTGTCTGTCTAGTAACGGTAGATTTGTACGACTCTGCCGCAGACTAGAGGACGTGTTTTACTATTATGGGGTGGACATCGTTCTTCAGTTCCACGAGAATAACTACGAGCGGCTGTTCCCCACCCTGCGGGGCATTGTACTGTCCACAAACTACACCAACCCGCGGGCACCGACCCACATTGTGTTCAGTTCCACAGGCAGCAAGGAGGCTACCGCGGAACCCTCTGGCAACGGCACCAACACCACAACACGTACGTAAGCAGTGCACCCGCGCGCCAGAGTGGCTTCCTGCGTGATCACGCTTGGTGTGCATGAAAATAAGTGTAGTCGTGCAGATACAGTGTACTAACATTTACACATATGAACTGTGAACCCACCCTTCCTTCATTCCTTCCTTCATTCCTTTCCTCTTTTCCATTCCCTTCTCTCCCTCCCTCCCATTCTCTCTCCCTTTCCTTCCTCTTTTCCTTTCCTTTCCCGGCTGGCTGGCTTGTCGTATGTAAGTGGAGGGCTGTCTCGTCTTTAATTTCAGGTAAGATGTTATTTTAAATAAAGCAGCTGCCACCTAATTCCCCCCCCCACACACACACACACACACCTACACACACACACACAAATGCATTAAGGAGTCTTGCTGACGCTTGTTGTTGCGTTTGTGTGTTTGCTAGCGCCATGGTCCGCCTTCAGAATACAGAACGGCACCAAGCCTACGTACGGGCGACTTCACATCATCAACGCCTCACACGCATGCTGGGAGTTCAAAATGGCCGACGACGACACTGTGCTGGACTCCGTGTGGATCGTGCAGGAGGACCACGGCAAGTTTCAACTCGAGAATCTTCCTGCTGACCTGGGGCAGGCCATAGACCATAAGCTGGTAGGTTGAGGGGTCAGCTTGTTCTGTGACAACACGATGAACTCTTCCTTCCTTCTTCCCTCCCGTCCTACTCCTTTTTATTTCTCCTTTTTTTCTTTCTTACACTTTTTAATGTTTAATCATAATCTCAGTAACAGCAAACACAGTGATAACGTGTATTTACTTATTCGCTTAACTGTTTCGAACGTGTAAATGTTTTCCTGTTTTAATTGCTTCATTCTGTTGTTCGTTAACGAAATTATGTCTATCTGTATGTCTATCTACTACAAATGTTATAAATATTACGACTTTTTCTTTTGTGTAGTGTCAACTGTCAAGCCAGCCGGTGATCCCACTCTTTTATGAGTAGGCCTGTGATTCTGCGCTATAAAAGACTTCATATATATATATATAATGAAATAATGTCGCCTTTTATAGTTTCCCTATGTAAACAGCTGAGTGCTTTCTCGATTGTTTGTTTTGTAGACAGGTAGGGCTTAACCCTTCTATCAAATATTAAACTTTAGAAATTATGCCTACAGCATGCAGTCTGCAGGGTTGTGCTGTCTGTAACGGCTGAAGATTTCCATGTTATGCCATCACACTTCGCTCGTTAGACTGACTTTTCGTTTGTGGGGTGGCTTGCATAAGCGTTCGTGTCTGCTCTTCCAGTTATAAGAGTGGTCGTAATGCCCGTTCGCCTTGTGTATTTTACGTGCATCTTTACGTATGAATAAGAGAAACGAAAGCTCATGCAAGCCAGCCCTGCCTTTTGGTTGTTTGCAGGAGGAGTCGGGCCACAAGCCGGGCCACCTCAACGTGCGGGACCCCGAGAAGAACAACGCGATAACTATCATAGCGACGGACGAGATGACGCGACTCATCATCGGCGTGTCTTTCGGTGGTTTTGTCCTCATCCTGCTCCTCATCGTGGCGATCGTCAAGTAAGCGTTGCGTCTAACCTCCCTCCCTCCCCATAACCTCATGACCTCACTCATCAACCACTGCCAGCCACTCACATCTGCTCCTCCCCACTATTCACTCAGTCCCTCCCCTGACACCCTAACCCTGGTACAGCAGCTGTGACGCGTGCCTCTCGACACAAGGGTTTTCTGTGGATGTTGTGCTTTTCACGAGTTTAGTTACCTGGGGTTCTGCTCAGGTATTCCGGATTCTTACCTTTTACCCCTTCTCCGAAACCCATCACCGAAACCCACTCACACTCTTTTTTTCTTCCCACCTCTGCAAAAAGGAAGTTCCTGACTCGAGGACAAACAAAGAAAGTCGGGATCTGGCAGCCGCTGCTTGCTATAGATCTCTGATCATGGCAGGGACAGCTTCGTAGCATAGCAGCAATGCGTGCTTACTATCGATACAGAGGGCTGGGGGTTCGGATCCTCTGTCCCGCGCACACACCCTTTGCACGTGTCACCTGTTTACAGGGCTGGCTGTCGAATGTTTTCTCCAGATACTTCGCTTTCTTCCCATTCCCTTAACGTCTTTCATCACCCTTTCCTTTCCTACTCTCGTCATGATATACAGTGGTACCTCGATTAACGACGGCAATCCGTTCCAGGATGCCATTGTTATTCAAATCTGCTCTTAATCAAAACAGTATTACTATAGGAAATCATTTAATTCGTTCCGCGTCCCACCAACATTTACAAAACTTATAAAAATACACTAAAATGGCCTAAAATATATTTTTTAAAAGCACAAAAATGCCCCTCACCAAAACACACAACACACAAAAACACAAAACACAGCACAACTTCATATACACGTAAACCACAGCAAAACAAAACAACAACAATTCTGCGCTGTCTCCCCCCCACCCCCCGTCCCCCTCCCATGAACGCGGAACATTAGAAAACGCGAACACTGAACCCGCAGCATGCGAAAACGGCATCAAACTTACCGCTCACTTTGTTAATCAAAGCGCTTGTCTTTAAACAAGGTATTTGCTCGCCCCATTCGCCCATCGTTAAACAACTACGTGGCTAACTAGGATGGCCGTTAATCGAGGTGTCAATGTACGACTGTATAGCGTTCATTGCTGACCTAACTCTGAACATACAAACCAATCCTGATCATGCCAACATTCATTCTCTCCAACACGCATCTTGCTTGCTGGCGCACCCACCCACTCTGGCACCCACCCACTCTGGCACCCACCCACTCTGGCATGCACGAACGCACACACGCATGTTAATGTTAGCCGAGCCAAGCAGAATAATCGAAAGGCCCAACCCTTTCCACGCACGCACGCAGCTTGCAACACGCAGTTTGAAGCTTTCGCCTTAAAGAACCAAAGCCGCGTCGCTATGAAAGAACACTCCACGTTGACTTCCGGTCCGCCATGTTTGTTGCAGACTGCGCAGGCGCAGACCGCGAGTGACGCGGCGCTGGGACTCCGTGGACTACAAATACGGCAAGACCAAGCTGTACACGCCCGCCAACGACGAGCTCGACGATGACAAGGAGGACAACGATTTTGAAATGGACATCCCAGACGGCACTCTTCAGACGGCCAAACTCATCAACGGCAAATAAACCGACATCTCGCTGTGTTTTGCGATTAATTCACGATGGGGAATGGTGGGGGAGGTGGGTGGGGGAGCGGGGCGAGGGTGAGAAACTTTAACACAATCAAGGAAACAAAAGCGATATCCTGGCTTGTTTCGTGACCCAAGAGCTGACGAATTCTGAGGAGACGATGGGCCCAATGCTTGAGGCCGTGCAAACATTCCATTTGTGTTCCATTGTCTTTTTCCGCCAAACGGAGAACAAGTTTGTATTATTATTTGGAGTGAAGCAGTGGAAGAACGTGGCAGTTAACTGTGTGAACTGGTCTGCTGATCGACCCGATGGCATCAAATATACACAAAATTAAAGTAGCTATACCACGCCCCTATTGTTGTCCAAAGAAATATCACGTTAGATACACTTAACAATCCATCATTATCACATTCTGCGCTCCACTTTATTACTCCTTTACAATACATAACCACATTACAATGAAGGAAAATTCTGATTCATTTTCCAGAAGATAAGTTTAACAAGGCAGAGGCCAATGCATCCTACATCATCTGCTGTCTTATTAGGTTTGTGCAGAAAGGATCTTCGCGGTGGGTAGACCGGGATCCGATGAAGGTAACAATGGCATATGCCGTGTGTTCAACGCTGGCAGTAGACTTGTTCTTCAGTGCCTGGACGTCATTCGCACGAGTCGTTTTGACATCTTTAACTCGTTTCCGGACCGTTTGGAGAAGGTCAAGGACAGATTTTGATTTTGATGGCATTTTATCAGGGTAACAGCATCATTATTTCTGCACTCGGCTTATATGCATGTTGACCAGTTCCGTGCAAAACTCCGTTATTTCCTTGCTCGGTTTGACGGCATAATGTAGAAATCAGCATACCCGATATTGACACCACCCCAGTCTGGTTGAAGACCAGACGACACATCATTCTGGATTAGCAGGTAACTTTGATGCTAACTGGCTAGCAGGAATCGCCCGACTTTCTCCACCACACAGCAATTACGAACGGACATCCCTACACCTCGGCTTCTCGCGTCCACAAGAACTTGCCTTGGACCACTTGGAGACACGGATACCATCACCTGCACAGAAGGAAGCACACAAACGTGTTCGCTGCATAAACAGTTGATCCTTTGTACCTGTTGTCCATTTCCTTGCGCCGATACCTGACCCAAGCTGCCTTACATGTGTATAGTATTTACCTTGTACTGAGCCCTCGGCTATAAAGTTGTTTGTAAGGTCTTCCTTTAAAAAACTGATTTCTTTGCCGATGCCTTTTTAAACAAATGTACCTGTATTCACACAATATATTATTTTGTCGTGCTTTCGAAAATATAATTGTTGGAATATTCAAGAGGCCTGCGTGACGCAAGTGCGCACTTTCGGAATGAATGCAAATGTTTTTCATGGAAGATCGTCTGTACATCAGATTACAGTAAAGGTGCGTGTGTCCGTGTAAAACCATTATTCTCCATTACTGTTGGCTGTGGAAAAAAAATGTAAATGGTTTTCAATGAGTCTGCGTGCGATTTTTTTTCCTTGGATGATTCAAGTGTTTGATGCCGAGTCATACCTAAGACTTAAAAACTGGCAATTAAGTAGCTGCCCTGCCAGACGCCTGGCACTACAGGGAACAGTACTAGGACTGGTTGGCCCGGTGTCAGTATAATGTGACTAGGTGGGACTGAGGCCCGTGTTGCGACACCAGTCCCAGTGTGGCAGCACGTTAACTTTGTCTAAGCAACACCGTCCTGATATGCACATAGTTTGCGAGTGGGCGTTAAGCAACAAATACCAACCCACACCCCCACCCACCCACCCACCCCCTCCCATGCATTCAGACAACGAGATAGATGAATGGATGAAGAGATGAGAGCGGACCACAAGCATCTCTATATCTCTTTGTGACGTAAATTTTTATCAATGTGTCCTCATATAGGGAGCGCGCGCGCACACACACACACACGCACGCATATGCAATTACAGTGAAAACAATTAAATTTCGTATACAGGAAAATATATATCTGAGGTTTTTTATCAGGTGGGTATAAGCAAGAGAAAAATCGAAACTGTGTCAATCGCCATGAATTTCGGCCGGAATTTGCAAGACCATACTCTGTGGTAACCATAGCAGCAGCACCAGACAGACCGGGGAGTTTCCAGTGCGATGACATTGTTTCTTGCAGTTGAGTTTCCCTGGTGTTTCAGAAGCCACTCTAGCGTTCGATGATATTTCCATACATACAAATGCATATTCTGGCTCTTGGGCTTATGTTTGCATGGAAAGAAAAGCGTACACGCGTGCCATATGCAGTCTGCTCAGGAGCTTGCATCCACGTCATGCAACCCACTCTGGGAAAAGTGCGCGCGCACATCAAACTATGACGCACGCATGACACAAATCACGCCTCCGATCATTCTGCAGCTAAAGGTAACTAAATCATCTGCAAGCATGCTGTCAACACATCCTGTTTTTTTAATACCTCCACTACAGGGTCCTACTATTAATCATCGTCATGGTTTTCGAATCGAATCTCGAATCCAGTGGGCAAATATTTGAATTTTGAATCGACTCTCGAAGCAAACTACCTTGGCTGTTGTGGCCAGTATAAAAATATAATAAATAGTTATCTAAACGCCATTGCCGGGGGAACAGCTCCTAAAACTTAAGAAGATGAAAACTGGATACGGCAGAGCACATGCGCAGGAAAACTTGCCCACCAGTTCTAATGCGAAAGCTGTCAACTGACTCCACCACCACCCCCATCCCTAAGAAACCCAACAACTTTGTCAAGCTTTCACACACCTAGACACATTTCCTGTCCATACGCAGGCGTGTGAAATCTTTCTTTTGTAGTATTGTGGATTTGTATAATTGAAAAAATAAAAGGCCTCAAGAAAACAAAAACGTCATTGAAGTAGCAGCGCTGTGTTTATTCAGTAAGTAATCAGCAAGTCTGCTTAAGGCATCCTGGCTCCCCTCTCACTTCCTCTCCATATGGATGCGCGTCTCTTCTGTCTGCATGGGGGGGGGGGGG
>SMGT01008884.1:218102-241860 GCA_004794575.1 Lanistes nyassanus | reverse complement strand
CCCCCCCCCCCATCTCTCTCTCTCTCTCACCTGCCACTCCATCTCCGAGCGGAAGATGTTGGAGCACTGCGTACACTTGAAAAGCTTGCACTCGTTGCTGTGCTTGATGGCAAAGTGCACCTGGATGTTGACCTTCGAGTCAAAGATCTCCTTGCAGAGAGCGCAGCGATACAGGTGGTGTGCGTGGATGTCCATCAGATGCTTCTGCAGCTCGTCAGGTTTGGAGAAAAGCTTCATGCAGCTGGTGCAGCCATATTCAGTGGTCAAGCACAGGTAATGGAGAGACA
Source organism: Lanistes nyassanus (assembly GCA_004794575.1). NCBI lineage: Eukaryota > Metazoa > Mollusca > Gastropoda > Architaenioglossa > Ampullariidae > Lanistes > Lanistes nyassanus. The sequence goes on along the minus strand of SMGT01008884.1, from coordinate 241,573 downwards.
GGTGAGCTTCTAGTTGTTCTTGGCTGCTCAACTGCTGCCCACACTTCTTGCAGGTGAACTTGGCCAGTGCCGATTCTATGTGCAGTTTCATGTGTGCCTGGAGATACCAAGACAAGTTAGGTTACAACCTGGGAATCTCTAGAGAAAAAAAAATATATATGCCTCATGACAATTTCAATCAAATTTCATCATGGAACCCAAACACTTCAACAGAAACTTTTCAAAATAAAAATTTTACAAAATTTCTTCTAGTGAATTTTCCAGAGAGGAAAATCCAGTAAATTATCATATTTTTATTTTAAAAATTCCAGTGCTAGAGAGCTACACATCCAGGTGCACACATATACAGACACGCACAAACAGGTGCATGATTCTGCACACAAACACATATATACACAATCAATATATTTCTATGCTCAACTCATTCATTACCATGCATGTAAAATGTCTTGCTAAAATTTGTTGCCACTGGCTATCTGCTATGTCAAAAAAACTTTTTCCTTTGAATGAAAAAGTGGGATATGTCAAATTAACAGATCTTGCACAAATATTTAACAGCAGCTGTGTTCAAAGCATACATGGCTATAATGAAGATCTCAGAAAATCTACATCACAAGAGGATACCCCTAGAAAGTAGTAACTTACAAATTTGTAAAAAAAAAAAAAAAAGAAAATACCTGAAAATTGACAAGCTCATGAAAAGTGGCATTGCACTGATCACAAGTGATGCTTTCCGGCGGTGCCGTAGCAGATGTTGGTACAGAGGTTGTAGAGTCAACAGCTGTAGCTGTTGGTGTAGTGGATACCCTCACGACCTTGCTCTTGCTGGTGGAGGATGCTTTATTTTCTTTGTTGCCTTTCCCCGCTGACTTCCGACCGCGTGTCTTGACAGACTTTTTGTCCACAGATGCTCCATGCACCGAGATCATATGAGTTTCCAGCTGTCTGGCACTGGCAAAGGTCAAAGAGCATTGGCCGCAGAAAGCACAGTCGATGCCTCCTGCACGGCCACTTTCCTCTGCACTATCTTGGAAGCTGTGGGACAAGGATTTGTGCTTTGCCAGTGCCTCGATGCTCGGGAACTGGTTGTTGCAAAGGCTGCAGGGATACTTGATGCCCATGCCTGGGTGGTTACGATGCACAACATTCATGTGGTCATGCAGACTATACAGATTAGGGTAGGGAGCGTTGCAGTAGTTGCACGTGTAGATTTCACTGGACTTGACCGAGTGGACGCTCTGCATATGTAGCTCCAATGCTTCCAATGTGTCAAAGTTGTCACTCAGGCAGTAAGGACAGACAAACGGCTGGGCCTTGGACACAGAGGCACCACTTGATGACGCATCTGCAGCAGGAGACTGCCTCGAAGGACTTGCAATTAAGCTGTCCATTTTTGTTGGTGACGAATCATGCGATTCCTTTCCCTTGGTCCTGCCCAGGACTTGCATTTCTACATCTGGGGTGACACTCTGGGTAGTATGGGTCATAAGGTGATGACACAGAGTCAAGGTATCAGGAAATCGAAGCGGACAAATAGGACACTTGAGCATCATTGCTGGATCCACATCCATATGGTTGCCATGGTAGTGACTGCACTCCATGTGGGCTTCGAGCGCTTCTGGATTTGAGAACTCTTCAGTGCAGATCTCACAAGCTATCTTCTCTACCTGCAGCACAATGTCATCACCATATCATGCAAGTCTGACTTTAAAGGCTGCTTTATCTAGAGTCTTTGGACTTGTTCTATTTAGCTGAATTAATGGGGTGCAAATTATTCAACTAAAACTTAATTGTAACAATCAAAACCTAATCTTTCTCTTCTGGTGAGTAACAACTAATTGGGCTAATCTTTACCTTTTATAGTATTTTTTTTAAATCATGCTGTATAATTTAATGATGATTCACATATGTTCCTTTTTAGATAAGGGGTGGCTTTGGTGCTGTAAAAGAGGTGGGGCATGAGTGAGAAAGAATAAAGAGGGATGAGAAAGACAGAGAGACATACAGAGGTAAACTCAGACAGAATGATATGGAGACACTGGACATGGTTATCTCTATGTCAAGTTCAGGAGGTGAGTCTGATTGCACACAACATGATCTGAGTGCAACCTTGATGCTCGACATGTGGATCAAGACGTGTTCTTGCAGATGATGAAGCAGGGCAAAGCTCTGTCCACAGTTCAGGCAGGGGTATCTGTCCACTGATCCCTGGGGGGTAGCAGACGAACCCTCCATGTCCTGGTGACTGACGAGGTGGACTGTCAGCGACGCCATGGAGGAGTAGTTTGTCTGACACACTGGGCACTGATAAACATTGTTGGTCTCATGCTCTTGCATGTGTTTTTTCAGCTGATCAGTCCTGCAAAAAACACACACACACAATACATAAAAGTCTGCACAAAGATGACTATTTCAGTCATCACCCAGCATCCTGTTTTGAAAGCATCTTAAACACTGATGGTTCCACAGTCCAACCTCCAAAGACATCAACTTACCTCCTTGGAACAATAATAAATGCTTATAATATGTACGATAAAGTTAGTTCAGGCAGACTGTTACACTAAAGTTTCCTTTTAATGAAATACCTGCACCAGCCTGGATTTTAATTTCTCGCTTGTGTATACACAATGAAATAATTACAATGTTTAAATCCATTCATTCTTTTAGCAAGTGTGAGGAACAGGATTGTCATTAGATATTTTACTAACACTAGCCATGATGGAGTCATCAGTACATATGCAGCAGTACAGGCAGATGTATCTGTGACTTGCTCAAATTGTTACAATGAAACTTTGTGTGCTGTAAAATGGGGACTTGAGGGAAAATTAGTCTTGTGAATCTTAAACTCACTTTTAGTTGGCACCGAATGCTTTGTGAAGCTCATAAAACATTTTAAAAAACAATTATCACTTTCTGCCACAGGCAGCTTAATTAAGAAACTTTCACAACCAGGCCCTGGTATGTGAGTTAATATTAATACTTAAAAAGAATTAACAGTTTATGCCCACCAGATACAAGCAAAAGCAAATGAACAGATTTGTTGCATACATTTCAAAAACTGCACATTTATCTCCTGAATTTTGTTTTGCCACACTGGTATCACTCTTTGTGTAGAAAGGGGCAATAAAAAAAAACAACCACCCCCCAAAAAAATCCTCACAGGTGTTGTAAAACCTTCATAGCATCCATGATTTTATATTTCTTCATCAGTACAATAGCCATGAAGTGATTTTTATTTCCAGTTCAATAACAATATTGATGCAAGGAAACGGATATGAGGAGAAGTCTTCATTCTCCATATATTTTTTATGGGTCTGGGAACAAGTCTGCACCACTCTGGACTCTTCACTTTCAAGCTAATGGATTGCCATGGTTTCCATCCAACACTGAGTTCTCTCCCCATAGCATCTAGATAAAAATCAATAGCAGAAGGCTGGATTTCCTGGCATGCAAAGTACTTCCCCTTTGTTGACATCCCACACACACGTTTTCTTACAGGCGGCAAAATCTGTCCGCCAAAAAATATGGGAGAATATGATACCCATAAAGTGAGGAATAGAAAAATGATTTCCACTCGGCGGGCCAAGCACAGATTGTACCCTAGACTTATCAAGAGGCCTGCCATGCTATGCTCGAGTGAGAATTTGAAATTATTTGCTGCCGTTGGAAATAAATCAGCCTCTGCGCAAAAAAGGTTAATGTTTTTGATGATGCATTTTTAGTTCTTGGGAGGACGCAAGCAGTGATTTCCCTCTTCCCTAGGGGGGTAGGACCAAGCGAGCGAAGGCTGCCCTAGGGAAATCATCCTTGCTCTTCGAGTAGGATGCAATTTCTGCTGCAGCCTCGGCGAAAGGACGCAGATCAGGCGGGCACAGGGGACGGAAGCTGTGAGTTATGTCAGATGGCTGCGAATAGCACCACTGTTCTGCCCTGTCACACACTTCTGCATTTCATAATTTTTACATCCCTCATAACTTACGGGTGAAGAACTCCCCCAGTACCACTGTGGGGGTCATTCTCAGACCGGTGTCTGCCAGAATGTGAAATTGTGTTGATGACAAATATCGGAAGACAAACCCGCGCAGAAAATAGCGAACTATAACTCAGATAATGCTGGTGGTAAATGGTGTGTGCTGACGGAGTTGTGTCCAATGGTGGGACAGACCAAAAGGTGGAGACACAACTGTATGGACAGAGGGAGGGGGGGAAGAGAGGAGAACGGAGCTAAAAGGAAGCCAGTGTTAACGATAAAGACACTTTCCACGGGGCACAACGTGATTTCCACAGAGACAGTGGAGGGACAAAAAACTTGAAGCTTTGACGTGCAAAAACTGTCCTGACCTGGCATAATACTTAAAAAATACCTCATGTGTTTTGCAGAAGTTAAAGCTTTGACCAACAAAAAAACTTTTTCCTGACCTGTCCTGGTACTTCTCCCCACAAGAATACACAAGTTTTGCTCATATTGGGAAAGATCTGAAGTTAGTTTTCAAGTAAACATGAAAAGATGACCTGTTTTATCTTCTCTGTGTGTGTGCGCGCACGCGCCTACACAAATATATATGAGAGATGTTCATGAGGGTGTTCTTCCGTGTTGTACATGCATGCTTGTGTACAAGGCAGTGTGTTGGTCAAAGTATAGCCTCGATCCCTCCCAGCGCGACGGTATAAGTATTTCCAGCACAGGTGTAATACAGTCGCTGTTTCATCTTTCCATCTTTCATTCGCGCAAAAGTCTCTCGGTTGTCTCAAGGGACAAGGCTCCGAGCGCTTCTAATGGTCGCTGTGCAGGGTCCCATGGTGCCGAGTCCCTGGTCACGAAACCTCCAGCTCCGACACTGAAGGTCACACGGTCCGAGAACGGCAACGATCTGCGCGATACTCAAGACAGTCGTTTATCCAAGCTGTCACTGACTTTCTGGGGACCCGGCCGAGTAAAAAAAAAAAAAGCGGTATGGAGGGAAGAAAAAGAAGTTTTTTTTTTAAATCTTGAGGACACGAAAAAGGCTCGCTAGGATGTGGCAGACGCTTGTCCCCATATATAGTGACGTCTGAAAACTGGCTGTCCAGACAAAGATATCTAGAGTTTTTGTGCGTTGGAAGAAAGCAAGAAAAAACTTTTTAAGAAGTCCTATACAGGCACACAGTACCAGCTCCCACTGGCAGTGGTTTCAGTTCTGGCAAAGCTGACGACTTTCTCTGGGGAAGGCGTGCGAGAGGCAAAGGCTACAGCACTTAGTGACGTTCACGGATGTGACATCTAAACTCACAAGGAGGAAAGCAAGCACGCTGACGTGCGTGCGTGCGTGTGTATGCGAGAGTGCTTGAACTTTGTGAGGTGAACAACATAGTCCTTTCACAAAGGGAGCATGTATTAAGTGACATAGAATTTATAACTTCATCGATTTGTTCGATCAAGTTCTTAAACATAATTATCAAATTTGATGGAAAATAAAATCAGCATCTTCATAGGGACACTCGGCCTCCGCAACAGGCGTAGTGTCGCTAGCTTCAAATAACAGTCTCGGCAGTCCGACAGCCGAAAGACAGCAACGATATATATTTTTAATCCAGCTATCTGCAGCAAAAGTTTCCCCAAGACTTCGATCGACAAATTCCAAGGAAACGTATTCACAAGCCTTTGAAGAAAACGTGTGGCTGCACACACATCTGATCTAGTGCTGACAACACCATATCTCGTTTTTACTGCAGAGGCTAGGATAGTTTTTTGCCACCGCTTGGTGATTACTGCTTGAATGTCTGACTTTTCGAATAGCCGTATGTAAAATTACTTCCAGAGCTGACTCCTCTCGACCAGCTCATGATTTCCTCTCAGAGCCTTTGCTGTCATTCATCGTCCGTCTGAAAAACCTTTTCGTTCCCGGATTCCAACAAGTTAATAATGAAATCAGTGAGCCTAGTAACCTTTCTGTACTACGTCACCAGGTCGCAACGTCCTACAGTCCCCAGAAGACATGTATTTGGTTGTCCCTAAGCAACCTCCTTTCGGTCTCACAAGAAGAGCAATAATTATATAATGCCACTACCAAAAGCTAGCTGTGTGCTACCGCTAGTTCTGTTAATGAAGTTCTTTATGCCAAGGGCAACAGGACAAAAGTGAACGCCTTTCTCAGATCCAAATGCGCTAATAACAACAGTTTTAGAACAGTTTACGAGTTATGGTTTTTGTAGCCCTGATTTTATCAGAGTTCCGTTAGGCCCAGGTCTCATTGTGGAAATTCATTCCTTTACACAGGAACGTAGCTGTAGAGGAACTCCAATGAAAGGGAATCTCTATCAGCTCTCGAGAGAAATTCAAGAATAAGTGAAAAAGCATTTGAAATCGCTCGCCGCATGCAATGGAACGTCTCGGCTTCAAACGTTTCAACCACCATTTTCAGCACTTAAGTTATAAAAAAAGGTCAAATTGAGCATGCACTCGATGAATTCAAAAGAAAAGAACCAGTAAGAAATTTATAGTCGAACTGTATGCAACAAGAATTTCATCCGGCTTCGACTGACAAGTTTCCAACTGTAACAACGCTCTGCTTTTGAGAAGAGGTTACGATCTGGTTATGAAGAAATTAAATGTGCTTTTCTTACAGACAGTTGGGCTACGTTTTCATTGCTGTTTTCACTCGGTACGACCATGTGACTGCCTTCAGCATGTACCGGCGTCAATCTACTATAAGGCATCATCGTGCAAGTGAGCAATGAAGGCCATATCGCGCAAAGCTGCCTAGCTAGAGAAATAAAGATGCTGGGGACGAGATCCAAATGCACGAGCTTCACTGGCTTGGTGTCAAGAGCTTGCGCCATCAGATCGCCCCTGGCAGGGATCGAATCTTTCGGGAGTTTTTACTTCCATCCACACCTCCCATTTTGTCACCACCCCTCCCCCTCCGCCCTCCACACACACACACACACACAGGGCCTAATGCAGCTCAAGATGATGTGTTGGCACTGAGAAATTAAACAATTCCTGTATTCTAGGAGACCCAAAACAGAAATCTCATGGAGACCTTACTCTGTTTTCGGAAGTGACTTACGTCATGCGCATGCGTATTTAAAACAACGCGACTGAAAAACTTACCAGACCGGTGAAGAGTTACCTGCATGCCCTCCAGAACTGTGACGTCACTAAGCCCACCACCATTCCCTAAACAATGATGTGATGTGCTTTTTCTCAGCTCCCATGCGGAAATTGTTAATATTTAAAGATATCGAAAAGGCTAGAACGGAGCTGGACGAGAACAGTATTTCCCAGCCTTCTCCTCCGTAAGTTCTCATAGACTCACCTGGGAAACGTGGCGTTGCACAACTGACAGGTAAACTTCTTCTCGCTAGCGTGTAGCTTCACGTGGCGGTCGCAGCTGCGCTTGTGGCGGAACAGCCGGTGGCAGAACTGGCACTTGAAGGGCAGCTGGTCGCTGTGCACCTGCAGCAGCATCCAGACAGTTCAAGAACGCGACGCAGGCAGCTCCACATTCACGTATAGCTACGAGTAAGGTCACGATGACCTGCCGAACACGTTCCACCCGACGGTGCGCGTCTACCCGCTGAAGGACGAAAAAAGTGCGACAAAGCAACATCCCCCCCCCCCAGAAAACAGAAAATAATACTGCGTGGACGTAAAGCTGCCGTTCTGCTGAACCCGAAACGTGAGTTTTGTGCACAGGCAAAAGAGATAAATAGGCTGCATTATACTTGTACTGTATTACAGCCTGGTACAACAGACCTATGTCTGCAGGCACTGACGTGTCATCGCGACCTAACCCTGTGGTCACCTGCGAGAACAAAGTGTACAGACAGTGAACATAGCTGACGATAGGGGTCTGGGTTGTATGAGCGTTCATATCTGCTCTCAAGATGCACGTAAAATACACAAGGTGAAAGGGCATTACAACGATTTTTGTATCCATCAGTGCAGATACGAACGCTGATGTAACCTAATCCCAGTCATAATAGTAGCCGTAAGGCCCGTTCGGAGACAGAAAGTTCATACAACCCGGTCCTAGACTGATGCAATGCTTTTGTGCACGGAAGATAAAGCAGTTGCGACTTAACTCCCGTCCTGATACATCTTAGCTTCGGCTGTTAGCCGAAGTTTGAACATAGCGAAGTGAAAAATGAGGAATCGCGAAGTGGCTGAACGGGAGTCAGCACTCTGCTGGTTATGCTGTTCGTGAAGTCCGAAGATGTCTTCGCGATGTGTCTGGAGCGCGAGCTGACTGACGGGAGATTAATGGCTCTTTCGTGCGGAAGTGCGGAACTCGGAGCAATGCAACTTGGTCGGGTTTGCATCGTTTCGATCTCTTCTGCGGCATATTTGTAACAGCTTCCGAAGTGAACTTCGCGAACTGAACTTCGTACTATAGACGGCGATAATTCAGCAGCTCTTGGTCAGCTCATGCGTGTAACGTTTCGGTAAGGCTTTGACGATGGGGACAATGATCGCAGCGACGGCGACAACAACGACGATAGAAAAAGAATGAAGACGAGAAGAAAACAAATAATACTAATATTAAACAAGAACAAAACAAAACAAAGAAAAAGATCTATATGATGGTCATGATATTATGATAAAGATGACAAAAAAGACATAACGACCATTACCTTCTCGTGAACTCGCAGGTAGCTAGGGCGAGGGAAAGACTTCTCACAGTACTGGCAACCGTACAGGTTGGTCTCGCTGATGCCGATGGAGAAGGGCAGCTGTTCTTCTGTCAGGTGAAGCGGCAGCGGCGAGCCGAGACCCTCGTCACCCCCTGCCGCCGCCCCCGAGAAGGAGGAACTGGAGTCCGAGCCGCTCCACTCCGCCTTGGAGTCAGTAGTGGTCCAAGCCACGGGGTGTTCTGCAAGCAAACGATCACATCAGACAAAGAGTCGGAGGTTCTGTCAGCGACAGCCGAAAATTTTACGTTACGTCCCCTCACTATGAGAAAACTGTGCATTACATTGCATCCCCTCACTGCGCGTGCGTCACGTCTCCGCGCTATGCGAAAGCAAAAACTGTGCGTTACGTCGCTTCCCCTCACGGTGCGAAGACTGTGCGTTACGTTGCGTTCCCTCCCTGAGTGTGCCCTACGCTCCCTTACTGCGCGAAAAATGTCGGTGTCTCTGCGTACACGCAAATCTTCGCGAAGTGCTTCAGTCGGCAGCTGATCGCCAAAGGGCCAGGAACGATTTAGGACATAGCCGCAGGCTGGAGAGCGGTTACAGCAGCCATGAGACTGTATCAGCTTTTCGACAAACCTCAGAACAAAAGACTAATCAATGTTTATCCAAAGGCAGTCAGCTCATCCGCCTGAGAAGTTCAATTGTGCAAAAGGTAAGCGCGGCTTTTACGCGAGATGCACTGGGAAATTCTCTTTGCGCAGGCGTACATTTTCGCGCAGTAAGAGATGAACATTTGCCAGTAGAGCAAACCAGAAGTAATCGCACAGCTTTTCTACCTGTAACACGAGACCTTGTCGAGAGCCAACTCAACCCTAAAGAACCGCTTCCGCTATCTACTAGCACATGTGAACCTTCTTGGCAAGCAAAGGGATATCCGCATATATGGTCTGGAATTGTCAGCCGACGTCGGGTTGCTGCTTGTTTCTTTCTTTCTGAAAAGCAAGGTAACGTACAGCATACAAAGCGTAAAGATGCGAGTAAAATACACAGGGCGCACGGGCCTTACAATTGTTCTTATGACCAGAGGGCCAGATACGTCCAAACCACGAGTCAGCAATATGGAAGAAATTATTGAACACAGAACAGTACTTGTGGCTAGTAATGTGTACTTCTGTATATATATATATATACGTGCGTGCGCGCGCATGCTTAGATGAAATGCCGCAGATACTATAAGGGACTGAGCAGAAAATGAAGCTCTAACAAAGACCAAAATAGTGTAAACTGAAGAAATTTAGGTCAGTCACGCTAATGGCTAGTTGATTCACAGCTCAACTGGTCTCTCATTTCCTTGTGAATTCGCTGCACCAAATTTATATGCGTATGTATCACGCATCTTTTAATGTATATTTTATATTTTTAAAAATTATATAAAATTTCCTTTTCCTCTCCTCCTACCCCCCATTGTCGCGATGTACAGAGAGGTATTTAAAAGACTTATCAAGTCCATCCCTGACCTGTGGCTGACCTCTATGTCTTGATTCGTTTTGTTTTTCTGAGCTCAAAACCTCCTTTCCAGTTTCTCCGTCAACCTCTCATCCAAACCCCAAAATCTCGACGGCAACCAGAAGCAAGAGAAAAGATAGCACAGGCAGCAGCGTACAGACTGTACCCGCGACGGTAGCCCGCGGCTCATCAGCCATGCAGAAGCGGGAAGTGGGAAGAGAGTGAAGCCGGGATGTTCCCGACAGGGGGTAGGACGTCTCACAAAAGCTGCAGCACAATGGACAGGCTTCCGGGGCTGCAGACTGGGCCGCAGGAGGTCGAGAATAAGGGTAAGGATGCGTGTGACGTGAGGAAGTGTGGAAGTGGGGTGAGGCGAGAAAGACAGTGTACGGGCAGATGGAAGAGAAGACCTAGAGGGGGTGCGGAGGCCAGTCACAAGCAGAAGCAGCCTCGCGGTGGTTCCAGTAATTGAAGCCCTCGGGAACTGACCCTTTCCTCCCCACCTCCAGTCATTATGGACCGCTGGGTGGGTCGGGGGAGTCACGTGCTCCCTCGGTCTCCCTCCTCCAGCGCGGGGCTGGGTGCCGCGAAACTGCGTCTCCGGGGGGACCGCAGGGGGAGACGCACAGCCTCGCAAGCGTCGTAATTATGGTCCTCGCAAGTCGGCTCCCACCACCTGCCGGGCCCCAAATGAGGGGCCTCCCAGGGGGAGCCAGTCTCCAATAATCAACCTCCACCGGCTGCTGCTCCCACCGGGCAGTGCCAATAACAGAGCGGCCCCTCGCGACGCGTCCCCGGATTCAGCGAGCTCCCAGAACAAATCTATCACCATTATGAAGTCCATTTCATGGTCTGTCCCCGTGCCATCTTATCCGCCTACTGAGGATTCCAGGTAGCGATCAGAGAAAAGTAAACCTGGGTCCTGAAATTATTTCCGGAAGTCGACAGGGTTCCATTTCACCCAGGCTGATTGTGCTGCAGACTCCCAAAGGAAAGACGTTGGCAACCTCATAAAACAACTTTTCCGGCAAATTTCTTTTCCTACAGCCTCCATTCCCCACTCCCCTCCTCTACAGCCCGTCCACTTCGCGAAACATCGAGAACATTTTCTCAGCTCCGAAATTAAAGTGCAAATTGCTTGTTAAACGCTGTGCGGTGACTTTTTTTTTTGTGTGTGACAAAACTTGCTTGGGAGGCAGCGCAATCAATAACCGTAGCTTCAAACGCGTCACGCACCTCGTAGAGAAACCAATAATGTTCCCATGACGATCGGCTCTGCTTACTGCAACACGTTAGCTCTAAAAGCCATCGTGAATACTCATAAACAGTGACAAACGTTTCTTTCCGTTTTTGTTATTTTTAAGTCCTCTTGTGTCCGTACGTCACCATTTTACTTTGTGAACAGTTTTCGCCCATTTTTGGTGCTCCGACCATCGGTATAGGTCGCATGTACAATAACACAAGACAGGTGACGATATACAGAAAGGCGGGGAGAGGGAAGGGAACAGGGCGACAGTGTGAGTAAAACAGCGAATTGCGCGTGGATGTCTCCAAGAATGCAAACTGCAGGAGCTCAGCCCCGCAGTCTTTCAGAAGCCGCATCTCACTTATCGAACTAAAGTGACAGCTGGTCAACCTCGATGTTGCTGTCAAGAAGTTTTCGGACGCCGTGAAATGATCACAATTAGTTTTTAAATGACTGATCATTATTTCCCGTACATCCTAATTAAGCGGTTAAGCAGACATCCAGAACTCATATTAAGTATAAATACGACAATTTTACCTGGGCCAGATGATAACACGGGCTGGCTTGCATGAGCGTTCTTAGCTACTTTTCCTAAGAGTGGTCGTTGGCCCTGTGTAATTTAAGTGCAGGTTTACGTATGAACAGAATAAATAAAGAACAAATGAGGACAGAGCGTTATAAATCATCAAATGATAATCCCAACAAAGTACTGGCAGCGCTAGACACAACCGCATGCTGACATATGCGACCAAGGGAGCCTACCGTACCCAAACACGTAGCAAAGAGAGAGTCGAAAGTAAGGAGCGTGGCAGATCTTCAAAAAATGCAGAAGATAATGCCTATGCAAGCCAACCCCGGGCTGAGTTGCATAAACGTTCGCATCTCCTGGTCATACGTAAAAGTGCACAGGGTGAACGGCCCTTACTGAATTCACCAGTCTTAACGCAGACCAGTCACGACCCTTAAGAAAAGGTCGGACCATCTAAACTCACTCTAACGATAAACTGGACCACTCACACTCACCCTAATAACTTGGACCTAATACACACTCATCCTACTGATAAGCCGGTCCAGCCAGTGGTAAACAAGAGGTAACCCCCGCTTGACAACGCTGTTTGCTTGTGGTCTGTCTTTTAAAACACGTTCAATGGCAAAGATTCCCGATAAAAACTGAGGAAGCCGGGGAGGGGGCGTAGGGTGGGCGGGGGCTGAAGAAGACCCGTCGTTCCGAATCGCCCGCAGTGTTAAGAGCTTTTCCCTTATGCGCTTCGCACGTGTACCCTCGCGCACGCACGCGCGCACTTTCTGACGCCCTCATATCGTTCTTCAAGTCGGACGATGTGAAATGTTTCCCTCGCCTCATCAGCTCCCGGGGGCAGTGTTGCTGGCGGTCCCAAGGGGCGGGTGGCGTCCACCCATCCTTTTGTACCTACCTGTCCGCCCGCCAGCAGCTATGCCACCCTTCTGTCATCAAGACAACGTTCTTGGCTCGGCCACGAGCGCCTACATCGATTTGTAGTTCACCACCGATATTAGACCAGGAAGCAATGGGAAAACAACATCCAGGAGTGAACTGACCTGACGGTTGTAGAAACCCAGAGACTGACACAGGACGGACAGAAATGGACGAACCTAGATGCCAAGTCGTCAGCGTGCCCCAACGGTCTCCAAGGCTATCGGACAGATGATGATGATGACGACGACGCTGACGATGATGATGATGACGACGACGACATTTTATAACTATTTCATCATATATTTTACGGACTGGATTTTTCTATGATTTTATTTAGAGCTTCTGCCGCTAAAGAAAACACACCATAGCTGCTCATCCTAATAACAAGGCTATTTTAAGGTCAGCGTCATCTGCAGTCAACCTTGATTTTGCTGTCAAGAAGTTTTCGGACGCCGTGAAATGATCACAATTAGTTTTTTGGTGAGTCCATTGATGTCCTGTCTCTTGGTCGGACAACGTGCTGACCGCAACTTTTCCCATGACAGACTGTCGCCTTCCCGCTCATGTAATGCTAAGAAAAATGCGTTAATATTGGATTAAAAATAACTCGTAACTGTATGCGTTAAGTAATAGCTTCTCGTAAAGTTGTAATCACTTTCGGAGCACTGCTATTCTTCTGATTATGTCCCTTGCAGGATGTACCGCTATGTAGACGGAGTATACTGTAGTGTTTGAAGACTGTACCGGTATTTACAGGTATTCCGGTACGTACCACCACGTCTAATTTCAACCAATCTGGTGTTCGTCTGCAGAAGCTGTCCATTAAGCTACAGGCTAGGGAGGTGCAAGAACATAATCTGCAATCTGAACAGCACGTGCCGCACAAAAATCGTGTTAACTCCCCTAGCAGTAAGTGCGTACTTTAATACCTTTCTAAATTACTTTTAAAAATGGCATTTTTGTTTGTTACAATAAAACATCTTCAAGAAAATAGCTTCCTTTGAAGGTGTAGAGCAGGCAGGTGCGGTTACGGCAGTTGAAATCCAGCAGCAGGTGAAACACATTTCATAACAGTGCAAACGACAGCTTAACACAATATACGCGGTATATCAACACGTATCCACGTATACAAAACAGCATTCAATATCAGCCCATCCTAAAGACAGCAAAATGCTGACCTGGAAAACAACTGATATTTTAGCTCAGGACACGAGGAAAGTGAACAGCCACCAGGCCGCTCAGCGCCGTCGTTGTTCCTGCCGATCCTAAACTTATTAATGGTGAGTGACTTTCATTGTCCGTGCCGAGGCGCAGTCTCAGATCAGTTCTTCGTGTTTCACAGTTTTTGGTTCATCTTTTGGTGCCCATCCCTCGACACGACGGCAAAACGACACTCCACCCCCAGGCCACGGAAGGCGGTGGCAGCTGACACGGCGATGAAGCATTTCACACAATGCCTGCACAAGGCATCGCGTACGACTGTTAGGACAACTTCACGATTGACTAAGCGGAATGGAAACAGAGATAACGAAATAATCCGGCCTCCAACCTAATGATCTCGTCCCATTTTTATCGAAAGATTAATTTCCTCCCAAACTCCGCCTCCTGGAGACTGCGGAAAAAAACACCCCTATAAATTGAACCACTTTGGAAAAAAAAATCAAATATGTTCGATCCCCCCCCCCCCCCCCCCCCCCCATGGTTAAAATTGTTCTTTATCGCTGTCGTCCTTTGTCGAACAGCATTAAAATTTGGTTTAACAATGGTAATTTTAATTGCCAATGAAACTAGACATTGAGGTCAGTTTCGTTACTGTGGAGGGAGAGTGGTTCCCCCTCGCGGAGAGGGATATGCGGGGAATGGGATCTAATTCCTAAGCTGTACGTGCACTGCAACACCCAAACATCTGATAGCTGCAGTAAGATGGCCTGCGCGGAGGGGCGGCTCAACGTTCGGGAGACGGCCATAGACAGTCGAATATCGAACCAGACCAGATTACTCCGCGAGAGAAGAGATCCCGTGTGCTTGTAGAATTTAAAAGAGATTTAAAAAAAACACCTACAGATTCAAAGCATGCCATTTCTGATTCACCCTTTTCTAGGGGCAAACACAACTGCACGAGAGGCAGTTGGAAAGTCCGTGGAATCCAGACTCGTGACATGACTCACGACCTAAAACTCTAAAGGACGAAATCATAGGCTTTTTTTTTTTTTTGGTTGTTGTTGATGATGTTGATGTCACATTTCAAGTACTGCGAGACACTAGGTCTCTTAAAATCAATATTCTTTAAGACTGTATTCAAGGAAGTTTTCAAACTGCATGATGGAGCTTGCTTGTTCTGAATTTCCTGGAAGGGATTTGAGGGGGGGGGGATGTTCTACATGCAAGCACCCAGGCAGTGCTCTGCTGCTTTGTTTCTGAGTCGAACTGGTGCACGCACGTTTTGTCGCCACTGACCATCTTCCGTGTTGACTTTGACCGTCCCCTGTTGAATTTCTCCAGTACTGTCCGGCACCATTCGACCCTACCCCTTGTTTGTCTCTCACTCACATCATGGGGTGTCCAACGAACGCAACGCCAAGATGTTGATGCAAGATGGTATCTGCTGCTGCTCTTCCAAAGCCAGAGGCCTCTTCAATCTCAGTGAGAGTGACTTCAAGGATCCTCTCTTATCAGTTTCTCTACAGCAGCCATTTTCTCTGGAGTAACGGCACTAACGGGGCGACCAGGACTGGTGTCGCCCTCTAAGCTCTGTCTGCTCCTCTTGAATTCGCTGCACCACTTGAACGCAAGTGTTGACCAATATTTCGCAGGAATCAGTCACTGCTAACCCTTTATTTTTCAAACAGTAATAAATTATGGCTCGAAAGTAAACAAATGGTGGCCTCGTATTTTGGCCATATCACGGCATGTTGCCACTGTGCCTCTAGAGGAAAGACGCAGTCACCTCTGACTGGTATGTCCATCACTGTTTGCCCAAAGTCGTCGAGGCAGACTCCATCTAAAGACAAGTCTGGATAAACTGATGCTGCATCATGACAACGCTTCAGCCCACACTGCCCTCGTAACGAGAGAGATCCTGGCAGGGAAGGGAGTGCAACTGCTACTCCATCTGCAGTTTGCTCCTGTTCCCACATGTCAAAAAGCAACTACTTATGGTTCGAGATTCCCGAAGATGGAGGTCCTTCGTGACGGCTATTGAAGGTATACAGGAAGCCATGTGGTCTAAAATCTGGACCAGCTTATTCGAGAGGATAGCCAGTTGTAATGGCGCTCGTGGTGGTTTCTTCAAGAAACGGTCATAACTTGATTGTCTGTATGTCTTTTTAGTTTCCCGGATTCTACCGACTTTCAGACAGACCCTCGTGTACTCTGTAACGGTGTCAAGCTGCGTGGCCTTCTGGGATTTGTGTCGTGCCAGCTCCGTTTGGAGACGTATTCAAACGTTCGACAGACGACCGTAGAGTCTGTACAATGTTCTAACTCCAGAATGTATTTCTTGTCCGCGACCTTCCACGCGCTGAAGTCCAAAGCTCTGCCACAGGGCCCAGCCAGAGTGAGGTCAGAGCTCCTACGGGAGGAATGTACAGGCTGTTTGACGTTGCCAGCTATCTAGCTTCACTCGAAATTCTCGCTGTCTGTAAAATCTCCCCTCTGGGGACGGCCTCATGGCAACACAACATCTCGAATGTTTACACCTTAATTTAACATTTTCAGAAGTACTTCTCAGTTTCGACTCATTTGAGCTACGGATCCATCAATCGACTTTCTGTTTCTGTCATAGCGACCACTTGAAGACTTGCCAGCATTAAATGTTAACACTGCAAAATCAGACGTTGGACCCTGACATTTGGTCTGGAGCTTCTGGCAAATGATCTTGTGTCTCGGTTAAACTGATTCTCCATACACACCCCTTACCCTCCCCCCTCTCTGACATATGGACTCGTAAGAACTAACTGTTTCTACTGACTGTTCGTAAGGGAGCAGACGCACTGCCAAGCAAGAACAAACACTGGGGCTACTATCTGTTACGACCAGCAAAAATCGTTCGCCAGGATATATCAGTACAGGAATTTCATTTCGTCCCGATCGATCCTGGAGGATTTAACACGGACAGACGGACTTGAACAGCAAAACTTTCCTACCATCCCGTGCAGCACCCCATGCATCTGCTCCAGGGAGAGAAGGGAGGGGGTCAGCTCCGTGAAGCAGCGGCCCAGCGCTACCATGGCAGCCAGAGGATCCCGCTGGGTGGAGAGGAGAGGGAAAGTCATCATGGGGAGACCCTGGGGAGATGGCACACTGATGCACTCTGTAATTAAACAGCTTTTTAGGCCGCAGTGGGACCCCTTGCTGTTTGTTACAAGCATCCAGCCCAGAGAAGCCCTCCTCCTTGCTCGCCCCCCTTGGGACGAGCCTCGCCATCAAGCGCTGGTTCACAGCCCGAGTTTCCAGGACCCGGGACGCAGCACCAGCTTCCCTCCACGTCTCCCATAAACTTCAAGCTCCCAGGCCCGTGGTGTGTGCGCTGCGCGCGCCCTGCAGATTTAGTGCACGCTCTTCCCAAACATAAAACCTGGGAGATTTGTCCTGCCTGATTCCCTCAGTTCTCTCCTGAACTCTGCCTTTTTCCGATAACAGATAAACAATTTTAAATCCTTTGGTCTGAGAGTTTCACCCCGTATTGCCTGCATTGTGTACGTAGTTCCTGCGCCCACAATCTTCTCTAGAAAGCTGCTTTATCCGACAGAAGATGATTCACTTGGAGAAAGCTGCGCTCTGCCACAAAGCCTATAGTTTGCGGGGTTTTCCCTGACACTGTGCATGGGACATTAAAGTTATCTACCGGCAAGGTTTTCAAGCACATCAATGCATTTTTAATTGTACTCAGGGAACTAAATATGCACGCGGGCCACACACACACAGAGAGGCAGCTGCACGCATACAAACACGTTTATACATGTCTTTGCCTGTGCTAACCAACGCATGCTTCAGTGCACTATCACATGCATGCATGTACATCCACCCAAGTATGCACATGAACTCTAAAACATTACATGTAGAAGTTCCTTGAAAGATTCACAAAATAACCCATAGCAAACCAATACTCAGAACAACAAAAGGCTGCAGCAGTGATAGCAGACAGGAACTTGGGAAATATACAAGTTTAACTACCCATTCAAGAAGTGCGCTTAATACAATATTATAGCATTTGTCACTGGTGCACAGGGAGAGAGGTTTGTATCCCAGACCTGGCACATACAGTTCTGCACTCGCACTTGTCTACAATGCTAGCCATTTGAGTTTTTTGGAGGTACACAAGTTTTCCTCCACTTCCACTTCCCTCACCCCCCTCCCCATCCTTCACCCCCACTCATGAAGCAGCATTTGTTGCTGACATGACATTAAACAATAAACATGTACAGCACTGTGTACAACAGCAGTTTATACTGTGTTATACTCTAGACATACTTATGTATGAATAAAAGCACACCATAAAATTACAAGCGTTAATATTCATGAAGATTCAAGTATATGCACCACTTATGTTCTTACAGATATTTTTCTCCATAAAATATAAATGTCGCTCTGACAAAGATCTTCACAGCAAAAGAAATAGCATCTTCATATTTTTTAACATGCAAGTGTATCCTCTAGAGTAACGTGTAATGATTTATTATGCAGAAATTATCATTAGAATCGAGTTAGCCAATGTCCATTACGATGATGCAAGCAACTCATTGTGAAACACTCCCTGCTTGCATCCTGCTGTTT
Source organism: Lanistes nyassanus (assembly GCA_004794575.1). Classification (NCBI taxonomy): domain Eukaryota; kingdom Metazoa; phylum Mollusca; class Gastropoda; order Architaenioglossa; family Ampullariidae; genus Lanistes; species Lanistes nyassanus. The sequence continues at coordinate 222,971 of SMGT01008884.1, read as the reverse complement.
GACGGCACCTTTTAAATGTTGCTGAATCCCAATCAAGGATAAAACCCACTCTCCACAGATGATCACGTCATCACGAGTAACAGAATGATACAGGTGGTTTGTCAAAATGCCAAACTTAAAAGGCTGCAAATGATACCCTATTAAACAAAAACAGTTTCCAAGGCTTTCAGTTTGTCCCATTTGGTTACAGGCAAAGCTGCAGGGTGCAAGGACATGCCTTGTGCTGTGCATTATGACTGCCTCCTAACAAAACATGCTTTAGACCATGATCACATAATACAGTTATATTCTGGAGTTCAAAACTGTGCAGACTCCACCACTGGCCATGATATCGCCAAACATTAAATTACCTCTGCACTAACCATCTTTATACCCACAATCAGTTGGGTGACCTGTGTAAATTGGTAATAGGATCCAATCCCCCCCGCACTCTGTAGTCCTACTTCTTGGTACAGTGGGGAAAAAAAATCAAGGCAAGGTGGAACCACCACTTTCCCTTTAAAATTACAAACCACTAGCAGATAATGCAGACCCATACAACCCGCCCTGGGATAGAAAGGGTTTACAAATTTAATTTTTTGCTGAGCCAGAGAACTGGAATGGAAACATGGAAGACAACATAGATTAACGGAAACACATCTGTCACCAGTACAGAACTGGTCATGGATCCAGATCTTGTATCACGTACATATATGGTCATCTCAGGATGAGGCAACAATTCACAAGGTTGAATATCAGGGGCTACCCTTGGTGACTCCAGCTTTCTCTCTCATCATCTTTCCTTGAGCAGTATTCATTACCATAATTTTTCCCATACCCCTCACCCTTTATTGCTGAAGTTATAGTGAAGAAACAAAATTCCACCATGAGATCATTTGTGCATCTACTTTTGTGCATTTTACAATGCACAGTTGAGGTGGCAAAGGAAAGTGCAATAAAAACACATTTCATGGCCAAGTCAGTTCTGATTTGTTAAGGAGACGTAAAATTTAGCTCCTTGTATCCCCAGTCAATTCCAACTAGCTAAACAAAATAAAATTTCTAAATGAGAGTGTAAATGTTTTTAAGTGGGTTTATAGATGTGCCCATCATAAAACAACATGCAGAGAAACGTATTTTCAAAATTCACATTCACGCAACAGAATATTTTTATAAAGCCAGTATATGTAGTCTTTCTATTCGGCATCCTTCAGACTGGAAATCAGTGACTGAGGTCAAACAGATCACAAGCTTTTGTTTGTGAAAGTATAATGCCCTTGGATGTTAAAGTTCATTCTAGACAAGGTCATTCATATCTTGATCTAGTCCCAGGCGAAAATGCAATTAAAATACAAAGGTGAACAGGCCTTGTAACCTTTTTTATAAGCAGGAGACACTCCTGTAACCCAGTGGTGGATACGACACATATCTCACTGTTGTCATCAGCTTCCACCTGCCACAATTCCCGTGATCTGACAAATCTGCACCTCCAAGAATAAAATAACTGGGACCTTCCTTCCAACTCTCATGCAATCTCAAGCTCAGCAGCAGGAAACTTCTTGTCTAACATCTATCATACAAAACTACCAGGGAGTCTTGGGAATGATAAAGATCACTTGGCATAAAAGAACAAAGGGTTGAGAGCCTCATGTATTAGCAGATAAGATGATATATGCTCTCCTGGCAGAAATGACTGGCTAGAATTTAATGAATCAGATATCTCACATGGTCAGTAAATAAAATCAAGGACAGAACAGCACTCTACAAAGAGTGGAAATGAAAATTACAATAATCTTGCACAGGAGGCAATGATGGGCTCTTTCATTAACATGTTAATACTATCTTGCTGACATATATATATATACAAACACACACAGAATAATGCATGGTAAGCACCAGTTTATACGAAGTATTTAATATAAATGTATACAGATTTCACTTTCTGATTCAGTTATCAAATGAAGAGAAAACCAAACTAAGTCAATGCAAAAAACAAGTTTTACCTGCTGTACAGATGTAATTGCGGTGATCCATGAAATCCGTGAGGCTGCTGAAGGCTGTATTACATGTTTCACACCGGAAGACTGGAGAGCTGCTAACTCTTCCTGACACCGTCGTAGAAGTCTCTGTCTCATCCAGGACAGAATCCATTTTCTGCCCGCCTAGGGTGGATTCATTTCCCAGCCCACAGATTGCTAAGGTGATGCAATGAACAGAAACTAATTAGAAACAGTTGTCAATAACTGCAGAACTTTTGCTCATTCACTCGCTTGGTTGTTCAGTCACTCACCCACCCACACATTCACTCATTCACTATCAGACACAGAGTTCATTACAAATGACAGAGAGGGATACAGACAGAAACAAAAGGGATGGTGGGACAGGAAGCAAGCACAGAGATTGTGATAACACATGGTGGTTGATTTACTGACAAATGGATCCGGCCATCCTTTACAGGGGTGGATTATGCTACTGATGTGGGGGAAGGGAGATTTCCTCACCTGGTTATCTCAACTTATACAAAACAGAACACTATTACTTAGTAAAGTACATTATTATATCAGGCACTACAATGGTTAACAGTGTGTGTGATGTGAGTGTATGGTGGCAAAGGGGTATGCTGTTCCTTATATTTAGGTGGGGGGTTTTGGGTTGGTGTTTTTTTGTGTTCGAGGGGTGTGGGTGGTCTATGCAACTTGGACCCCCCCCCCACCATAATCTGCCCCTGCTTTAGACTAAATAAACTCATAATATGTGCAACATTTCTGGTTCTGAATAAATAAATCCACCACTCCCAGTAAGGCAGCACTGCCAACCCATATGTTTCCACTGGAATATTTCGTCCAATCTAATTCATCATCATCCACACTTTTGGTAAAATCTTTTATTTTTTATTATCCATCTTGCTGACTATAGTCTATAGTACTGTATTATCACTGTTATACCATTGCCTTGGTGACATTCTAGTGGGACACACGAAATGAGAATTTTTTCTACTAAAACTCACAATTGGCAAAACAGAGTTCAGTTCAAAATTCTGATGTGGTAAACTTTATAGTATTTCTAGTTTGTTTGATTGGTTAGTTGTGTTTCTTGATGTCACATCTTGGGTTCAGTCTGCATTGTGAGCAATAAGCTTGCCAGATTTTGTTTCATTTCCACAAAAAATAGCATCAGATGCTACATTTCCAGGTTGAAATTTTAAAATTTAGGCTGCTCTCAGAAGCCACTGGAACCTTGAAAGTAAGGCAAGATGCATAAATGTACACTGGGGACATTTCTCGGAAATGTACTAAATAATCCTGTTACTAACGACCAACAAGTTGTACACCATACCCTTCATTATTTGTGCAACATAAACATGCACCATTCTAAGCCATAATGCTTGCATGAGACATACCTCTTGGCCTCATTTTCTTGGGGTTTTATTTTCTTCAATCTCTAGTAAGATCTGCTCTCCTACCTATGCTGTTAATCTCATGAACTGTACAGAGACATTTCTGATTCATTAATTTTGTAACCGAAGTAATTTTATCTTTCTCACCAATTGCTTTCATTAATGCAGTTTTCCATTTCAAAGGAAATTAGCACTGCAACACTGCCTATATTGATTACTCACTGGCTGAATATTGACAAAAATGTCCATACATAGGCCATGTTATGTTGCACCCTATGATGCGTCACTGAACCCATTTTCAATAAAGATTTTGGGAAACATGATAGCCCCATGTGGGGATAGACGAGTTACAAAAGCGAGAAGACTGTCTTTGGACAATGTTGTTCAGGCATGCACACCACCCTTCACCACTATCTGATGCATCTTACAGCTGATATAACATAAAGATGACATCTTCAAAGGCCACTAGAGACTTCTTCCGAGTCTGGATTCCAGCTTTATATGAGTATTTGGATGCAGAAAAATGTGTACCCTTTTAGCAGCTTTGAACTGCTGAAATCCCCACACCCTTACAACAAAATGTATCAAACTGATCTTCTCTATGGTGCCCCCAGGACACAGATCTATACATATGCATGTTCAAGCTTTCATTTGCACTTTTCTCCGCCCAACCTTTTTTTTTTGTTTAAGCATGATTGTATGTGTATTCTACTTGCAGACAAAATCTGCAGACCAAAATTTAGCAAAAGAATGTTAAAGCTAAAGTATTATTAAATCTAAAGTCTTGTACACCTTATTCAATCTGACTTTGACTTCTAGACTGTGTAGTGTAGTGTAGTGTAGTGTAGTGTAGTGTAGTGTAGTGCATCATTCGTTGTTTTTATTCATTTCGTTTTTTGCTTTATTTTTAAACTAAATCTCTCTCACTCTCACAGATATGCATGGATGCACATGCACACATGTATGTACACATTCAAGAGAGAGACAGAGGTCTGGATTTGCCCTCTCAGGATCACCCCAAGCGTTCCCAGGTAGTATTTTGGTACTGGTCAACTGTGTTCATATTTTAAGTCTGTGTGAACAGACTGAGAGGGTTGTACCCAAATCTTGGTAACCTATAAGAATATTGTGAAAGTGGCACATTCTTATGCACTGCAGTAAAATATTTTGTAAATTCAAAACCTTCTGTTCATTTCTCAAATTTTCATGTTTTCATGTTGGGATGGACCCAATGAATGTTTAAAGCACTTCATCTAACTTATAAAGTTTCCTTTTTAAGACTTTGATCTGAAGAGATAAAATAATAACCAGATTAATCCAGTTTAAAAGCCTGTTGAACAGGTCTATTCAAGCTCTGATTAACAGGTCTATCCAATAAAGAGAAAGGAAAATGCTATCCGATGCTTTCAAAGGACTTCTTTTGCATATTACATATAATTTCCAGTCTGAATGATACGGTGAAACCTGTGTCTTTGGTAATATGATTTCTTGGG